>LPNX010104491.1:263619-476222 GCA_001517045.1 Pseudotsuga menziesii
TAAGTAGAAAAAATGCCTCATCATCCTATTTTTTATCCAACTTATTTCATCATTACTGGATTTTCATCAATCATTAAATTTGATGGTTTATGTAAATTTCATGGTATTTGTTTAATTTCGGTTAGAATAGGGATCTAAGCTACTAAGCTACTAAAAAATACATTGACCTCACATTTTTTCCAATATTTTTTAAGTAGTTCTAAGCTACTAAAACTTTTAAAACATAATATTATTAATACTTTGGAAAACTTTTTTATAATTATTAAAAAAATTATTTGGAAATTTTTATGGATGAATTGTGTATAGACCTGCATGTTAGTTGAGTTTTACAAAACTTATATCATTTAGAATATAAATTAAAAGTGAAATTCCATAGCCAACCATGATAGTGTCTATGTTAAATGTACTTTTAGTTGCTTTAAGAATGACAGTTGTAACCAGGGAAAATTTTAAGGATCCATAATTTTCTTAAAGTGTAGAAACCTTGGTCAATCTTACTAATTTTCAAATTTCCAACCATAAAATGTTTGACGATATTTTTTAAAAAAATTCAAAGTTCTAAGGATTTTATTTAGTTTTTGGACAATTTTGGCGATTTTTAGAGTAAATTTTTTTATCCTATGGAATTTGGGCAAATCATAGTAGAAAAAAATGGAAAATGGAGAATCTTGTTTTGGAAAAGACCCTAAAAAATTATCCAATGGGATAAAATTTTCCTCTAAAAATTTCCCTATTTGTAATGTCCCCATCCCTCAATCCAACCAACTGGAGCGGACATTAACTAATGTGGGATCTCAAAATTTCTGCCTATAGCCATAATTACAATTTTATAATCATTAAAACAAATGTTCAGATACATAATAAAAACATGCAGTGTAAATAACTCAATCCACACACATAGCATGCAATTTCATGCATAATTATCATATACATATAAATAAAAATCATTGCACATCAAATAGAAATGAATACTTATATTTAAACACAGAAGATCCAAGAAACTAGTTGTGTAAGAGTGATTTCCCACCCAAGTATAGGCACTTTTCCCAACATATACTCTTTTTGTTGAGAGGCCACCCCCAAGTTGGGATACGATCGAGGCCTCAAGGGAGAAGGAAACACCTACAGTCTTCTCTCTCTCTCTATCAACCCATAACCCACTCTGCTATTTATGCTTAGCCAAAAGTTCAACTAGAACTCTACATGGATCTCACTAAGCCATCACAACCATGGGAATCCTTCCAAATTCCCCACACATCATAAGGAAGGAATTCCCCATCAAATCCCTCAAGGAATCCTACCCTTACAATTCTTAATACTGTTGGAATATTGGACAATACTAGAGGGGGGTGTGAATCAGTATTGACAGCTTTTAACAATTTGAAACCGCTTTTAACTTATTCATTAAAACATAGAATCGACAAGATACATAGAAAACAACATTTATCGTGGAATCCCAATTGGGAAAAACACAAACACTTTCTATAAGTGCAAAATTATATTTACAATTGTTTTTGCAAGCTACAACTTGTTGGAGACACCAATCCCTAAGATTTTCAACTACAACTGAAGAATGCTACAACACCCTGGTTTCTTCCTGCTCCAACAGACAAGGATGCTACAACACCCTGTTTTTTGGACACTACTGGAAGGAGGTTACAACCCCCTTGCAGGATTTCATCCTACCCTAGCACCACCCTACCTCCCTAATTTGATCTTTTTCTTCAATTTTGTTACTATTTATTCTTCACTTCATTGGTCTTTGTCTTCTCTCGTTGTTACATTGATTTGGATTGTTGCGACATCTTTCTTTCACTTCAAACTCTTGTTTAAATACTTCTTTCATCATGTCTTTGAACCATTTTGTCTTTTCATTATTGTGTCCCTTCATTAAATCATTTTCACCAATGCATCTCTTCATTATGGAAACGTGTCTTTTCATGAACTAGTTCAAAACAACCTGAAACTTTCTTTTGGAAAACCTATAACTTTGTCGTAAAGAATGTTTTAGGAGAAACAATACCATGTTCAGATGCACATATCAACAAGCTACATCCTGATGGTCTCAAATTATTTTTATCAATTTCCTACAAAATATGGCGGGCATTTTACTAGGTCAACTTAGACCGATTTTTCAATATTTGGTCAATTTTTAGCAAATTTCTCAAAACAGTCTAAAACCTCAATTTGGGATACCTGTAACTTTTTCTTCAAGCACGTTTTAGGGAAACTGATACCATGGACAGATGCACTCATCAACAAGATAAACCCTAATGATCTCATATAATTTTTATCAGTATCCTACAAAATATGGCAGGCATTTTACTGAGGCCACTTAAGCAAATTTACCAGAGCTGAAAGAGTGCAAATCATGTTCGGAAGCACTTTTGGAATACTAATAAATTCACCTTCAGAGTATGTATTGACAAAACAATCATATGTTTAGATGAACAAGACAACAATCTAGATGTCTATATCCTCAAAATAATTTAATTCATCAAATACAAAAAATGGCATGTTTTTTACAGAGGCCCTTAGGCAAATTAAGAAGAATTTATACTCAATCCAATTTTGAGAGTTTCAACAAGAGTTTTAGCAAGTTGTCATACTTTTACAGAATGGTGTCGAGTTCTAACAATGACTTCATGAGATGACTGTAACACTATCATATGACTTTGCAACCTCATCACACATGCCACATGCCATGTCATCACTTCCTTTGTTATTCCTTTGTCATTAATGAACTCTGGTTTTCCTATACTTAGTCAATTTTCAGAGTTTCAACAAGTTGTCATGCTTTTACATAATGGTGTCAAATTGTAAAAATTACTTCATGAGATCACTAGAACATCATCATATGACTTTGCAACCTCATCACACATGTCATGTCATTTCCTTTGTCATTAATGAACTCCTTTGACATCAATGGCAACCATACTCAACATTCTTCCTCTTTTGCATTTATGGAAACAACTCTTCAATTTTCTCCTCCTTTGACATTAATGACAAAGGTTTCCTTTTGAAATCTCCCCCTATCAACATGTCTCCCCCTGACATAATGCCTATTTTTATGTATATCTATTGTAGGGATATTACTCTCAACTTTTGTATAAGATGCTCAAATGCTTCTTTGGGTAGTGTCTTAGTGAAGATATCAGCTATGCGTTCCCTTGTATCAACATATTCTAGTTTCACCACCTTCTGTGATACTTTATCCCTCAAAAAAGTGATATTTTATAGGGATGTGCTTTGTCTTGGAGTGCATAACAGGGCTTTTTTATATGTTTATGGAACTGGTATTGTCACAATTTATCACTATTGGATGTTCATAGTTTACAAGTATGTATTCCAACGTATGTTTCATCCAAATGACTTGAGTGCAACATGATACAACATCAACGTATTCAGCTTCTGATGTAGATAGTGCAATGGGGGGTTGTTTCTTCCTTAGCCATGATACCAAACAGTCTCTGAAGTAGAATGTTGATTCACTGGTACTCTTTCGGTCATTGACACATCTTGCCCAATATGCAGTAGTGGATGCTTTTAAAGTGAAGCCTTGACCTATGGTTTCTATAAACCATACTCTATAGTACCTTTCAAATATATGATATTTCATTTCACTGCTATCACATGTGTTTCTTTGGGAGATGATTGAAATCTAGCAACCAATCCTACAGCTTGCATCACATCTAGTCTTGTAGTTGTCACATATAGTAGGATTCTTATCATATATCTATACATGGTATGATCTACTTCCAATGACTTATCATCCTTACTTAACTTACAGCCAGTGACCATAGGTGTACTAACAGGATTATAATATTCCAAATTAAACATCTTAAGCATGTCTTTAATGTAATTGGTTTAAGTAATGAATATCTCTGTGTCTAATTGAGAAACTTATAATCCCAAGAAGAATGTTAATTAACCCAACATTGACATTTCAAACTACTTCATTTCAGAGTCAAAATTTTCACTTAGCATTTGTAGATGGCTTCCAAATATAATATCATCCACATAAGTAATATCAATGATCATACTATTATCTTCAAATTGTATGTAGAGATTACTATCAATGACCCCTCTTTTATATCCTTATTGCTTCAAGTAGTTATCTAGTCTTGAAAACAATGCCCTTGGGGATTGTTTGACACCATAGAGTGTCATCTTCAGTTTGCAAACATAGTCCTCCTTTTCTGATAAGACGAAACCTTCAGGTTGTTCAATATAGACTTCCTCTTCTAGATTCCCATTAAAAATGCATATTTGACATCCATTTGATATACTTTAAAGTTTCTATAACATGAATATGCCAAAAACATAATGATTGCTTCAATTATTGCTACAGGGCACAAGGTTTCTTCAAGGTCAATACCTTCCACTTGAGCATAGCCCTTACACACTAGTCTTGCTTTGTTTCTTATCACTTGACCATTTTCATTGAAATTGTGTTTGAAGACCCATTTTGTCCCTACAATATTATTGCTTTTAGGTCTTGGGAAAAGTTCCCAAGTTTGATCTTATCAATTTGATCCTACTCTACAATTATGGCATTGATCCAATCATCATCTTTGCTGGCTTTTACAAAGTTCATAGGTTCCACCACTGATAGTAAGGCATGTTCATTAAACAATAGTTTCCTTGTTGTACCGAAACTCCCCGTGAGTATATGATCACTTCTAATGCCAATTTCAGGGTTCTCTTTTAGGTCATGATATATGTTAAAAAAGACATCATTTTCAATTCCACCATCATCATTATATTCTTCTTCATCATCTCCATCGGTGTATTCTTTTGCATCTTCATCTTGTTTTTCATCATAATGGATTTCATTCTTATCTACAACACTATCATCTTTGGAAACTTCATTGATGCTTGGAATCTTTGTTTCCTTTGAATCTTTGTAATCTAACTTTATTCTCCACATCTTTCCATTAGGTACCCTACTCACAGATCTTTTATTTCTTTGTATTTTCAAACCTTGATCTTTTCTCTTGATTCTACAATCAATAGCCTTGTGACCAAACTTGTGAAAACAATGACAATATTCATAGAATGTTCTTTTATATTTGGGGAATCTTTGATCTTTTTGCTTCACAACTTCCTTCTTCTTCCATCCCTTCCTTTGTTTTTGAACCTCTAGTGTAGCCTTATTTTATGTAGGACTTATCAGCTTACATTCTTTAGCCATATGTCCAAAATTACTACAAGAGTAGCAATGACCAATAAATATCTGCTTATACCTTCTTGTCATTAGTCTTCTAGGAATCATATTAGTATTATCTTTATTATAAGAGGAGGGAGCAGATTTATGACTATCCTTCTTAAGAATTGGATCCATAACTGCAGCAGCATAACTCTTCTTGTTATATCCTAATCCAACTTTTTCACTTGATGGTCTTTCGACACTTAGGATGTCATATTGAATCTTCGAGTTTTTCTCAAAGTTTGACTTAATAGATTCTTCATCATCCTTCTTTTTAAGATGAATAATTTATGACTCAAGTCTTTCAGGGTTTTTTGTTTTAGTGCTTTCTTTGAACTTCTCATTAATGGTATGTTGATCTTTATCCTCTTTACTTCTCCCTTGAAGTTACCAAGTTCTTTTTTTAAGCTCTCAACCTATTTCATGCTAACCATCTCTTGTTGTCTTGAATTGTGCAGCTCTTCTTGGAGAGTATTGACTTCCTCTTCCTTTGATTTATGCTCCTCTTTTTATTTTGACAATTGTTCTTTCAAATATTTTCTCATTCTTCTAATTTTTTCAATTTCCTCAAGAGCACTTATGAGTTCAGCCTCTAGGTCCACCTCTCCTTCTACATCTGATTCATCATCTGAAGTTTGATTTTCTATTCCCATGAATAGAATTTCTTCATTTTATCTTATCTCGTCATCTTCATTGTCTTCCATGCAATAGAAGTCTTTATTCTTTTTATTAAATTTCTTCTTGTATATAGTTTTACTCTTTTGATCTTTCTTATGACTGCAAGGTTCTTCATCATCACTATCTTCTTGTTTCGGGTAAGGACACTTTGTGGCAAAATGTCCAATTCTTCCACAGTTAAATCACTTTAGTGGTAGCTTTCCTTTATACTTGCCAATACCTTTCTCAAGTTTCTTGATGATAAGAGCTTCTTCATCATTTGAGTTCTCTGATTGGTTCTTGGGTAAGGCTTCAGATTTCTTTAACTGTTTTGTAGCTTTAAATGCTACATCTTTTATTGATGGTCGATTATGTTCTGTTCACATCTTATAGGCAGTGAAGATCCCATGTAGCTCATCCACTGTCAAAAGTTCAATATCGTATCGATATTCTACATTAGATACTTTTGGGTTATATCTTATTGGTAGGGTTCTTAGTAATTTTTCAACAACCTATTTCTCCTTTATTTCTCCTTCCAAACCTTTAATAACATTGACAATTTCATCTACTTTTAGAAGATATTTTGCAATATTTTCTTCTTCTTTCATCTTTGGACTTTCGAACTTCCCTTTGTAAGTTTGAAGTTTGGATTTTTTTTATTTTGGAAGCCTCTTCATAAGAATTTTTTTATTTTTCCAAAGCATGTTTGGTTGTCTTACATTACATGACTTTAACAAATATCGAATTTGTTAATTCTTTCAAAATTGCATTCAAAGATTTTGCATTGGATTCGTATTCATCTAGTTCATCTCTATTTGTAGGTAGGTTGTCTGGTATTTTATACCCTTTTTCAACAGAACTCCAAATTTTGCATCCAAGAGACATTATATGGCATCTCATTCTTACACTCCAAAATGCATAATTATTTTCTATAAATAATGGAGGTTTGTTAGTAGCTAACCCTTCTAGATGATCCATAGTGGTTTTTAATAGGATCTTCCTTCTAGTGGTTTAAATTGTAGTGAAGGATCCCGTTATGATACCAATTGTTGGAATATTGGAGAATACTGGGAGGGGGGCTGAATTAGTATTGATAACTTTTAACAATTTAAAATAACTTTTAACTTAATCATTAAAACATAGAATCAACAAGATACACATAACACAACCTTTTATTGTGGAATCCCAATTGGGAAAACCACAAACACTTTCTATAACTGCAAAATTATAGTTACAATTGTTTTTGCAACCTACAACTTGTTGGAGACACCAATCCCTAAGTTTTTCAGCTACAACTGAAGGATGCTACAACACCCTAGTTTCGACCTACTCCAACATACAAGGATGTTACATCACCCTGTTTTACAACCACTACTGGAAGGAGGCTACAACCCCCTTACAGGATTGTAGCCTTCCCTAGCACCACCCTACCTCCCTAACTTGATCTTTTTCTTCAATTTTGTTACTGGTTATTCTTCACTTCATTGGTCTCTACCTTCTCTTGTTGTTACATTGATCTAGATTTTTGAGGCATCTTTCTTCCACTTTGAACTCTTGTTTAAATACTTCTTTCACCATGTCTTTGAACCATTGTGTCCTTTGATCATTGTGTCCCTTCATTAAAACATTTTCACCAATGCATCTCTTCATTATGGAAACATGCATTTTCATGAACTGGTACAAAACAACCTGAAACCTTGTTTTGCATACCTATAACTTTGTCTTCAAGCACCGTTTAGGAGAAATAAGACCATGATCAGATGCACACATAAACAAGATACATCCAGATAGTCTCGGATTATTTTTATCAGTTTCCTACAAAATATGGCGAGCATTTTACTAGGGAAACATAGACCAATTTTTCAATACTTAGTCAATTTTCAGCAAATTTCCCAAAACAGTCTGAAACCTCATTTTGGCAGACCTATAAGTTTTTATTCAAGCACGTTTTAGGGGAACTGATATGATGGTCAGATGCACACATCAACAAGATAAATCCTGATGGTATCATATAATTTTTATCAATATCCTACAAAATATGGCGAGCATTTTACTGGGGCCACTTAGGCATATTTACCAGAACTGAAACAATGCAAATCATGCCAAAAAGCACTTTTGGCAGACTAATAACTTCACCTTTAGAGATTTTCTTGATAAACCAATCATATGGTTAGATGCACAAGACAACAATCTAGATGTCTATATCCTCATAATCATTTAATTCATCAAATACATAATATTTCATGTATTTTACAGAGGCCCCTTAGGCAGATTAAGAAGAGTTTATACTTAGTCAAATTTACAGAGTTTCAACAAGAGTTTAGGAAGTTGCCATACTTTTACAGAATGGTGTCAAATTGTTACAATGACTTCATGAAAGGACTAGAACACCATCATATGACTTTGAAACCTCACCACACATGCTACATGCCATGTCATCACTTCCTTTATTATTCCTTTGTCATTGATGAACTCTGATTTTCCTATACTTAGTCAATTTTCAGAGTTTCAGCAAGAGCTTTAGCAAGTTGTCATACTGTTACAGAATGGTGTCAAATTGTAAAAATGACTCCATGAGAGCACTATAACATCATCATATGAATTTGAAACCTCATCACACATGACACATCATCATACATGTCATGTCATTTCCTTTTTCATTAATGAACTCCTTTGACATCAATGGAAACCATACTCAACAAATACTGTGTGCAGTAAGATCCCAATCTAATGTATTATGTTGGAGAACCACCTGTATCATGAATTATGGATTCTCAAGAATCCTCATGTAGAAGGACTCAATGGGTAAGTGTTTCTACCTTTTCCAACTTCTCTGCTCACCTACATCCATCTATTTTCCCTTCCAAAAAATCAACTCTGCCTCCAAAATCGAATTTATGAATTATGGACTGTCTGGTAATGGACATGAAAAAAATAGGAAAACTCTACATAGTATAGAAACATACATGAGAGAATGATCAAAAGAGTGTTGGATCCAAGGGATATGAGATGATGGTGAAAATACAACTGTCATAGCTTCTTACTATATAAGAAAAGGACTGCTAACAACTGGCATAACTGTCACAACCCCCATGCTTCAATAACTACATGAATTGATTGTTCCCACCAACCTCACACTTTCATTCAATGATTTGGTTAATACTCAAAGGGAAATAATTGGATAACGAAAAACACATGGACTAATTTTTGGATGATTTTTAAGGTTGACACATGGAAGCAAAATATTTAGTTTCCCATATGCCCCCTTTCCTCTTCCTTTCTGGTGGAATCATATCCCCTCTAGTGCTCTTTACACGGTCATTTTGGACCATTTTATTAATCCCAATATAATATTTACATACATTTATAATTGAAATGATAAGCCAATCATATAGTCCAATAAAAATATATACATCATACATGCCTAGCATTTCACTAGTCGGGCCTTGGCCTTGAGCTCCGTTGTAACACTCCAAAAAATCACAATTTTTTTTTTGTGTGTGACATTTAATGCTAAGTTATAGCCTAACAATGTTAGTTTAACAATTATCTTTAGGTAGATTTGAAGATATGACAATAACAGAAACTAATCAGTTAACATTCTTGACTAACTAAAACTAGAGACTACAAAATTATTTACTAACTTAAAACACGTTTGCAACTAACAACAATCATTCTATTGTTGATTTCTCTTAGTGTTAAAAGTTAAAGATTCAGATCCATTGTTTAATTTACAACATGTTCATGATTATTATGGTTGTTTTTCTTGTCTTACTGAAGGGGCTTGAGGTTTTCCCGAGGCTTACTTAGCTTTCTCAAGCTAATGCAGATTCGATGCTTTTACAGGTCTTTACAGGTAAGATTTTTACTTCCTGATTATGAGGTGTAAAAATTAAAGTTTGGAAGACTAAACAAAAGGGGTAAGTTAGTAATGAAGATCCTAAACTTACTTTCAGTCTATACTATCGAAAAGTGATAAATTCCCAGTTCCAAAACCAAGATTGTTTATCTTGGCAGCAGAATAGACTTGGTAGAGTGCTTATTTAACTTAATCAATAGGTTATAAGCTCGATGGAGTGTAAGATATCATCATACTCTTGGTTGTTTAAGGTATTGTAACTTATTACTTTCTATATATTTTATAACCATGAACATGATTTCTGCTAAGGCCTAGAACTTCCTAAGTTCTAAATTTATCCTCATCATTCTTGCTTAGCAGTTATATATTATCTAAACCTATTATATGCATATATTTGCATTGGATGCATAACATATATGTAAATTCAAAACACCTCGAATAAACTATTATGTGCTTATTCGATGCATAAACTATAGTATTAACCTAGCTATACCCTAAAATGCATTCATGGAAACTATTACTATAAACAAGCTTGAACAAACACATATTACTTGTTAAAATATTAATATACATTACTTGTAGGACTAACATGTGGATTCAACTATACAAAACCCAAAGGATTTCAAAGTTGGTGGATTCCACGTGGCTGCAGGGGGTTGGAGGAAGGGCTTAGTGCAAAACCCTAGCACACAAAGTAAAAAGACACTGCCCTAAACTCTCGCTCAGTTCACTTGTTATTTCGCTATTTGGGTGGAGAAGTAGGCCTACAGGCCTTCGGCCTTCTTGAACCTTTGCATCTGTTAGCACCATAAGATACATTCAGGATCTTAAGACGTTTTATCATTCTGGATTCCCACCATTATCAAGTTCTTTCAAGTTTGGTCGTGTGCCAATAGACTTTATGTTCTGGTTTTTCTTGCCAATCTCGCCTCTTTCCTACTTGGTGGTGGTTGAAGCAGGTTGTTAGTTTTAAATCCATCTTCCTTTTCAATGGCTTGATGAATTAACAGGTAAGTTGTTGATGAAACCCTCAAAACATTTGAATTCATTCTTTTTTTGTTATTTCGATTTAAATAAATGTAATTACTAACAGACTTAAGCATACGTTGTTTGCAGGTTTTAAACTTCACAAAGCTCAGTTGAAAGCGATGGCGTTAGCTTAGAAAAGGAAGGGTATGAAATCGACTAGCTTGGTAAGCCTCGGTCTCATCCCACGGGTGCCCTTCAATGTTGATTTGCAGTGAAGAACTCAGCGGTGCTTATGGTCATTTACATGCTTATCATGGTTTTTTGTTTTACTGTAATCGTTGATAGTTTTACTGTGGTTAAGAAGTAGAAAGAGGTCGTATGGCCATTTTTTTAATAACCCTTGGGGTTTTTATGAAAGAAGTATGGCTTAAAAAGATTAAAGGATAATAAAATTATTATCCCCAGTTTTTTACAACAGTTGGTTTTTAAAGGAGAATTTGCTTATAATTATTACTTAGCTACGGTGCAGAGCTTACGGCTCTTAATTAGATCTTTGTTTAGCAAGAGTTTGAAATTTATTAAAAAAAACCACAAATATCTTAGGGTTTGTAATAAAAATCGTATTGTTTAAACTGTAAGTATTAAAAGAAACTATGTCTACTACTTTGCTCGCCTTCTGCAGTTTTGTTCGTGGCTATGGAAAATAAAATAATTAAGTTACTTTGGTTTTAAGAGACGAATCCTAAAACGACAGTAGGTTATGCTTTTTTATGAGAAATGAAGGCTCTGTTTAGAAATTAATTTGCTTCTAAAAGTTAGGGTCGTCTAAGAACATACTGGTTATTATTTATTTACCTTTGTAAAAGGAAACTGGGTGCACTGTATGCTTTGAATTATAAAAAGTGTTTACAATAATTGTTGTAATTTTATTTCGGGTTAAGGATTGGGTTCAGCCATTGTTAAGATTCTTTTTTGCATCTATTTTGTAAAAGTTTATTTAGGGTTTTTATTTAATAAACAGTTTGATAATTAGGTTAACATATTTACTTTTGTTTTCGATAATGTTATAAGCATTAGTAGAAAAATAATAATAATTTCTCCTTTAAATGGAGAAAATAGAAATCTATCCTTTGATTTTCTTACTCTGTTGGTTAAACTATGTTAAGAGATAGAATTAAATAAATATATAGTTTTACTATAATAAATATAGTATTATAATGATTTTTTACTGTTTAAATTTTACTAAGTACTTGAAGGTTTTTGATATAATTAGTGATGTAAAAATCAGTCTAATTACTACTTATCCCGAACTTACAATGATAGATGATTTCACTGTAACAGTAAGAAAATATTCTATGCACTATGTACTATAATATTTAGATATATATATTGATAAATTAGGTATTTAAAATGACGGGTCTTTCTTTTACTGAAAGTACATAAATATATTGTAATATAATAGTTATTTAAGTACTCTATACATCAATAGATTAATGTATGTTTAACCTAGGTCTACTAAAATAATACTTCTGAAATAATCCTAGAGGTTTTTAATATATGAAAGAATTCTAGAAAACAACAGGATAATTATAACACTTAATCAAACTAAACTAACAGTGAAAACTGCTAAAAATAGAGTAGATTCAAATTATCTATTTCATGAATAAATCATTCCCATTTATTTTTTAATCAAACCTATTGTACTAGAGTACTTCATCTTATGACGAGTGGAAAAATACATCAAGGGATTTCATCCATTAATCAAATAATTCTAACCCTGGGACATTTATTTAGATAAACTTTTACCAGTAAACCTCTTTGAAATAAAAGTAGATTTACACGGTCTAATTGTAGAAACAATTTATCCAGTCACAATGGTAAATCTAATCATAACTTCTTTCATTCTAGTACTTTTACTTGCATAAGGTAAATAAAATAACACTTTGGAACCTGATAACTTGTAGAGGAGACAAACAACCTAAGGAGCTCGTTCCACCCAAATTATTCCTGAAGATAGCTCAACTGCTTGTCTTAGGACCCCCGAGCCTGTCCACCTAGTGGGCCAGTGGACATTCATTTAACGGCCTCCTTAGGCCATTTGTCTCATCTTTTATTTATTAATAACAAAATATTCAACTTAATTAATTACAGTCATCCTTGACCCCACATGGTCAATAGTCACAAACTTTACAATAAAATAAAATATAATGTCTTCTTTAACATAAAATGTTATTGAAATTGGAGTATGTGACATACACCCCTCCTTAAGTCTAACATCATCCTCGATGTTGCTTTAATGATCATCCTCAGAGCTACCTTGAAACAGAATTGGATATGCTGCCTGCATATGACTCTCCAATTTTCAGGTTGCTTCTTTTGGACTAAGGTGCTTCCATTGCACCTTCACCTGCCCAATGGTGCGATTCCGAAACAATATCTCCCTCTTGTCGAGGATACAATCTGGTTTCACCAAAAAATATCCTTCAGGTTCCACCTACACATCATTCCAATTTATAACATGAGTAGCATCATGTACATATTTTTTTAAAACAGAGATGTGAAAAACATTATGAACATTAAGATTCGGTGGTAAGTCCAGTTGGTATGCCACCAATCCAACACTGGACAATATTTCAAAAGGACCACAATACCTGGGTGCTAACTTAGCACAACTTCCTAACCTTAAAAAACTCTTTTTAGGTTTTACCTTTATGAAAACATGTTCACCCACCTGGAACTCTTTCTGAGTTCCTTTAAGATCTACTTAACTCTTCTGTTTGTCTTGTGCAACCTTCAAATTAACTTGTACCTGCTTCATGATTAATTACATATCCTTTAATAACACAGGTCCTAGTACTAACCTGTCAATTGGGTTACTCCATGAGATGGGAGTATTGCATTTTCTGCCATACAGAATTTCAAATGGGCTGAATTTCGATGAAGCTTGGTAATGGTTGTTGTATGCAAACTCAACCAAGTGTAAATAACCCTCCCATTTAATTGGTTGTTCTCTAGCGTACATCCTTAACATATCTTCCAAAATATGATTCACTCTTTCAGTCTGTCCATCCGTCTGTGGATGAAAAGATGTACTAAAATTTAAAGTAGTATTTAAACCTTTAAATAAAGATTTCCAAAATTTTCCCGTGAATTTAGGGTCCCTGTCAGAAATTATAACTTTTGGAATTCCATGTAAACGAAATATTTGTTCATAAATATTTCAGCAATATTAGCAACCTTATGAGTGGTTTTTACTGGTATAAAATGGGTTGCTTTGCTGAGTTTTTCAACGACTACCATTATCGAATAATTTTGATTCTGATTTCTAGGAAAACCTGTAATGAAATCAAGGCTGATTATTTCCCATTTCCAACTAGGAATTGGTAACGACGATAATAAACCGGTTGGATGTTCATGTTCAGTCTTAACTTGTTGACATTCAAAACATCTAGCAATATATTATGCCAACTCATTCTTCATATTTGGCCAAAAATAATCTTTCCATAACATAGTTATTGTCTTTTGATAGCCAGGGTGTCCCTAGTAGGGAGTCTTATGTATTTCATTTAAAATGAGCAGCTTAAATTTAGGTACGTTAGGTATATACAACCTGTTTTTATAAAGTATTAACCCTTTTTCATTTAGACTGTAACCTATACTTAAACTTTTAGTTACATTTTCTGCCACTTTAGCTTGTAATTTTTGATAATTTTCATCCAATTTTACTCCTTCTTCTAGTTGATATTCTAAAGTTGTTTTATAAGTACTGATTGCTGCCATAAAATTCAATCTTCCATTTCTACTCAAAGTATCAACTACTTTATTTTCTTTCCCCTTGATATGTTGGATCTCGAAATCATACTCGCTAAGGAAAGCTAGCCACCTAGCTTTCCTTGCGTTTAAATTTGGTTGATCCAACAGATACTTTAAACCCTTATTATCCGTCATTAACATAAATTTTCTTCTGATCAAGTGATGGCGCCACATCTTTAAAGCATGTATCACGGCAGCCAACTCTAGATCATAAGTAGCATAATTTTTCTCATGAATTTTAAGTTTCCTAAACTCCTATGCTATTACATGTCCTTCTTGAGTTAAGACCCTACCATGGCCATCGTTGAATGCATTAGTGCTTACAACAAATTCCTTGTTAGGATCCACAATTCTTAAAATCGATGCAGTAGTTAATAACTCTTTTAGTTTCTTAAAACTCTCTTCTCATTTTTTATTCCATTCAAAATTATTTCCTTTCCTATGTAGAGAAGTTATGGGATTTGCGATCCTTGAGAATCCCTCAATAAACCTCCGATAATACCCGGTGATCCCCATGAATGACCGCACATCAGTCACATCCTTTGGGACCGGCCATTCGTTAATTTCTTTGATATTATCCGGGTCAACCGAGATCCCATCTTTAGTTATTACGTGACCTAAATATTGTATTTTATCTTTGAAGAAGTCGCATTTACTAAACCTGGCATACAGATGGTGTTCCCTTAACACTTGTAAAACAATTTTTAAATGTTCCTCATGTTCTTCTTTAAGGCTTAGAATAAATTAAAATATCATCATTAAAAACTACTAGAAACTTATCTAGATATTTATGTAATACGTTATTCATTAAACACATGAAGACAACCGAGGAATTAGTGAGCCTAAATGGCATGACAACGAACTCATAGGCATTAAAATTTGTCTTGAAAATGTCCTCATCCTTAAACCGAACTTGATGATAACCAGATCTTAAACCAAATTTTTAAAATATTGTTTCTCCGTGCAACTGATCGAACAGATCATCTATGTAGGGCAACGGGTATCTATTTTCAATTTCCATGTTATTAAGTTGACGGTAGTTAATGCATAAGCGCATAGTACCGTCCTTCTTTTTAACAAAGATGACCAGTACTCCCCAAGGAGACACACTTGGTATTATCTACTTTTTATCTATCAGTTCCTTTAGTTACGATTTTAATTCATTAATCTCCAGGATGTCCATCCAGTAAGGAGCTTTAGAGTTAGGCACCACACCTGGTACCAGCTCAATAGTGAAATCCAGTTCTCTTTTCGGAGGTAATCCTGGAATTTCTTCCGGAAACATATCCGAAAAACCTCTCAGAATTGGTATATCTTCTAATTTTAGTTTGTCTTTGTTATTAATGTGTTCCTCATTATTTATAGTTACAGCAAAAGCTTTACATCACTTTCGAACAACCCTTTTTAGCTGTAAGGCATAAATCTGTCTGATTGTTGTTTTTCTAAGGATTCATGTTACTGTCATCGTTTCTCCTTCGTTATTTAAACATGTAAAAGTTTTATCAAAACAATTCAACACTACCTGATGTTGTTCCAACCAATCAATTCCAATTAATATATCATAAGAGCCTAACAGAAGTACATTCGGCTTTACAAAAGTTTTAAACTGATTCATAAATAATGTACAATTTTCCACAAAATCAGTTACCTTTCTTTTTGCTCCTGTAGCGAATTGAACCAACCATGACTTTGTAAATTTCTCTATTGGTAATTTACTTTTCTCTACTAAACAAGGAGAGATATAACTCAGACTAGCCCCTGGGTCAATTAAAATAGAGATGGGTTTATGGTTTAGCATACCGTCTACTTCCACCATGGAAGTCTGATATTCAACATGTTTGTTTTGCAATGCTGCATTGATTCTGGGCATCCCCCTCGCGAAGTCACCAACCGTTACTTCTTCTTGCACAGCATGGATGTTGTTGACTGTCTTCTTTCTGTTAGGGCAGATTGATGCATAGTGAGGTCCCTGACATTCCCAACATTTTACTTCTTCCTTACGTTCGTTGTTTTTAACATAGTTGCTATGATTATTTGTCCAAAATTTCGATTACGTGTGAAACCTTTCTTCCTTTGTTCAAAATCATTAGACCTCTTGGATTTCCAGTTTGGCATGTTTTCCCTTTTCCGACTCTGCTCATAGCAGAAATTTGCTTTTCGCATGGACTCTTCAAGGGTCCTGGGATTATCATACTCAATTCTGTCCTTAATATGAAAAGGTAAACAACTTAGAAACCATTGTACCTTAGGTTTTTTATCAACAATATAGGGTACATATCGCATTAAGCTCAGAAATTTACTATTTAACTCTTTCATATTCATAGTTCCCAAATTCAGGTCATAAAATTCTTTAGCTCGTTCCTCGTAATATTGCTCTGACATAAATTTATTTTTTAAGTACTTTTTAAAAGTGCTCCAGTTTATATTCTATTCTTTTATGCCTTTTACTTGTTTTATGTCCCGCCACCAAATGTCGGCTTTTCTAATTAAGTTATATATTGTCATTTTCGCTTTTAACTGATTTGAGTAATTATATATTTGGAAGTACTTTTTCATTCCGGACAGCCATGCTTTGGCTTCCTCTCATTTTTCTGTTTTGCCATTAAAATTTGGTGGTTTAATCTTCTTAAACTCTCCAGAAATCTCTTAATAGGGCTTGTATTTCTTCTTCTTAGAATGATAATTATCCTCACTGTTGTCACTAGAATACTGGTGTTTCTTCCTATGTGAGTCACCGTAAATTTTAGAAGAAGAACTACTTTCAGTTTTAGAGTGTTTTGACCTTTTACTCTTATGTTGCTAGGACGTATTATCAGATTCTATCTGTTTATCCTTTTCTTCATTATGAAATTTTTTCAGCAGTATTTGGTTCGACTCCTCTTGAGCTCTTAGGATTCTCTCATTCTCTTTTTTAACAGTCTCCATTTCAATTTTTAAATCCTTCACTGTTTGTAGTAATTCTAATGAATTATTAGTTATATCTTCTTTAACATGTTCTTTTCTAGAATTACTTTGTTCATTTAATGGGGACCCCTCTTTAGCATACTCTTCAAGTCCTTCCATACCTGCAATTCTAGTTCAGAAAATTTTCTGTACAACAACATTTAAAGTCATAAATCAATATGCATGATTTCTATATACCTTTTGTTTACGTGAGTTGAGCCACTTCAGGCATAGTGCCTGAACCTGGGCTCTGATACCATATGTAAAACTCCAAAAAATCACAAAAATTTAAAAAAAAATTGTGTGACATTTAATGCTAAGTTATAGCCTAACAGTGTTAGTTTAACAATTATCTTTAGGCAGATTTCAAGATATGACAATAAGAGAAACTAATTAGTTAACATTCTTGACTAACTAAAACTAGAGACTATAGAATTATTTACTAACTTAAAACACGTTTGCTACTAACAACATTCATTCTATTGTTGATTTCTCTTAGTGTTAAAAGTTAAAGAGTTAGAGACTTAATGAATTTAGATTGATTGTTTAATTTACAACATGTTCATGATTATGATAATTGTTTTTCTTGTCTTACTGAAGGGGCTTGAGGTTTTCCCAAGGCTTACTTAGCTTTCTCAAGCTAATGCAGATTCGATGCTTTTACAGGTCTTTATAGGTAAGATTTTTACTTCCCAGTTACAAGGTGTAAAAATTAAAATTTGGAAGACTAACCAAAAGGGGTAAGTTAGGAATGAAGATCCTAAACCTGCTTTCAGTCTATACTATCGAAAAGTGATAAATTCCCAGTTCCATAACCAAGACTGTTTACCTTGGCAGCAGAGTAGACTTGGTAGAGTGCTTATTTAATTTAATCAATAACTTATAAGCTCGATGGAGTGTAAGATATCATCATACTCTTGGTTGTTTAAGGTATTGTAACTTATTACTTTCCGCATATTTTATAACCATGAACATGATTTTTGCTAAGGCCCAGAACTTCCTAACTTCTAAATTTATCATCATTATTCTTGCTTAGCAGTTAAATATTATCTAAACCTATTCTATGCATATATTTGCATTGGATGCATAACATATATGTAAATTCAAAACACCTCAAATAAACTATTCTATGCTTATTCGATGCATAAACTATAGTATTAACCTAGCTACACCCTAAAATGCATTCATGGAAACTATTACTATAAAAAAGCTTGAATATACACATATTACTTGTTAAAATATTAATATACATTACTTGTAGGACTAACGCGTGGATTCAATTATAGAAAACCAAAAGGATTTCATAGTTGGTGGATTCCATGTGGCTGTAGGGAGTTGGAGGAAGTGCTTAGTTTAAAACCCTAGCACACAAAGTAAAAAGACACTACCCTAAAATCTCGCTCAGTTCACTTGTTATTTCGTTGTTTGGGTGGAGAAGCAGACTGACAAGCCTTCGGCCTTCTCGGGCCTTTGC
This sequence comes from Pseudotsuga menziesii, assembly GCA_001517045.1. NCBI lineage: Eukaryota > Viridiplantae > Streptophyta > Pinopsida > Pinales > Pinaceae > Pseudotsuga > Pseudotsuga menziesii. The sequence goes on from LPNX010104491.1 coordinate 282,544, forward strand.
ATCTGTTAGCACCATAAGATACATTCAGGACCTTACCACGTTTTATCGTTTTGGCTTTCCACCATTATCAAGTGCTTTCAAGTTTGGTCGTGCACCAATAGACTTTATGTTCTAGTTTTTCTTGCCAATCTCGTCTCTTTCCTACTCAGTGGTGGTGGAAGCTGGTTGCTAGTTTTAAATCCATTTTCCTTTTCAATGGCTTGATGAATTAATAGGTAAGTTGTTGATGAAACCCTCAAAACATTTCAATTCATTCTTTTTTTGTTATTTCGATTTAAATAAATGTAGTTACTGACATACTTAAGCATAAGTTGTTTGCAGGTTTTAAACTCGACAAAGCTCAGTTGAAAGCGATGGTGTTAGCTTAGAAAAGGAAGGGTATGAGCTCGACCGGCTTGGTAAGCCTCAGTCTCACCCCATGGGTGCCCTTCAATGTTGATTTACAGTGAAGAACTCAGTGGTGATTACGGTCGTTTACATGCTTATCATGGTTTTTGTTTTACAGTAATAGTTGATAGTTTTATTGTGGTTAAGAAGTAGGAAGAGGTCGTATGGCCATTTTTTTTATAGCAGTTTTTACAACATTTGGTTTTTAAATGCAGATTTGTTTATAATTATTACTTAGCTACGGTGCATAGCTTACAGCTCTTAATTAGATCTCTGTTTAGAAAGAGTTTGAAATTTATTAAAAAAAAACACAAATATCTTAGGGTTTGTAATAAAAATCATATTGTTTAAACTGTAAGCATTAAAAGAAACTATGTCTGCTACTTTGCTCGGCTTCTGCAATTTTGTTCGTGGCTATGGAAAACAAATAATTTTAAGTTACTTTGGTTTTAAGAGATGAATCCTAAAACGACTGTAGATTATGCTTTTTTATGATAAATGAAGGCTCTGTTTAGAAATTAAGTTGCTTCTAAAAGTTATGGTTGTCTAAGAACATGATGGTTATTATTTATTTACCTTTGTAAAAGGAAACTAGGTGCACTGTATGTTTTGAATTATAAAAAGTGTTTACAATACTTGTTGTAATTTTATTTCAGGTTAAGGACTGGGTTCAACCATTTGTTACGATTATTTTGCGCATGTATTTTGTAAAACTTTATTTAGGGTTTTATTTAATAAACAATCTGATAATTAGGTTAACATATTTACTTTTGTTTTCGATAATGTTATAAGCATTAATAGAAAAATAATAATGATTTCTCCTTTAAATGGAGAAAATAGAAATCTATCCTTTGATTTTCTTACTATGTTGGTTAAACTATATTAAGAGATAGAATTAAATAAATATACAATTAAATTGTAATAAATATAGTATTATAATGATTGTTTACTGTTTAAATTTTACTAAGTACTTGAAGGTTTTTGATATAATTAGTGATGTAAAAATCAGTCTAATTACTGCTTATCCCAAACTTACAGTGATAGATTATTTCACTGTAACAGTAAGAAAATATTCTATGCACTATGTACTATAATATTTAGATATATATATTGATAAATTATGTATTTAAAATGACGGGTCTTTCTTTTACTAAAAGTACATAAATAGATTGTAATATAATAGTTATTTAAGTACTATATACATCAATAGATTAATGTCTATTTAACCTAGGTCTACTAAAATGATACTTCTGAAATAATCCTAAATGTTTTTAATATATGAAAGAATTGTAGAAAACAACATGATGATTATTACACTTAATCAAACTAAACTAACAGTGAAAACTGCTAAAAATAGAGTAGATTCAAATTATCTATTTCATGAATAAATCATTCCCATTTACTTTTTAATCAAACCTGTTGTACTAGAGTACTTCGTCTTATGATGAGTGGAAAAATACAGCAAGGGATTTCATCCATTAATCAAATAATTCTAACCCTAGGACATTTATTCAGATAAACTTTAACCAGTAAAGTTCTTTGAAATAAAAGCATATTTACACAGTCTAATTACAGAAACAATTTATCCAGTCATAACAGTAAATCTAATCATAACTTATTTCATTCCATAACTTTTACTTGCATAAGGTAAATAAAATAACACTTTGGAACCTGATAAATTTTAGAGGAGACAAACAGCCTAAGGATCCCGTTCCACCCAACCTATTCCTGAAGATAGCTCATAGCTCAACTGCTTGTCTTAGGACCCCTGAGCTTGTCCACTAATCCACCAAGTTGAAATCACTATGTAAAAAGGATGGGCTTGAATACCCCTGCAACTCCATAGAAGTACTTAACAGCAGTACTTCTTCCCTCTGCAGTAAAGAACTCAGCTAACAAGCTACACTGGTTCTGAAAAATAGTCTTAATCACTCAAAACCACTTCTTCCTTTTCCCCTCATCGAATCTCTTGTGCACAATTATTAACTTCAGAGTTTTCACAAGGTAATGAATGAACAACCTCCTCCTGAATTCGATGGGTAAATATATGCATGCCTAGGTCTTTTGGTCATTTTTTCACTTAATGAGCCACCTGCTCTTGTTCCACTTTCTTGGGGAACATGACACAAAATTAGGGAAGTTTCCCCCTACGACAGCTAGAAGTGGTTGAGGATGCTGCCATGTGTCAATTTGCTCTCACCCTAGTCTATTCCACCTAGTGGGCCAGTGGACACTCATTTAATAGTCTCCTTAGGCCATTTTTCTCATCTTTTATTTATTAATAATAAAATATTCAACATAATTAATTACAGTCATCATTGACCCCACATGGTCAATAGTCACAAACTTTGCAATAAAATAAAATATAATGTCTTCTTTAACATAAAATGTTATTGAAATTGGGGTATGTGACATCCGCACTAGGAATCCATATAAGCATATTTACATCATTTACATAATTTTGATTAAATACATTCCAAGGAAAAACTAAGGGTATTAAAATCCCCACCCCCTTCAAATAACATCATCCTCAATGTTTGCTCAAAATTAGAACAAAAATGGATATGCCTCTTTCATGGCATCCTACAACTCCCGCGTAGCCTCATCAAGCTTGAAGTGTTTCCATTGCACCTTTACCTGTCTGATGGCTCGGTTCCAGCGAAATGTTACCTTCCTATATAGGATGCATAATGGCTCAGTTTGGAACTCTTCCTTTGGTTCCACCTGAATCCCATCCCAATCAATCACATGGTTAGGATCATGTACATATTTCTTAAGCAAAGAAACATGAAAAATAGTATTAGCTCTAGTATTAGCAGGCAATGCAATTCTATATGTAATTGGACCTATTCTTTCAAGTGTTTCAAATAGACAACAATATCTTGGGGATAGCGTTGCACAACTTCCACAAGGAACTCTTCCTTGGAATCACTCTAAGGTAAACATGATCCCCAACATTGAATTCCTTGTGCACTATGTTCTTATCCACATATATTTTCTATCTCTCTTGGGTTGCCTTTAAGTTCTACCTAATTTTTGCAACATATTGTTCCATTTCTTTAAGCAATTATGGCCTAAATAAAATTATGTTTATTGGATTATCCCATGTCACTAGTATCCTGAACTTTCTACCATACAAAGCCTCAAATGGACTCATACCCAATGAAGCTTTTTTCCCATTGTTACATGCAAATTATACCAACTGTAGATAATCTTCCCGCTTAGATGGTTGTCCATCACATACATGTGAAGCATGTCTCCAAGAACCTAATTTACTCTTTTATATTTTACATATGTTTGTGGATGGTAAGCAATGCTAAAATTTAGTTATGTGCCCAAATCTGCAAAAAGACTTTTCCAAAAATTTGAACAAAATTTGGTATGTTTGTTTGAAATGATTGCTTTTGGAAACCCATGCAATATGAAAAATTATTTCATAAAAATATTTGCAATGGCGTTTGTTTTATATGTAGATTTAACTCGTATAATGTGTGTTGATTTGGACAATTTATCCACCACAAACATGATATAATCATATTTTTTCATAGTCATTGGAAAACATGTAATAAAAACCATGGAAATTATTTCTCATTTTCATTCTAGAATTAGCAAAGGATGCAACAAACATGTTGGTTGTTGATGCTCATATTTTTCTTGCTGACATTTCATGCACTTGGAAATATACTCAGCAATATATTTCTTCATCCTCAGCCAAAAATATTGTTCCATGGTTGTAGCAATTGTTTTATGATATCCTGGGTGACCAGAATATGGCATTTTATGGATTTCATCCATAACAATTATCCTCAATTATGCCACATTTGGGATATAAATTACGATTTTGTAAATAAGGAGCCCATCTTCTTCCAAATGATAACCATCATACCTCTTTTTGAAAATTTGTTGTCTTCACATAAAGTTCATCTTCAACAAGAGAATTAACAATATGTTGTCTTAAATCTGATTGGGAAAGGTTGATGGTTGCCACATGCATTTATTGCACCTTTCTGTTGAGTGCACCAACCACTTTATTTTCTTTTATTTCATGTGTTTGATTTCGAAATCAAACTCACATAAAAATTACAACCACCTAGATTTCCTAGAATTTAAAGTTGGTTGCTCAAATAAATATTTCATACCAATGTGATATATTCTTAACTCAAATGTTTTACCCATTAAATAATGCCTCCACATTTTTAAAGCATGCGATATGGTTGCAAGTTTCAAATCACAGGTGACAATTATTTTCATTGTCTTTCAATTTCCTAGACGCATAACACACCACATGATTTTTTGCATAAGAACTCCTCCAAGTCCTTGTTTACATGCATCTACACACACCACAAAGTGTTTTTCTGGGTTTGCAATTTTCAGTATTGGAGCACTTGTGAAAAGCTTCTTCAACGGTTGGAAACTATCTTCACATTTCGATGTCCATTCAAATTGTATTCCCTTCTTTTGGAAAGGAGTGATTAGGTGTGCAAGCTTGGAGAATCCTTCAATGAATCTTCTATAATAACCAGCAAGACCCATAAAATATCTCACATATGTTATATTTTTTGGAGTTGGCCAATTCATGATGGCTTCAATATTTTCTAGATCCGCTAATATTCCTTCATTTGAAATAATGTGACCCAAATAATGAATTTTACTTTTGTAAAAGTCACATTTGCTTATATTTGCATACAATTATTCTCCCTTAGAAATTGCAAATCCGTTCTCAAGTGTTCTTAATTATCCTCTTCATTCTTGGAGTAAATGAGAATGTCATCTAGAAAAACAAGAACACACTTGTCCAAATACTGGTTGAAAACACTATTCATGAGACACATGAAAGTAGTTGGTGCATTAGTGAGGCCAAATCGCACCACTAAGAATTCATTGTGTTCATACCTTGTTCTAAAGGCTATTTTGTGAATGTCTTCTTCCTTGCTTATTACATGATTGTATCCATACCTCAATTCAATCTTCGAAAATATGTTTTCCCCTCTCATTTGATCGAAAAGATCATCAATTCAAGGCAATATGTACTTTTTTTTCATCATCACCCCGTTCAATTGCATGTAATCAATAAATAACATGAGTGTACCACCTTTCATTTTCACAAATAGTACGGGTGCTCCCCATGGAGACACACGTGGCCTTATGTACTTCTTTTCCAATGATTCTTGCAATTGTATTTTCAACTCTAATAATTCTAGTGTACTCATTGTGTTAATGTGTCATGGACACTAGTGGAGCTCTAGGAACAAGATCAATGGTGAAATAAGTGTCCCTCTTTGGTGGAAATCCTGGAACTTATCGGGTAACACATTCTTGAATTATTATAGCACAAGATAGTCCTCCAATTTAGGCATTTGATTTTCAATTTTATCCAATAAATGGGTTGTATACAATTAGCAACATTTCCTACATAACTTCTTCAACGACATGGTTTAAATATGCCTAATGGAAATTTCCTTTGGAATCCCTTTCACAACCCTTGGGTTTCCTTCATCATCAATGAACTCAAAAATCTTGTTGTAGGAGTCATGTTTAGCTTGTGTTCTTCCAACCAGTCCATTCTAATGAGAATATCCTATGAACCAAGTGGCAAAATATTCATATTTGCACAAGTGAACAGTCCACCTATTTCTAATGGACATTTCTCCACCAATTCACTAACTCTCTCTTGGTTCCTATGGCTAATTGGACCAACCATGATTTACATTGTGATGGGACCTATAAATGGCACATTATTTGGCCCATAATGGTCATGCCTAAGGATATTTAGGGAGGCATAATGGTTTAAGTTGCATAGATTATTATAAAAATATGGCATTCTTCCTAAAATCCTATGAATGTTTGTTTAATGAATATCTTGACATTTGATTAGTAATTTACCTACTTTGATTATTCATTTGATTTGATTTATTGATACAATGAGTTAATATTTGTCACAGTACTATTCATCTTTGATGGAGTTTTAGGTGGAGATTATCTAAAACCTAAGTGAAAGATATCAAGTTACAAAAATCAGCTCAATCTCTATAATCAACCAATTCACTAGTAAAGACTACAATTTGGTGAAGAGATTTAAGGGATTATGCCCCCTCTTGATTCTAATGATATTCATAATAGAAAGAAGGACACAATATCATGCAAATATGAAATCATTAATTCCAAGTCGAATTCCTAAGAGGGTGAATCGATCCCATAAAATCAGCATGCACATTTCCAGTTAATTGTGGATTAATTTTCTTAAATCAAGGTGTTGATTACATGGATAGTTTTTTAAAGTGTTGATTATTATCGCGAGCTGACAACACATGGAAGAAGGAATCAACTTCATCCCAAGTTGAAACCATGGATTTCAATTCTAATTTATAAAGAATAAAACAACCCCATCAATTTGCATACAGATTACTAGTTAACTGGGACAACTTCCACAAATTAAGGAGCTAATTTGCATGAGCAGTTTTGAGTTATTTTTTGTATAAATAATAGTTCATTTGATAGCATGAGATAATTGTTCATTTATTATTCTTCTCTAAAACATTTTTAATTCATCCCTTGTTGGTCAAGGCGATTTTGTAAGAGGCATCTTGATGCCATGTTTTAACGACAAACTTTTAAAGAGAAATAAACTAGTTTTGATTTATCTTTTAGTTAGTTAGTTTAGCAAGGGTTCTAGGAGATCCCTTGGGTTGGGCCCACTGAAGGGAAGGAATGTGAACCCTTGCATACCTTTCCTTTCAGTCATGCATTTAATTTCGTAGCTTTTAAATTCAGATTACAGTGAGTGTAGAAATTTTGTAGTTTATACAAAAAACTGTAGAAGTTCTACATTTGGTATGCAATTTTATATAGGACATTTTATTTCAGTGTTTGCTTTTGCACGATTTTTCTTTATTAATGATTTATTGGTAGATTAGATTTCATTTATGTTTTAGAGTAGATATATTTTCATGTTTATTAGAATTAAATTTTATTTATGCCATTTATCTTATATGTATGAATTCATTATCTCAACTTGGTTAATGCAAGCCCTCTGCTTATATGTGAATACTTGTATGGAAATCGTAGCTTCTCAAATTATGCATATTGTAACCCTAAGGAATATTAACGGGGGTATTTCACCAAAGGAAATTACAACTGAATGTGAAAGATCGTTGTCTGCGTGCACCCTCTAGGAATGAATGAGGAATTAAGTGCCAAGTGGAATATTTGGATCTTACACTCTTGCAACCTATAGTTAGACATCATTTAAAGTTTGTTTCTACAATTTGAAGTTGAATTGTTTATTTTCACATGAGATTTTATTCTTAGAACTAGGAAAATAACATTATGGCATTGGTATGTTGATGGTAGAGTAAATTAGGAAATCCCTTCAAACGGTTTGTCGAAATCTAGGCAAAGAGTTTCTTAAAACTTGTCTCTGAAAACAACTGATAAAGTATATTTTCCTGACTGCATAATGAATATCCATGTTCCTTTTGAACTTAGATCATTAGTTGTTAAATTATATTTCATGCCTTGTTTATTAGGTTAGGCTTATTTTGTGTTTTTTACTTTAATATTGGTCAAATTATTCCTTTGAAACTACATACGTAGTGCATGGTACCTCTTAAGTTTGTATGAACTCTCAGGTTCATAATTTAAGTAATGAACCAAGGGATTCTGTTTATAGTTGCATTTTGTTGGCCCATGTATTTTTGGCATCATTTTCGGGGAGGTGCTAAGGTTCTATTAGGGATATTTTTGACATTTTATTGAAAATTTAAAAAAAATAACTTGCATGCATCCATATGATTTATATGTATCAAACCCCCAAGTTTGTGGTGTATGTTTAAATAGGAATTTTGGATAGCAAGATGCTAACAATATTGTTGAAGAAAGGAGGACAAATTGATGCAAATATTTTCTAAAATCCATGTTGTAATACAAGAGTTACAAACAGAGATAGATCTACATCCCATGAAACCATAAAAGAAAGGATCCATGAGCAAATCTCACAAGAAGATGAGGAAATTTTTCCTTTGTCTCTATATTTTAATGAAGATGAGTGTGGATTCAATGAAGAGGATATTTTTCTTAGTCATATTTCCATGCATGTAACAGAGAGCAAAGATCCATATTTTTCTCTCATTTAAGGCATGCCCACAAAGGAAATCAAGGATTCTTGGACAAAACTTAATGGGGAGCGAACATTAGATCCTGAAGTTGAGGAATTTCTTGTTTGCTTGTCACCATACTCATTGTGCATTCTAGAGAGAAATGTACAAGTCTTATAAGAACATCATTACATAAAGGATAAAGACTTGCAAATCCTTATCAAAGCACAAGAGAGCCAGAAAAATCATGACTACAATCAATATGGTTTCAATCAATCATCAATGAACAGTACCATGCCAATATTCAGCATTTATTGGCACCTCATCCACTTGTGCATCTAGTCCTTCTTTTCCTTACGTCGATCAAGGCACATTTTCCAAATCCGGATATGATTTCACTCAAGATTCTATTGCATAAGTGGATGCATTGGAAGTCTTCCTACACTTGAGAAGAGAGGTAATATTTTACAAGTAGGGTAGGATAGGTAGATTTAGTTTTTGTTAATAAGAGAGAGATATTAGAGAGAGAGAGTGAGAGAATAAAAAATTCCTATGGTGAAAACATTTTCATGGAGCCTAGGACAAGACTTTGCTTGAAAACCTCCTTTTATGCAAGTAAAGGTTTGTAGAAATAAAATATTCCTCATGGTGAAAACCAACAATGGTGCCATGAGGAAGAGCATTGGTGAAAACTAGCAATGGAAACCTTACTCTGATAAAATAAAAATAAAAGCAATTAAGATGTATTTATACAGGGAACTATTCACACTTACTCCAATAGGTCATTCCTGCAAAATGATTCGAGAAGCTCCATCAATTAGTACAAACATAGCATTCAATAATTAAGAAGTGGTATGGTTTGATGTCTTGAAGGTTACTCCCAAATGGTTACATATCACAGGCTGAAATAATTTGAGGGTATATAGACATATTACTCCAAAACCCCATGTAATTTCATGAGTAATGGATGAGTTCTAGGGGGGTAAAAAAATCAATTACTCCTACACAACACAAAAACATAGAGAAGCATAGAGAAAATCAAGTACAGTATGCACCCAAACCCCCAAAAAACGGAAATACCCCAGCAGAGTCACCAATTCTATTACGGAGAAAACTTCCTATGGCTTGGGGTGGACCACAACAGACAGTATGACACCAGAAATCAATCCATTTCCAATATGTTAAAGATATAAACAAGTCTAACACTAAGGGATGATAAGCGTACCTTATTCTGGATGTTCGTAGAATATCCCCGTTGTGATTTCAATCACACTTGTACCTAGACTCCACCCTCAACAACAACGAAATACACAAGCATGATAGATATTGAATTTTAGAACATAATCTAGCATAAATAAATCCAATATATAATCAAAGAAACTACATCCATGGATACAAATATTCATAGTTACACATATAATGGATGAGAAATGGATATTTCTATTAAATGTAAACAGAGATAGAAATGACAACCTCTGTCGGAACCTCATCGAAATCGAGAAACCGAGTCCTCCACGTGGGACTCCACCACTTCAATCCTCCATATCAATGCAATCTCATAAGAAAAAGGAAATATTAGGAAGGATCACCAATGGATGCGCCAAGGATAAAGGGATGCAGACTCAAGTATGAAAGAATGGGGCACAAATCCACTATATTCTCTTTTCTCTCACAAGTCCTCCTCCTTCAATGCTTCCAAGTATCTCAATATATAGCCCCTCAATGAGAAGTGAAGGGTCGAGTTGGAGCGTTTCCAAGCATATGGAAAGCCAAGAGTCAAGTTATTCGTTACTTGATGAGGAAAAAAACCTAAATATTTATTTTTGAGCACATTTTATGATATACGTGGGTCATAGTGGAGAAAGCTGCGTGTACACATGGGAAGTAAGCTGATGACCCGCGTATACCCATAAATATGACTTTTTTAAGGGATTGCTCGAAGCGAAAAATTAATACTGAGAAAAGGGGGCCCATAGAGTCTGCATAGCGACATGGAAGGGCATAAGAACATGATCTACCAAGTGTGGAAAATACAGCTATAACAGATGCCCCCTAATGTGTGAGGTCAAAGGGGAACATGATGGAAAAAATACATTACAATAGTCCAAGGATTGGAGTAATGAAGACCCAAGTGGAAAAATCGCTCGCTCATCAGTACAATACAATGATATATCTCTGCATGTGACTGCGAATATGATGTGTAGCAGTCCTCAGATACAAAATAGTACAATTTCCATGAATAGGAATAATATACATATGTCACATGTGGTCATCGCCATGTACAATATACAGTGAAACTGTTGAATAAATTGTCATTGATTCCAACAAGTGTGTTTCGATGTTTCTTGGTGCCCCTTGTGGAGCCCTTGAGGGTTAGAAGTCAGTTAATGTCAAAGGAGACCTTTTGACCTTGCCAAAGCCCAAGTCTGAAGCCCTTGGATCCCTTTGGACAATGGCAAAAGCCCTAAACACCCTGTAGAGTGTTTGAGTAACCCTAAGTTGTTTTATGGTTCCCCAGTATCACAACTAATTCCCTGTACCCTAGGAAGTTCCCTTCGCGGGTTGAAGAATTTTCAAGAGTCCAAATGACCCTTACAATGATCATTTTTGTTTGATAGAGGTCATGGTACCCTAGGAGAAGCCTAGGAACCCCCACACCTTAATGGTTGTGTGTCCTCACTTGTGGTGACTCTAATGACCTAACAAAGTACCCTAAAAACCTTACCCTTGATCCCCAATCCTACATTCTACCCTATGTTGTATGCCTTTCTCTTAAAGCACTAATAACACCCTAATATTGCATAATAATTCCCATTGCACCTTTACACTAACCCTTGAAACCCTCATGGTGAACCCTAATCACTAAAGCCTTGTCTCCACATTTACAACATCTTTTAATAATTTAATCCACGCACACATTGTTAATAAGTACTAAAACATAATTAAAATAATAATTAAATTGAATGATAAAAAAATTTAATAAATTATTTAAACCCTTCTCTCCAACATTGAAGTGCTTTTAATGTTAAAATAATTTTTAATATTAATAAAAGTGTTTACCCTCCACATAGAAGTCGACCCCTTGCTAATAACTTGAATTAAAACATGTTTTAATGTAATATTAAAATAATTAAATATTAAGAATATTTTAATAAATAAAACTTTAAATTTAATCATAAAACACTTTATCTTTTCCTCAACAAGTCGGCCCTAGCATGGTTATCCTCAACGCTACAACAAGTGTATAAATACACAAACACCTTGTCACTTCAAACCATCAACTAATATGCTAGGTAATTGAGGATTTTCGGTATTAGGAGCAAGTTTACTAATGTTTTTCGTGGGTATATTTGACAACAACAATAAGACATCGTACCCCTTCTTCCACAGAATTTGTTTGGTGATCAAAGCAATCAACCTTTGCGGTTCCAAGCTAGGTGTTCACTATTTGTTTGCAGCAACAGACCTAAGTCCTTTATTCCTTCCACAAAGACGTTTATTGGGGAAAATCCAACCAGAAAACCAAGCCTTTACAAGAGGTTATGCAGACTATTTCATGCACACTTTTTGGGTTCAGTATATACCACAATCCATGCACTTTTGACAGTCAAAGTTTTGGGTGGCTACTACTGCCTTCTTTTTGTGACAATCCTGAAATTCAAGCATGAAAGGTATGTTGACATGCAATTACAGTGTTTTATTTATGTGAAGAGTACATATGTACAGTGTAGTGTGTATAGTGTGTTCAGTATAGAGTGTACAGAGTTAAGTGAACAGTATGTGAGTGTGGACAGTATGTACATTGTACAGTAGTATGTAAAGTGGTGTGAATACAAGTGTGTGTACAGTGATATGCAGACAAGACAAGTGTGTGAACGGTGAAGTAGGAGTCTATTCCAGGATGATACATGCTACTCTATGATGTGACACTCTCATAACGTGCTTTGATAAACATGATGATGTGAATCTACACTCTCTCATGATGATGCATGTGGTGATGATGATGAACACATGATGTTTATAATACATGCACGATGATGTTGAATATTAGATACATACTCTATGACGATGCTATTCAAAGATGATACATGCCTGATGTTCAGAGAAGAATTACTTGTTTAGTGAGTGTGGTGTACTAGATGGACATGAGCAACAAGGATATATATATATATATACAGTGATAAATTTGCAGTGATCAGAGAGCAGAGGTTATTAGCAGCGGAAAGTACAGGGTTTGGTATGTGATAGGTCAATAGGTTCAGCAATTATTTTCTTATATGGGTGGCAGGTCCGGGAAAGGAAAGGAGGTTGTAACCGGAAAAATAGGGAGTTGTAGTTTCCTTCAGGTTGTAGTGTGTAAATTAGGAGGTCGTATACTCCTTCCAGTTGTAGCTGGAAAATTGAAGTCTTTGTAATAAGGGGGTTGTTGCCTCCCTCCATTTATTTCTGGAAAAATATTTTAATAAGGATTATGTGGTCTTACACCCAGGACTTGGGTTTCCACGTCAAAAATTATTGTGCATTGTGCAACTTGTTATTTTCATACACATTGATGATATGCTATGATTGGTGATCAACAACTTGCTTTTGATTAAAAATTTTAAATTGTGAAAATATTAATTCACCCACCTCTCATTATTTCAACAATTAGTATCAGAGCGGGTTCCTTCAGAACAGACAAACCGTTGGAAGGAAATCATGGGCAAGTTTGCTAAAAAAAGCAAAATTGGAACACCCTTGTTTGATGGGAGAAACTACACATTCTGGAGCATAAGGATGAGAGCCTTCATAGAAGCTCAAGGAATAGAAATATGGCAAAGTATCGAGAATGGGTACAAGGTACCACAAACCATACCAACAAATGCAGCTAATTTGGCTCAATACAACAACAACTCAAAGGCAATAAATCATCTTCTAGGTGCTATAAATAAATCTGTCTTCAACAAAGTGATGCATTGCCCCTATGTAAAGGAAATGTGGGACAAGCTCTAAACGACATATGAAGGAGATAGAAAAGTCAAGCCAAAGTTCAAACATACAGAGGACAATTTGAATAGCTAAGGATGAAGGAAGATGAAGAATAGCAGACTATATTCTTCGAGTTGATCAACTTGGGAATACCATTAAAGGTTTGGGAGAAGAATTTGACGAGTCCATAGTTGTTCAAAATTTTCTAAGAACTCTTCCCAAAAGGTTCAACCCCAAGATCTCTGCACTAGAACAAAGAACAAATATGAAGACTATGACAGTAGATTAACTGCATGGAACTCTTGTGGCTTACAAAATGAGAATTTAATATGAAGACATGTAAAGAAGGGAAGCAACATTCAAGCTCTCCTCCAAAGAAGCTAGGAAGAACAAATCAACAAAGGGAAAGCCAACAAGTGATGAATTTGATGATGAAAAAATAGCTAACTTTGTTCGGAAATTGAAGAGAGACAGGGGGAAATACAAAGGCAAGTTACCTATTAAATGTTTTTCATGTGGAAAGATAGGTCATTTTGATTATAAATGTCTGTATGCAAAGAAATCATAGAGTGATGAAGATGACAGCTTCAAACCCTACAAGAAGTACAATAATTACAAAAATAATAATAGAGGGAAGTTTGCAAAGAAGAAAAGTATCTATACAAAAAGGGACAAAAGCTCATCCAGTTGTGACTCCTACAATGACAGTGGAAGTGACTCTGATGATGATGGTGAACAAGATAAGGTACTCTTTATGGCAATAAAATCAAATGAGGATCCTATTGGTGATGAAGAATATGAAGTTGAAGGTGAATTAGATCTTGAAGCGGAACTTATAAGTGCCTTGAAAGAGTTGAAGAAAGTCAGGAAGGGAAACATAGTACTAAAGGAAGAGGTAGAAAGGTTTGAACAAATAATTGCTGAATTAAAGGTCAAACTGGAAGAAGCCAAAAGAATCGAACACCCTCTTGTTGAACATCTGATGGCAAGTGTGAAAGAAAAAGAAAATTGTGAGGCTGAGATAGTATCTCTGAAGACAAAATTATAGACAAAAGATATTGGAAAGAGTTATGAGAATAGCTCTAAGATTCTAGAAAAAATCATCATCAATCAAAATCCATTCTTTGACAACACAAATATAGGATACAAGGAGAATACTAATGAAGCCTCAATCTCAATGATGACAGGTAATGAAGAGAAGCCAAGAAGTTATGCAGAAGTTGTCAAGGACTCCATAAATGAAGAAGAGATAAAATGTAAACCAGAACAACCCATATCAAAAGGAGGGCTAGAAAAAATACCATATCTCATAACAGCACCTCTATAATGTCCTTTTTTTTAATTTTATTAAAATGACCAATTTTTCACCTTTTCCCCTATTTTTACCTTTGACTAGTTTTGATGTCTAGGTCTCTAAATTGACCCAAATGCCACCAAATATTCTGAGAAGGTATATGAATTGTATTAAGAGTTGAATATTATGTTAAGGGATGATTTATGAACCTCCAAATACTTCTGCAAACTTGTTTAATATTCTGGCCAAGGTAGGAGTTTTCATTAGCAAATTGGGGTTCCAATTCCCCCAGGGTAAATGTTGAAAATGGCTTTCCAAATGGTCCCAAACCCACTTGAATTTATGAATAGAGTCAGAGGATGTTTAAGGTACATTATTAAGGTCTCATTTGCATCATTATACAGTTTGTAAAGGCTGTTATAATCCTCTCCCAAACAGCTACAAAATCAATAGTTCGACACTTGGGGAAATGGCACCAAATCTTCTCCAAATGCAAATAAACTGAGTAAGATGACTTCAAATGCTTAAGTGATGGATTTAAAACTTGTAATACTTATAAATGGCATTCCATTTATCATAAATATATCATATAAACATTCTTTCATTCTAACTCATCAGCATTCATACCATTTATCATAAATATATCAGATAAACATTCTTTCATTCAAAATCATCAGCATTACAATGGCATACATCAATATAGTGGGGAAATGGTCATTGTTTGCTCATTAATAATCAATTTTACATACAAAAATTTGGTATTTTGACCTGAGACTTTCTGAATATGAATAACAGAGTATATTAAGCTTATTACAATCATAAATGGACCATTAGAATCTTTCCCAAATAGTACAATATCTCACCCAAAGCGCAATCCCTCCATGAGCAAGAATATGTAATAAAGAATGGAAATGGTTGATAGAATGTGTTGCACTAGAAGAAACCACAGGATTCCCTGTAGATTACACTTGCAAATACAAACTCCATTAAATCTCCATGAAAGACCTGAATTGCCTCTCTAAACACCAACTTGGATGGGAATCTTTCACCCTCGAAATTGGCTAAGGCAAGAAACTAGTCATCCACTAGCTCTCTCTCTTCACAAATGAAAATTTCTCAAATGATAAAAATCCATTCTCTTGTTTGATCCATGTATTTTATAAACATCCTTAGCCTTATAAGGTTACCAATCCATCCACAAACTCAAACCAATTCTAATTAGGGTGTGTGCTCAAGATTTTCCATGTGTCCTCCCTTCCCTAGACTTCCATCTTCCCCCAATTCGAGTAGGGACCCATTGAGATTCCCCAAATCACATGAGATCCCTCTTGGATGCTATTTTTAGGACTGATGTGTCATAATGGTGAGATTTCAGCATTGGATTCTGCAATATGTCATAAATTTCATAGCATATTCATCAGTGGTGTCATAGATGTCATAGGTGTTAGGGAATCTATCCCAAGTGTCCAAGAAGCTCCCATTTGACTCTTCCTCTCCCATTTAAGTTACATTTACTTCCAAATTCGACCTATGATGCATATTTCCAAGTGTATTATCCTTCTAACTCATCCAAGAACATTAGGATTCCCATGGATTTGAAATTGTAAGAGGAGGATGCCATGTGGCGCAGAAATTCTAGCTTGTGTGGGTCCCATAATCTCCATGTGTCTCCATGCTCCATTTAACAATTCAATTTTCTCTTGTATTTATTTAATTAGCTCCATTATTAATTATTTATTCCATTCTAATGTCTGAACATCATTTATTATCTCCCTTATTAAAGCTCCAAATGTATCCATCCAACCTAGGGAACTAGTAGGATTGATGGAATTGTCCTGCTATGCAATTATTTGAATGGGGACATTACAGTCCTCCCCACCCAATATTGCTTGTCCTTGAGCAATTTCATATTTGGGTGCTACAAAATCTTCTCCTCTTCACATTTTGCATCTTCACTTCATATATCCTTCCTTTGCACCAAGTGCTCTGTTATGATTTTGCTCATTAATTTTCTTTAGCTGCAACTTTAGTTGTGACACTCATGTGCTGCAATTTTGTGTTCCCAAAAGTAAAGAGTTGTGGATTGTGCATATTGATATATCCTATAACATCACCACTAAAACCAAAAGGATTAATTAAATCCATAAAAATAAACTTTGTGCAAATAATCTTTACCTCCATATTTTGGAAACATTTTCTGAACTTTCACCCCTTTTTGCTTCTATATAATTCTTTGAAGTTGGTATTGAGTTACCAAACTTTGAGTTTCTTATGATTTTAAGGAATTATTAGAGAGGAACCACCATGCTTTATTCTTCATTACTCTTATTACAATCATCTTCTCAAGTGGTGACTAAATCTCCAATGTTTCTTGCTACCCCCAAAATTGAAACCAATGAGACCAAAAATGATCCCAAGGTCCCATATGATCATGATACATGCATGGTGTGAAATTTATATGATGAAATTCCATGAAAACCAAGAATGTGAAAATTGAATCCATATCTCAAAAGGTCTCCCACATAGGAAACCAGAACATTGCTCTGCAAAGATGAACTCAAATAACTGAAGGTTGGTTTGCTTTCTCAAACCAACAACCCATTTTCTATTCCAAGTGAGATGGATCCAAGCAATTCTAGGATACCATTGATAGTATTTCACCCTTCCAAGCATCATGAGTACAAAATATAGGTCATTAAAGTACATAACAACATCATACAAGAATGTAACTCATCAAAGAATCATGAAAGTGCTTGTACATCCAAGTATCCCAATGACATAGGTGAGGATCCCATGTCCCATAATGATGCTCCAAAAATTTATAATTTGCATCAATATAATCAGCCATGTGTTCTTTCATCCACGAACTGAATGAAGAACCTCCACCAAAATCTGAATCAAATAAGGATCAAAGAAAACATGAAGACTTCAAGTGGCTCAAAGAAGTCTCGTCAATACGCACATGAATATGTATATCATTATGAAATAACAGAGGATGTTGTTGCCAATAATAATTTTCCTCAATCATATATCTCTTCACCCAAGTGTGGGATGAATTTCCTCCAACGTCAAATAGACTAGGCAAGGAGCAAGGAAAATCATGAGTCTCCAAGTGACTCAAGTGAACATCATAGGTGCACCCATGTAGATGTGTATCATCATAATATGATAAAGGATGCTGCTGAAAATTTAAATAATATGGTTCTCTAATCATGTCATCATCAAAAGGAGATATACAAATTCCATACTCTTCATGTGGCACTATAAAAAGAAACCTTTCACCTGTACGTAATTATGAAGAATGCTGCAAAATTTGGAAGTGTGGGATGTAGGAGAAAGAACCAACTCACCCAAATGATCAGAAAGTGAAAAAATTTCATCATGTGAAGGATCCATATAGGTAGGATTAGGCACCTCCCTTAAAAAATCAAAACTTTCCTCATGGGTTGGTTCCAAGGTAGTGGAATCATGCGCTTCTTCAAAAAGTGTGTACCCATCTTCAAGAGGAAACTCAATTTCCTCTTCCACCACAAATAGTGAATTTATCTCATCAAGATAATGTTCAAACACGTCAATAACCTGCAATTTTTCATGTTTATCATGATCCATCATGTCATGAGAATCCTCCAAGCAATCTAGCATATGATGATTTGAAACATAGGAGGAAGAACAAGTATATTGCAACCTCTCAAGGAGTTGCTCATTTTGAATTTTGAGCTTATGAATATCTTCATTATTCTTCAAGTAGGATTCATGTAATCATTCACTAGTCTCAATGACATTTTGTCTATAAAAAATAAAAGACATGAAATTACCTTTGATGTTGCACGTTGCTCTTTAAATCTTCTCCATGTCTTCAAGGAAGGATGGCTCCTCCAAAGAAGAAACTTTCCAACAATAATTTGATACCAATGCTTGAGTGTCATGGATTATGATAAGGGCCTCTTGGATATCCCTTTCACTCATATTCAAAGACCCTTCAATGAAGGATGGTTCATGAAACTGAACCTCCTCTTCTTCTTGCTACTTGATTTGATCAACTTCTCAAAGATCAAGTGGTGATGGAAAAGTTGATCTTGGTTCTTCATTATCTATCACAAGGTATTCATCTTCATCCTTATGAGATATTTTTCTTGCAGCAACATTTTCAAATCTGATCTCTATGTCACCAACATAGAGTTGTGATCACCCATCAATAGGTACTCCCTCATAGTTCAAGGATCCATCAATAGATTCTCTTTGATTGGAACAACCCCCATTAGTAAGGATTGTGTTATTGTCTTCACCTTCCTCTTTATGTTATTCTCTACAATAAACTTGAGGTAATTGATGCTCCACTTCACGATTCTTTGTTTCTTCCTTTAATGGTGTGTCTAGGCTCTTTTCACAAATAGGATGATTTTTTCTCATTTCATGCTCCTCCAAACTTGTGGATTGTTGATTGTCCATTAATGAATTCACACTTTCCATATTGTTCCTAAATACATACTTGGAAAGAATACCTCTCATGAATATCCCCTTTCAAATTTCGATACTCTTGGAAACATGCTTCAATATCTATGGTTGTAATTTCTTCGTTTGTTGGTTGAGGAGGAAGGAAAGTGGGCTTGGTGGGTCGATTATGAAACCAAGACATGTATTAAAAATTTTATTCAATGGATGGTATTAATGCATAGGTGCAAGGAACATTATTTGATACCACTTGTAATGTCCCTTTTTGGAATTTTATTAAAATGACCAATTTTTCACTTTTTCCCCTATTTCGACCTTTGACTAGTTTTGATGTCTAGGTCTCCAAATTGACCCAAATGCTCCCAAATATTCCGAGAAGTTATATGAATGATATTAATACTTGAATATTATTTTCACGTATGATTTATGACCCTCCAAATACATCTAAAAACTTGCTTAATATTCTGTCCAAGGTAGGAGTTTTCACTAGCAAGTTGGGGTTCCAATTCCCCCAGGGTAAATGCTGAAAAAGGCTTTCCAAATGCTCCCAAACCCACTCGAATTTATGAAAAGAGGCAGAGGATGTTTAAGGTAAATTATTAAGGTCTCATGTGAATCATTATTCATTTTATAAATGCAGTTATAACCCTTTCCCAAACAGCTACAAAATCACTAGTTCGACCCTTGGGGAAATGGCACCAAATCTTCTCCAAATGCAAACAAATTGAGTAAGATTACTTCAAATGAATTTATAGACATGAAAATTGTAATAATAATAAATGGAATTATATTCATCATAATTATACCAGAGAAAGATTCTTTCATTCGAAATCATCAGCATTACAATGGCATACATCAATATAGTGGGGAAATGGTCATTGTTTGCTCATTAATAATCACTTTTACATTAAACCATTTGGTATTTATAGATGATAATTTCTGAATATTAATAACATAGTATATTAAGCTTATTACAATCAGAAATGGACCATGATAATCTTTCCCAAAGAGTACAATAGCTCGCCCAAAGCGCAATCCCTCCATAAGCAAGAATATGCAATGAAGACTGGAAATGGTTGAGAGAATGTGCTGCACTAGAAGAAACCAAAATATTCCATGTATCTTACACCTACAAATACAAAATCCATTAAATATCCATGAAATACCTAAATTGCCTCTCCAAACACCAACTTGGATGGTTTTTTTTCACCCTCGAAATTGGCTAAGGCAAGAAACTAGTCATCCACTACCTCTCTCTCTCTTCACAGATGAAAATTTATCAAATGATAAAAATCCCTTCTCTTGGTTGATCCCTGTATTTTATAAACATCCTTATCCTTCTAAGGTTACCAATCCATCCATAAACTCAAGCAAATTTGAATTAGGGTGTGTGCTCAATATTTTCCATGTGTCCTCCCTTCCCTAGCCTTCCATCTTCCCCCAATTCGAGTAGGGACCCATTGAGCTTCCCCAACTCACATGATTGCCCTATTGGATGCTATTTTTAGGCATGAAATGTCATAATGGTCATATTTCAGCATTAAGGTCTACAATATGTCATAAATTTCATAGCATCTTCATCATTGGTGTCATAGATGTTAGGGAATCTAGTCGAAGTGTCCAAGAAGCTCCCATTTGACTCTTCCTCTCCCATGTAAGTTAAATTTCCTTCCAAATTAGACTTATGATGCATATGGACAAGTGTATTAGCCTTCTAACTCATCCAAGAACATTAGGCTTCCCATGGATTCGAAATTGCAAAAGGAGGATGCTATGTGGCACAAAAATTCTAGCTTGTGTGGGCCCCATAATCTCCATGTGTCTCCATGCTCCATTGCCACTTCAATTTTCTCTTGTATTTATTTAATTAGCTCCATTATTAAATATTTATTCTATTCTAATGTCTGAACATCATTTATTAGCTGCCTTATTAAAGCTCCAAATGTATCCATCCAACCTAGGGAACTAGTAGGATTGATGGAATTGTCCTGTTATGCAATTATTTAAATGGGGACATTACAACCTCATTCGTATATTCCCAGCTATGGATATATTTTTTATGGGAATTTATTTACAGGTGGAATATTTGTACACAAATATGTAAAAAAATTTCAAAGAACAACTTTTGAAACAAGGAATAACCATGCAAGCCTCATACGACCACATTACAGTAACATATTTGGTCCCTTGATATCAGAAATAGAATGTTACAAGTGTAACAACTTTGGACATATAGACATAGATTGCAGAGTGAAAATACCAACAGTAATAAATGATGAAATATGCAACAAGGTATGGATCAAACATAAGAACAACTACGAATGTGGAATTTCTCTTCAAGCTTGGAATTACAGGTCTGGTAAATGGTATGTTGATAGCGGTTTCTCCAAGCATATGACACGTAACAAAATTGTTTTTTTCAATATTGAAAAGGATAAAGGATCTGTATCTTTTGGGAATAACAATTCAACAAAAGTATTGGGGAAGGGAACAGTAAATCTCGGAAGTAAAAACTCCTTGGATGAAAATGTCTTGCTTGTAGACAACATGAAGCATAATATGCTAAGCGTCAGTTAGATGTGTGATCAAGGACATGAACTCACCTTCAACTCAAAAGGATGCAAAATAAGGAAGCAATTATCAAGAAAGTTAGTAGTCACAACCACTAGGACTCCCAAAAACATATACATGTTGGATGAGATTGAGTCTGAGAAATATCACTTGGGAAAAGAAGATGAAAGTTGGCTTTGGAATAGAAGAATGGGACATGTACATTTTGCCAATTTGGTAAAAATATACAAAAACCAAGCAGAGAATATGTCAAAAGTTGCAAACCCCACTAACTCTGTATCTGAATAGTGTCAACATGGAAAACAAATAAGAGTCCATTTCAAGACAAAAGAGCATTCTTCTGCAAAACCTTTGGAGCTCGTTTACATTGACCTATGTGAACCAAACAAGAGAAAAGGACTGAGTGGTGAAAAATATTTCAGGCTACTTATTGATGACTATACCAAGATGACATGGGTATGTCTTCTCAACAGGAAATCAAAAACTTTTGGATGTTTCAAAACATTCAAGGAACTGGTCGATAATGAATCAGGGTCATGAATAAAGTGCTTCAGATCTGACAACGATGGAGAATTCACTTCATATGAATTCAACAAGTACTGTGAAGAGCATGGAATAAAGAGACAATTTTCAATATCCAGAACACCTCAGCAAAATGGAGTTGTTGAAAGAAAGAATATATCAGTAATGGAAATGTCTCGAACCATGTTGAATGAATACAAGTTGAATGACAAATGTTAGGGGCACGCAGTTCATACAATAGTACACATCTTGAATAGAGGATTAATTAGAAGAAAAAATAATAAATCCCCCTATGATCTATGGACAGGAAGAGCGGAAAATGTACAACACTTCAGAAATTTTGGGAGCAAGTGCTTCATCAAAAGAGAAGATAAGAAGATTCGAAAATTTGACTCTCGAGTAGACAAGGGAATTTTTGTTGGATATTCATCCTAAAGGAAAACTTACGAATGCTACAATTTGAGATTAGACAAGGTGATCAAAAGTATCAACGTGAAGATAGATGCGGGAAGACTAGCATCATCTAGAGAAGACTCAGAAGACTCAGATGACGAAGAACAAGTTTTTTATCAAAAATAAACGAAGGAAATTAAAATGGAAGAACCAAATGAGAATGAAGAACAATTCATGGAAGATGAAGAACAGAGTCAACCAACTGTGGAACAAGAAGAACAAGGGGATCAACAGATTCCTAAGAACTTGTACCAAAAGAATCATCCATCAAATCAAATTATTGGTGATAAAAATGTCGAAATAGGAACTAGAAGAAGAAGACAATCCGAAAGAAATGAGTAGGTACACTTATCCTTATTGTCCACCACTAAACTAAGAAATTTTGCAGAGACCAGTACCGATGAGCAGTAGGTCAAAGCAATGGAAGAGGAATTAGATCAAATTGAGAAGAATGAAACTTGGGAACTTGTTCCTGGACCAAGTAACAAGAATGTAATTGGCACAAAGTGGGTTTTCGGAAACTAAATGAATGAGGATAGATAGGTAATCAGAAACAAGGCTCGATTGGTTTGTAAAGGCTATGCTTAGATCAAAGGAATAGACTTTGAAGAAACATATGTACCAGTAGCCAGAATGGAAGCTAACAGAATGATTTTGGCTAATGCTTGCTCCAAAGATATCAAAGTGTATCAGATGGACGCAAAATCAGCTTTTCTGAATGGGGAATTAGAAGAAGAAGTCTACATCAAACAACCTTAAGGATTTCAGCTTTCAGAAAATGAGCTATGTATATAGAATCAAAAGGTCCTTATATGCGCTAAAGCAAGCTCCTAGATCTTGGTACTCTAGATTGGACAGTTAATTAATACAACAAAACCTTACGAGGGGAAGTGCAGATAGCAATTAGTACATAAAGCAGGACAATGACAGCATACTCATCATTGAATTTTATGTCGATGATATCATCTTTGGAAATGATGATGATTCACTGAGTCAACAATTTGATAAGGACGTGCAGAAAGAGTTTGAAATGTCATTACTCGGTGAATTGACCTTCTTCTTGGGACTCTAGATATCTCAAATAACAGAAGGCATTATTATTTCTTAGACGAAATACATCAAGGAAATGTTAAAGAAATTCCAGATGGAATATTGTAAACCTGTGAGTACTCATATGATCGCCAGTTGTAAGTTGAGCAAGGATGATGAATCTAAGGAACTTGATCAAAGGCTCTATATATCAATGATTGGTAGCCTGCTATATGTAACAGCCTCAAGATCAGATGTAATGCAGGTCATTGGGAAAGTTGAAAGATTTCAAGCTTCCCCAAAGGAGACTCACATTATAGGAGTTAAAAGGATTTTGTACTTTGGACTATGGACTTTGTACTTTGGTATCCAAAAGGAAATGAGCTAACATTATTAGCTTATTCATATGTAGATTGGGCGGGATGTTTTGACGATGAAAGAAGTACAAGTGGGACAACTTTCTTTATAGGAAATTGTTTGGTATCTTGGTCAAGCAAAAAGTAATCTTCAGTGTCCTTATCAACCGCAAAAGTAGAATATATAGCAACAACATATTGTTGTACTCAGAATCTTTGGATAAATAAAACCCTACAAGACATACACGTGACATGTAATGAGTCGATTCCAACTCTATGTGACAATACAAGTACCATCAGTATCTCCAAGAATCCAGTTATGTACTCCAAGACCAAGCACATTCCAATCAAATTTCATTTTCTTCGAGAAAAAGTTATAGAAAATAATATCAAGTTGGAATATAACGGGAAAAAAAGAACAGGTTGCAGACATTTTTACTAAGCCTCTCCCAAGAGATACTTTTGAGTACCTCGGAGAAAAATTGGGAGCCATACTATCTCCTAACTGAATTGGTCTATCTTCAACAACAAAACAGTATGACAGGGGGATAATGATAGATGTACCCTTTGACATTGATGCCAAAGGGGGAGAAAAAGACGAACAAGGAAGGTAAAGGAAGCCTGCTCTAAGGGGGATATTTGTGGACAAAGGAAACTCATTCAAAGGGGGTGATTTGGAGTTGTCATCAATGACAAAGGGGGAGATTATTGACTAAATTGTCATTGATTCCAACAATTGTGTATTGATGTATCTTGGTGCCCCTTGAGGATACCTTGAGGGTTAGAAGTTATTCAATGTCAAAGGATACCTTTTGACCTTGTCCAGGACCAATTCTGAAGCCCTTGGATCCCTTTGGATAATGAAAAAATCCCTAAACACCCTGTAGAGTGTTTGAGTAACCCTAAGTTGTTTTATGGTTCCCTAATACTACAACCTAGGCCCTAGTTCCCTATTAAATTCCCTTGGTGGGTTGAAGAAGTTTCAATATTCCAAATGACCCTTTCAGTGATCATTTGTGTTTGATAGAGGTCATAGTACCCTAGGATAATCCTAGGCACCCCCACACCTTGATGGTTATGTGTCCTCACTTGTGGTGACTCTAATGACCTGAAAAAATACCCTAAAAACCTTACCCTTGATCCCAAGGCCTACATTCCACCCTATGTTGTATGCCTTGCTATTAAAACACTAATAAAACCCTAATATTGCATATTAATTCCCATGCAACACATTTACACTAACCCTTGAAGCCCTCATGGTGAACCCTAATCACTAAAGCCTTGTCTCCACATTTAAAACATCTTTTAATAATCTAACCCACACACACATGGTTAATAAGTACTAAAACATAATTAAAATAATAATTAAGTTGAATGATAAAACATTTTAATAAATTATTAAAACCCTTCATCTCCAACATTGAAGTGCTTTTAATGTTAAAACAATTTTTAAAATTAATAAAAGTGTTTACCCTCCACATTGAAATCGACCCCTTGCTAATAACTTGCATTAAAGCATGTTTTATTGTAATATTAAAATAATTAAATATTAAGAATGTTTTAATAAATAAAACTTTAAAATTAATCATAAAAAACTTTACCTTTTCCTCAACAAGTCGTCCCTAGCATGGTTATCCTCAATGCTACAACAAGTGTATAAATACACTAACACCTTGTCACTTCAAAACATCAACCAATGTGCTAGCTGGATAAGGATTTTCGAGTATTAAGAGCAGGTTGAATGAGATTTTTCATGGGTATATTTGATAGCAACAGTAAGCTAATAGACCCCTTCTTCCACAAAACTTGTTTGGTGATCAAAAGAATCAACCTTTGGGGTTCCAATCTAGGTGTTCACTGTTGGTTTGCAGCAACAGACCTGAGTCATTTCTTCCTTTCACAAAGACATTTATTGGGGAAAAGTCAACCACATAACCAACCCTTGACAAGAGGTCATGCAGACTATTTCTTGCACACTTTTTGTGTTCGGTATACACCACGGTCCATGCACTTTTGACAGTCAAAGTTTTGGGTGACTACCACTACCTTCTTTTTGTGACAGTCCTGAAATTCAAGCATGGAAGGTATGTTGACATGCAATTACAGTGTTGTATTTATGTGAAGAGTACATATGTATAGTGTAGTGTGTAGAGTGTAGAGTGTAGAGTATAGTGTGTAGAGTATAGAGTGTACAGAGTTAAGTGAACAATATGTGAGCATGAACATTATGTAAATTGTATAGTAGTATGTAAAGTGGTGTGAATACAAGTGTGAGTATAGTAGACAAGTGAATGTACAATAGAAAAGTGTGTGTACAGTGATATGCAAACAAGACAAGTGTGTGAACAATGAAATAGGAGTCTATTCCATGATGATACATGCTACTCTATGATGTGATACTCTCCTATACATGATTTGATAAACATGATGATGTGACTCTACACTCTCTAATGATGATGCATGTGATGATGATGAACACATGATGTTTATACTACATGCATGATGATGTTGAATATTTGATACATACTCTATGACGATGTTATTCAAATATGATACATGCTTGATGTTTAGAGAAGAATTACTTGTTCAATGAGTGTGGTGTACTGGATGTACATGAGCAGCAGGGATATATATATATATATATATAGAGAGAGAGAGAGAGAGAGAGAGAGTGATGACTTGGCAGTGATCAGAGAGAAGAGGTTATCAGCAGCAAAAAGTACAAGGTTTGGTATGTGACAGGTCCATGGGTTTGGCAACCTTTTTTCTTATCTGGGTGGCAAGACGGGGCAAGGAAAGGAGGTTGTAGCCTCCTTCCGTTGTATCTCAAAAACTAGGGAGTTGTCGCTTCCTTCAAGTTGTAGTATGTAAATCAGGAGGTCGTGCCCTCCTTCCACTTGTAGCTTTAAAATTGAAGTTTTTGTAATAAGGGGGTTGTTGCCTCCCTACAGTTATTTCTGGAAAACTATTTTAAAAAGGCTTCTGTGGTTTTAGCCCCAAGACTTGGGTTTCCACGGCAAAAATTATTGTGCACTATGCAGCTTGTTATTTTCATTCACATTGATGATATGCTGTGATTGGTAATTAGCAACTTGCTTTTGATTAAAAATTTTAAATTGTGCAAATAGCAATTCACCCCCCTCTCAGTTTGTCAACAGAAACAAGATCTTCATACTAAATGAAGACATCTGATGGTACATTGGAATCTAGTCATGAGAACAAATATCTCATATACTAGCATGATCAAGGACATAGCATATATGGAATTCCATCAAGATCAGAGGTATTCTACACAAATCACCGCCAGTACATGTCCCATCCCATGAATAAAGGTGTTGAGGTGGAACTTGATAAACCATCGTCTGATTCCTGGTATGATTCAGTATTCACATACTGATGTTTCAAGAAGAAGATCCAGAAGTTTATTCAAGTAGAAGATATTCAAAAGTGTACGAAAGACAAAGACTACAAGAAGAAGATCCAGAACATGGTTAAGTAGAAGACAAATAGAAGATGTTCGAGAATGTGTGAAAGACGAAGACTACAAGAAGAAGATCCCGAAGATGGTTAAGTAGAGGACAAATAGAAGATGTTCAAGAATGTGCAAAAGACGAAGACTACAAGAAGAAGATTCAGAAGATGGTTAAGAAGAAAAATAGAAGATGTTCGAGAATGCACGAAAGACAAAGACTACACGATGAAGATTATAGAAGATTTTCCAGCAGAGATCGATGATGAAGATGTTAGACAATGTTCCAAAACTTCCTATGACATATAGAGTCTCACCAGAAAGTTGTAATATTAGATGTTGAACACCTTCCTAGTTAAGAGGGAGTGTTAATTTATTGTAACTTCGGAAGATATTCCAAGTACTATTGCATTCCTCCTTCGGGAGATGAGTTTGGTCTTGTCAGTATCATTAAAAGAAGCAATGTAAATATCCGAATGTAAGTCAGTTCATTAGTACCCAAGTGTCAATATAATAAATGCTATTTGTAATGTCTAGTTGGACAAGTCGGCCCTGACAGCTAGTGAAGTCGGCCCCACCAAGTTAGAAGTCAAGTCAACAAAAGAATATAAATAGGGAGGTGCTCCCCTTCACTTAGACACACTCACTCAAGCTAGTTTTAGCAAGAGAGAGAAGTAGTAGCCCACACAGAAGAAGGAAGCAGTTGTTGTCTGGATTTCACATTGCACTGGTTGAGTTCTATACTGAGGAAGTTTTGCGGGGTTTTCTCCCTTGTGGTTTTCCTGAGGAAAATCTCTGTGTTCTTTTGTTCTTGTGTTTCTGTGCATGTTGTTGTTTCAGTGATCTTCTAGTGGCTAATTGTTTTAAGATGTCATCTAAGCAATTTAAAGAATTTCAACAATTAAGGGCATTTTTCAAATGAGTGTAGCAATCAAAACCCTTTGAAAAATATGTTACCACAATTCTAGTCGCTATATATTACTATGCACATTTTAGTGTTTTCACCATTAAATCTTAATACAATTGTTTTCACCACAATGCTACATTTCCATCACTATATCTTGAGTTCTTTTTGAAATATTGTGTTCTTTCATTTTGTTTGAATCCTATCATTTGAAGGACATTCATAAAGGTTAAATATATATTAATTTTGGTTTATTAAAAGTCTTGATTTGAATAACTCACTTGATTATTGTATTGATTGTGTTAGGATTACTATAATCCTCCCTTGTCCATTTATAGTCTATTGACCATTTTGTCTAGAAAAGAGAGACATATTTACTGTACTGGAGTATGGGAACACATATAGAGGTTAACTGTCACTTACTGCATGTTCATGCATGATTTAAGTGCCTCTGAGACCATTCCCTACATTTTAGGAGCCACTCTGAGTGCCACCACCAGCCTCCATCAGTTGGTTGTGGTAGGTAACCAATTATGCTAATTTTATCTTCACTTACATTCAGTTATATCACTTTTAGTCAGTCTAGCGCCAGTTATGCATGGTGAAGTGGTGCCTTTTTCCACCTACCTTGTCATTTTAACTGGTTTAACTAGTTTGGTTGATTGTCGGACTGATTTAGTTATCATGAGTTAGACTAGTGGCTCCCATGCAGTGATTTAGACACTCCTAGTTAGCCAGTCAGTTAGGATTGAGCTAGTAGATTCGAATCTTATTCACATGATTCGAATACTCTTTATTGTAACACTATTGTATACTTCTAGAATTAATGAAAATTAATGTTGTAATTTACTGATCAATTCTTATCAGTTTTCTCTGAAATTTGTCTTGTCCAATGTACATTGTTCTTACTATTCCACTACACAATTATACCTTTCAATTTGTCTCATTGCCTGTAGATCAATGGTTCAATAATTCAAACATGGTATCAGAGCCTTTTTCAAGCTAGTAACAAGTCTATCCAACCTCCATTGTACACCAGAAGCAACTAGGTTTCCACATAATTCCTGCAATTTGTGCCTTGCTAACTCTAAAGTCTGTTCAGAGAAGTCTATCCAGGTGTGACTGAATTTGAGAAAGTGTACATGTCGAGGTGGAAGGATTGAAACTGACATGATTTCGAATTGATTGTGTTTTTTTCACTGTTACTTGCATGTACCTACGTAGCTTGTTGAGAAATTGACTTATCGGCAAACAAATTGATGGATCCTTGAGCTCTTGTACCCCAGATCCTTACACCCTTCAACTATGTTGATTGGAGGGTATATATGCAAGTCCCTTTACATAATATTAGACTTTTTAGGATGACAATGGGTAGAGAGACAAAGCCCCATCACCCTGCTGAGAAAAATAAGTTCTTGAATTGGTTGGATGAAGCCTTTGGCTTCCTATGCACTCACATCTCCCGGGATCTTCTGTTCCATCTTGAGGGACTTAGGACTCCAAAAGAATCTTGGGAAAACCTTGAATATTTGTTTCGAAAATAATATGAGATTCTAGGGAACATATTAGCGAATGATCTCATTGCATTGCAGCCCAGCAGTTTCGAAACTATTTAGCATTTTTTTCACAAAATTCAAGTCACTAACACTACAATGTAAGCAATGAAGAATAGAGAGGAAAGATGAGCAGCTTGTGTTGTCTATTCTTCGCAAACTTAGTTCTGAGTACTCCATCTTTGTCTCTACCTTCCATTCCTGAAGATCTTCCATACCCAATTGGAAGATGCCTTCTCTAGATGCTTTTGTTGAGTCCTTAATACAGGAGCATGATAAGTTGGTTCAAATGGGAGTGTTTCAAACCTCTAGGAATCAATATGTTCTGATGTCAGAATCAAACAATGCACAAGCCAGAGGGAATCACAAGGGGAAGGATCCCAAAGCCATTGATTTGAATTCAAAATAGAACCAGAGATCTTCATGTTAGCACTCAGAATGTACCCAGGTTGTAAAAGGTGCACCCCGAGGTAACACCAAAACCACTTTAGGAAGAAATTGGCATTTTCTTCCAGAGAGGGATCTCTCAATACAAATCTTACAAGACCAGATGGTAAACAATATTTAAATATTTATTTATTCGGTTGAAACAATCACATATCCATTGGGCATGGATTCATATACATATAAAAGATCACAAAGATGTATACACAAGACTTATCAAAGGCAAGATAATCACATAATTGCAGTCATTCCATTTATCAGGTGAAATAGAAAAGACGAGGGAACAGCCCATCAATACAGAGCGTCAAAGACGAATTCCATATCAACTTTAGTAGAAAAAATCATATAATACCTTAAACGATGAATAGAGCATAAGCATATGAATTCTAATCATCAAACACTATGTTCCAGATACGAAGAAAAAACAGAATGGAGTGTTACACAGGGGAAAATACAATCACTCAAAGAAAGGAAGCACGAACTGCAACATCAATGACACATGAATCTCTGAAAAAGCTCTCATGCATTCATTTTTGGTATTAAAATAAAACAGATATGTTCTCCACAAATCACTTCATTCGATGGGTTCCAACCCCCATCTCATAAAAAGATACAAATATATAGATAAAACAATAAGTCTGCCCCCAGCAGATCAATAACAGAATGATCGGCGTAAATTAGAGTTTGTAACTGAATTCCTACACCACTAGGAGGTTGTTACAACTCCATTCCTAACAGATCACTAAGTACAAATCAACTGGATAACAAAATTTCGGCCAACTGTTCCACGTCTTTGTCCCAACAGTTCCACGTCTTTGCCCCCATCAGCTCCACGTCTTTGCCCCATCATCTCTTCAGCACCTGACACCTGTTCCTAGGGGGAAAGAATATACTTTGTTTTCCCAAACTGCTCTACAGCTTTCCACTGCTCCGAACTTGGGGTGTCACACTCCATAATCTCCCGAATAGCTACCTCGATCTCCATATATGCTTCATAATATTTCTTGGGCAATCTGGCTCTGATAACGACGAACTTCTGCAGGACTTTGAAATCTTCTGTTAACATGTCTACAATGGTTTGCCCTGTCAGGTTCTTCTCCAAGCTATTAAATTTTGAGTGGTCCATGCGAGCCCGGACAAGCAGGTGATGATAATGTTCAGGCGGGAGCATCCTACCTTCTTCATTCCAAAAGGACGGCAGTCCATCTTCGAACAACTCTTTAAACTCTTGTTTGAACTTAGTGACCTGCACAAGCAGTTCTTCTGACTTCTCTTGGACAATCTTCATTAAATGGTGTTTGTGGATGATCTTCTTCGCCGAAAGCACTATTGAGATTCTGTCCTTTATGCCCATGTCGTGCAGCCTTTGGTATGTCAGTGAATTCAGAAAATTTAATGTATTCTGAGCTGTAGTGAGGGGTCTTTTTGCCATGTGTTCATTCACCAGTTTCAGTCTTTGTTGGGCCGACTCTGTCAGTATACACAAGTCATCAATAAAATTCAAGTAATGCCGGAACTTGGTAATCTCTATAGTCAGGGTATCCCAAATAATATGTTTCGCCCCCTGAAGAGGGCCTTTCCCAATGCATTTTTCTTTTAGCTCTTCGAGCTTTTTCTGTAATTGACTCTTATCCTGCAAGATCTGTTTTCTGCTTTCACTTATCTTGGTTAATTCGGCCTTTACTTTTTCATTCTCGGCTTTCAACTCCTTAATATCTTCCTCCTTCAAACTTACTTGGGACATAGACACCAACAGGTCATCTGCAGAAAAATCGGCTAATGGCTTCTGGATGTTTACAATAGACAAGTCATCACCGGTAGGGGTTTGGCTCATTATCTCTTCCATAATCTCCTTTTCCTCAGTCTGATCTTTCTTCATCACGGAGATTTGGGATAGCAGCTCCTCCCTCTCGGTCTCCCACCTATCCTTTTCCTCTTGCAGCTCTCCATCCTTTCCTTTGTATTCCATCATCTCCTGATGGATTTGATCTTTCTCCTCCTGGAGAGCTAGCAATTCAGCTGATTGGACATGTTCTGAGCATGGTATCTTCAACTTCTTCTTCAAAACCTGGAGCGCATTATCTTTCTCTTCCAGCAACTTCTTGACAGCCTGGGTATTGTCTGAGCTAGCAATGTCCGCATGCAGTTTTATGATCTGAATAACATTTGCCTTATTTTCCACTTTCTCATGCTTTAACTAGACTTCCAATTTGTCTACCAACACCTGTAATTTGTTTATCCTCACCATGGCCTGCAGTAAATCTGAGTAGAGGATGTCACTGGTTTGTTTATGCAGCTGAATCTTGTCTGGGGTGCTGATTTTGTCCAACCTGACTTCTATCTCAGACATCCTCTTGTCATTCACTATGGCCATCTTAAAAGTATTTTTCTCAGCATCTCTAGCCGAAACTAGAGATGTTTTTGAACTGTACAAGTTTCTTACCCTCGGGAGGAGACTTCTCGTTTCCTCTAGGGACTGCTTCCTCTTTTCCATGTAGCTCGCCTTGAGCTCCTCTCTTGACTTAAATAAGGGGTTGGGTTCTGGACTGTCTACACCACATTCTAAACCTTTAAAGGAGAATTGATTGACTTGCACGGTCTTCACGGGGACTAAGGCAGCTTTTTTGAAAACATCAGACACTTCTTCATCTACAGTCTCACCTCCTCCGAGCAGCCTTGCCTTTTTATGGGACGCCTCTTCGTCCACTTCCATACTCTCAGCATCGGACAAACTCCTCTTAACCGCAACACTAACACCCTCTGTGATTTGGATTTCTGTACCAGGTGCAGGATGTGTCTCTTCATCGGACTTTGACTCGTCAGTAAACTGCAATAAATTAGCCATTTCAGCTAACCCCTCAACAGCTTGATGTTCAAATGGCTTATTCCTGTTAGCTTGTTTTCTCAATGAGATCACTTGGTGGGGGTCATAATTCACATTTGGTTCTTTCATAAAATCCATATTTTCCAACAACTTTTCTACAAAAACCAAGACACCCTTGCTTTTAAAAATGAAGGTGCCAACCTTAAACGAAAACTTGATGTTCGGAGACTTCTTGAAAGCACAAAAATATTCCTCCTCAGACAACAATCTCTGTCTCATGAATTCCAATGCGAATATTCTCGGGGTCAAGAAAGAAGGTAGCCTATAAGGCTGACCAGTGAAGCCATATATTCTCAACACGTTATAATATCTGTACAGAAACCAGTCTCCAACCCGATCCTCTGGTGAAGACTGCATTAAGCTCCTCATTTCATCCAGGACACGGGGTAATTCTTCATTGAACAGCATTTTGTACATCTCAGACATGATCGAATTGGCAAATTCGAACATGCTGATTTGTTTTGGTAAATCAGGAGAGCACAGAGTATTCAGAAACTTCAACTCAGAGATATTGGAACATAGTAGCATATTAAGCAAATAAGTCTGGAACCTGAAAAACCGGACCTTAGGGAACTCGCTTAGCTGAAGGTGAATTGCTTCAGCCAGGTATTCATCTAAATTAAAAACTGGGGTTGACTGAGACTCAGAAACAGGGGAACTCATTCTCAACAAAAATCCGAGAACGACCTCGCCCACACGACAATCCTCATCTAGGCCTAGTACTTGACACACTAAAGAAATGACCAATTGAGCTTCACTCTTGAAAATATGTACAGGGTAGGGCATGAATACACCATCTAAAGACTGACCATCCTTTAAAACACTCGACAGGAATTTACAGCGGGTTTCATCTTCGCACTTCTTGTACAATTCGACTAGGATTGACTCATTTATCACTTCACGACTATCTGGGTAATTTTCCGACAAACTAAGGATTTCTCGGATGACCGCAGCATCGACTCTACACAATACTTTAGACGCAGACCGACTGACAATAATTCTTTGAGACGGATAATAATTCACAGCACACCACTCTGCGAACTCTGGGAAATGGAGGGTTTGCTCAATGGAGAAATAGTACAAGAAAGACTTGCACATGTTCAACACATCGTTCCCTCGCGAATGGTAATGCCATAATCTCTCTTTGCTAACAGACACACTTTCCATAGAGAGGAAGGGGTCGCATATATTCCTATCCCTGTCTACTAAGAATTCTTCTCTATCATCTACGACTTGACCCGACATTTGAGCTTCTTTTCCCTGGTCCATTACTGAATTTCACACTGGTAACGTTGAGAAGGGGAATTACAGAGTTACTGGGTTTCAGTTTTACCTGGTTTACTGTGGAGGCATGTGCCCGGAGCGTGTCTGCACATGACGAATAGAAGCTGGGCACTGACAAATGGAAGCCGACAGATAGACCAGTCCTTTTCGCCCATTCCCAACGAATAAAATAACAATGATGTGGGTCAATGTTACTTTTATAGGTCGCTTTTATCCCTGGAGCCTACCACAATTCGCCACGTGGACGATCATTTACTTTCCGCAACCACCATCTACTATCAGCCGCGCGTCTTTCTCCTTCGGATTCATTACTAACCGTTGATCTATTCTTTGCAATTTTCTGGCCCTCGGATCGCATGCCATGTATCTTTTTCCGCCGGGCGTCTTGGCGATAAACACCGTGCAAGTCTCCCTCCCGGAATCGCTCATGACCGTAGATGTGGCGTACTTCCCTCTTCACCGTCGGATCAAACACCACGTCCCACATTCCGCTGAGCCCTTTGACTTTAACCATCGTGCAACTCTGAGTCCCGAAATCATCCACATCCGTCGATCTGACATACCTTTACCGGTGGGCCGTTGGATCATGTAGCATTTACCAAATTCCGCTGGGCTCCTTCGCTTTAACCTTCGAGAAACTTTGATCAGCAGAATTATTCCCAGCTGTCGATGCAATATGCCTTAAACCACGCACCGTCGGATCATCCGCCACGTACTCGATTCCGCCGGGCAATCCGGGATTATCTGCCGTGCACGTTCATCTTCCGGAATCCTTTCCAGCCGTTGATCTGATTGCCCGGCATTTGTCAGCCGTCAGATCTGTTGACATCTCCCAATTCCGCTGGCAGCCTCGGACTTATCTCTCACGCAATTTCACCCCCCGGAATCCATAATGGCCGTCGATCCACCTCGCCTCTGATCCTCGGCCGTCGGATTAATCACCACACACACATTCCGCTGGACGCTTTCGGCTTATCCGCTGTGCAGGTTTCGGTTACGGAATCAATCCCATGCATTGATGTGACCCGATTCCTCCCCTCCACTGTCGGATCGAGAGGAGTATACCTGATTCCACCAGCCTCCATTTCCTTAACTAACGCGTGCTTTCACAAGGCGGATTTGATGTGAGCCATGGATCCGCTTAGGACAACTTTATAACCTTTGATCTGTGCCGCTGGTTAAAAGCCCGAACCTGTCTTATCCTCCTCGCATGTTTCGAAGAGCGGAGGGAATACCAGCCATTGATTTGCTCTCCTCTTTCATCACGGCCTAGGATCTTTACTAACTTGGCCGATCTTTTGGTTATCATTCCACCTTTACATTATATCCTTAAACCAAAGTATTTAAACAACATAATATTACCTCCACCACGGTCTTATTTCTGCTTTGCTAAATACAGGTGTTAACACTTCGTAAGGAGCCTCTGACTCCAAGAAAAAGAAGAAATTCGAAAAGATTAGATGTCTATATTGTATGAGAGGATTTCATCCTGAAAGCCATTGCATGAAGAAGCAAATCGACCACCCAACAACTCTCCTTGAACAGAACCATATTACTCTTCCACAAAGAGTAAAGAAGTCTAATGTTGGAAAATCGATAGGAGATCATGAGAGGTGGCATGCCTTGAAGGAAGGCCTCACTCAGTCAAAGGCTTACTTGATAGATTCTAGAGCATCCAGCAGTTTCAAAACTATTTAGCATTTTTTTCACAAAATTCAAGTCACTAACACTACAATGTAAGCAATGAAGAATAGAGAGGAAAAATGAGCAGCTTGTGTTGTCTATTCTTAGCAAACTTAGTTCTGAGTACTCCATCTTTGTCTCTACCTTCCATTCCGGAAGATATTCCAGACCCAATTGGAAGATACCTTCTCTAGATTCTTTTGTTGAGTCCTTAATACAGGAGCATGATAAGTTGGTTCAAATGGGAGTGTTTCAAACCTCTAGGAATCAAGATGTTCTGATGTCAGAATCAAACAATGCGCAAGCCAGAGGGAATCACAAGGGGAAGGATCCCAAAGCCATTGATTTGAATTCAAAATAGAACCAGAGATCTTCGTAAGGAGTCTCCAGCTCCAAGAAAAAGAAGAAATTTGAAAAGATTAGATGTCTATATTGTATGAGAGGATTTCATCTTGAAAGCCATTGCATGAAGAAGCAAATCGACCACCCAACAGCTCTCCTTGAACAGAACCATATTACTCTTCCACAAAGAGTAAAGAAGTCTGATGTTGGAAAATTGATAGGAGATCATGAGATGTGGCATGCCTTGAAGGAAGGCCTCACTCAGTCAAAGGCTTACTTAATAGATTCTAGAGCATCCAACCACATGGTTGCCTCTAGGGAATCCTTCACCACTCTCAATTTCACAGGAGGGCCTACTATTCATATGAGTGATGAATCTCAAATTCCAGTAGCAGGAAGAGGTTCTATTAAAATCCAGTATGGAGAGTTCAGAAATGTACTGTATGTTCCCTCTCTTGCAGCAAATTTGTTATATGTATACCAGATGACTCACACTGGCTCACCAAAGCAAGTGGTATTTGGCTCTGACTCAATAGAGATCACATATATCTCAACTAGGAAGATTATAGCGAAAGGTATTGCAGACCATGCCTCCAAGGCATATGCATTCTCACATTTCATTCCATACTCAAATCCAGTACAACCACAGCTTCCATTCGAAGTAGATAAAGGTATTAAAACTCCTTTACTTCCTATTGCAGATACACATTTATTGTCTAACATTTTAGATTCAAATTCAAAAGAACAGGAAGATCAACATGATTTTGATATTAAGTTTACACCTCAAAGAGATCCATATCTAGATCCAACATCCACTTCATCTTTGAATCCTCAATGGGATCAACAACTCATCAAAGCAACTGGGTTTGTTGTTGGGGATCGATATGATAAGAGAAGAAAGAGGTCCCATTATTAGAAAGAGTATGTTGCATTGTCCCAGATGGATTCACTTATCCATGAGAGGTGCTTCATGATGTTGGGGTTAGATCCTCAAACATTGAAGGAAGCTTGCCATGATCCAAGATGGAAGGCAACTATGGATGAGTAATTTGATTCACTACATGCCAATAAAACTTGGAAACTTGTCTCCTTACCTACAGGGAGGAAACTAGTTCAGTGCAAACGGGTCTACAAGACCAAGATAAACTCTGATGGAACCACAACCAAGTACAATGCTCGGTTGGTGTCCAAAGGGTACTCACAGGTTCAAGGATTGGACTATAATGAAGCATTCACTCCCGTAGCAAGAATGGACTCCATCAAACTTGTCTTGGCAGTTTGAGATTCAAAGAGATGGGAGGTACATCACATGGATGTGAAAAGTTCCTTCCTCCATGGTGACTTGAAGGAAGAGATTTACATTAAACAACCTAAGGGGTACATTGAGGATCCTTCCTTAGTTTGCAAACTAAGGAAATCACTCTATGGGCTCAAACAAGCCCCAAGGGCATGGCATTCCAAAATGGATGCCTTCCTCATGTCACAAAAAGTTGAAAGATGCAAATCAGATTGCAATGTTTACATGCAAAAGAAAGAGGGATCCTTGCTATTGATTTTGTTGTATGTGGATGAATTGCTCACTACTAGCAGCTCTGTTGTTGAATTGGGAAGCATCAAGTCAGATTTGAACAAAGCATTCACTATGACTGATCTAGGACTATTAAGACATTTCATTGGTCTCAAAGTAAGTCAAAATACTTTAGGAATCATGATCTCACAATCCAAATATTCATTAGACATGCTCAGAAGATTCCACATGGAAGATTCCAAGGCAGCCCCTTTTCCTTTCCTCTCTGGCATCAGGCTAGAGGAAGGTGGCTCTACACCCTTGGTAGATAACACCCTTTTCAGACAACTTATTGGGAGCCTTCTATATCTCACACATTCAAGACCAGACATATCCTATGCAAAGAGTGTTGCTTCTAGGTACATGCAGGAGCCACATGAGTTGCATTAGAAGGAAATAAAGCATATCTTGCACTATGTGTAGGGTACTAGAGATTATGGGATCCATTATGCAACTGGTGCACAGCTTGATCTCATAGACTTCATAGATTCAAATTGGGATGGAGATGGGAATGATAGAAAATCCACTTTATGATTTGTGTTTATGTTGGGATCTAGGCCAATTTGTTGGTCCAGTAAGAAGCAAGTGTCACTTGCGCTCTCTTTAGCATAAGCAGAGTATAGGGGGTTGTAAATGTTGTTATTCAGGCAGTTTGGCTACATGGAATCCTAATAGAGTTTGAGATTCACACATCACCTCCAATGGACATCTATTGTGACAACCAGAGTACCATAAAGATATCCAGTGATCCAGTTCAGAAGAAGAGGACAAAGCACATTGAGGTTCACATGCATTATATTTGGGAACTAGTGCATGAAAAAACTATCACACTGGATTACTGTCCTACAGAGGATCAGATTACAGACATATTCACCAAGTCTTTCACAGAAAAGAGATTTGTCTTTCTCATATCTCTTTTAGGTGTAAAGGCTTGATTCATAGTTCTTGTTCCTGCTTATTTTTTGACAGGGGGGTTTCCCATGAGGTTTTCCTCATTTTCCTTAGTTTATTAAGCAGTTTTATTTTTCATTAGATTGTATGGGTGACCTTTGTCCCACTTTCCAAGGCCCAATGTTGTCCAAGTTAGGATTACGGGGGGTGTTAGGATTATTATAATCTTCCCTTGTCCATTTATAGTCTATTGATCAATTTTTCTAGCACAGGGAGACATATTTACTGTAATGCAGTATGGGGAACACATATAGAGGTTAACCGCCACTGAATGCATGTTCATGCATGAGTTTAAGTGCCTTTGAGACTATTCCCTACATTTTAGGAGCCACTATGAGTGCCACCAGCATCCTCCATCAGTTGGTTGTGGTAGGTAACCAGTTATACTAAGTTTATCTTCAGTTACATTCAGTTAGATAACTTTCAGTTAGTTTAGAGCCAGTTATGCATGGATGCATGGGGAAGTGGCACCTTTTTCCACCTACCTTGTCAGTTTAATTGGTTTAACTAGTTTAACTGATTGTTGGACTGATTTAGTTATCATGAGTTAGATCAGTGGCTCCCATGCAGTGATTTAGACACTCCTAGTTAGCCAGTCAGTCAGGATTGAGTTGGTAGATTCGAATATTATCCACATGATTCATATTCTCCTTATTGTAACATTGTTGTATACTATTGGAATTGATGAAGGTTAATGTTGTAATTTACTGATCAATTCTTATCATTTTTCTCTGAAATTTGTCTTGTTCAGTGTACATTGTTCTTACTATTCCACTGCACAATTATACCTTTCAATTGCTCTCATTTCCTGTAGATCAATGGTTCAATAATTCAAACAGATTGTTTGATAGCATGGCAAATTTAATTTATTAAGGGGTTTTCAATATTATGACAAATGGGTATATCAAAAGATTGTACTTAGAGGTTTTGGCCTATTGAACATTGTCTTAAACCTATAGAAAATATTGTCTTGTTGTAGTAATGGAAGAAGCTAAATATGTTACAAATATATATTACATATGGTTGAAATTTGGTGTATTATGTTACCATGCCATCACTCCTCAACATAGAGTGGCATTACTTTCTTTGAGATTTTGGTAAACTATGAAGATATCTTAACCTTAGTATTTTAAATTCAAGAATCTTGAGACATAACACATGCTTTATCATGTATCTTAGTAGCATGGACATGATTAACTCATAAGTAGATTTATGACCTTAAAATATTGCTATAGGGAGATGGGTAACTACTAAATTTACGACTTTGAAATATAAATTAAAAGTTAAGCCAGCACACACCAAAAAAAAACATCATAAAATTAAAAAGTAAAAAGTAAGGTAAACACAAAAACATGATACAAAATTATGGGCAGTGTTAATGATAAATAATTTAACCATGGTTAAAAATATGACCTTGTAATTGTTCCCCAAGAGTAACCTATCATAGTCTGACCTAGATGATGAAATTTTGGAAAGAAACTAAAAGTTCACATACTAAGGTTTGCTACATAAAGTTGATGGCATATTCTTAGTGTCTTGCTCTGTCTGAACTAAATGATGAGCTTATGGAAATAAACTAAAAGTTCATGTATTAGGGGTTGTTTATTTGTGAAGGTCTATGGTTTGTTACATAGCGTTGATG
Source organism: Pseudotsuga menziesii (assembly GCA_001517045.1). NCBI lineage: Eukaryota > Viridiplantae > Streptophyta > Pinopsida > Pinales > Pinaceae > Pseudotsuga > Pseudotsuga menziesii. Next base: position 323,392 of record LPNX010104491.1, read on the forward strand.
GCACACTCTTAGTGTCTCGCTCTATATGAGATGGATGATGAGATTCTAGAATGGGAAGAAATGGGGAAGGAGGTGACCCTAGCTAGAGGAATATTCCTTTTTTAGGACGAATTCAAAAAGATGAGGTTTGTCGGTGATGGTGACGATTTATCCTATTCTTTGTTTTGTGCAGGTATTAATTTGCATGGACAGTGTCTAGAACTAGAAGATTTTGGGGGCTTTGCCACAAGATACCTGGGTGACTAGACTTGGTTGGTGAAGGGAGACCAACCAGATAATAAGTTGTCCAAAAGCGACAAGAATGTGACTCCAAAGAATTTGTTTCCCCTGAATTGGGTATATCAAAGGAACCAGAGGTGAGTGAGCGACCAACGGAGCCCGCCAAGTTGCCTAGGGTTTCAGGTAAAAAAAAACCCTGACTTTGGGAGGGAAGAAAAGTCCAACATTTAACGACGTATAGAAGGATGTCATGGAAGTGGTAAGTGTATATTTGAAAAGAAGGCTAGGGAGAAGAGGGCTAAGAATAATTACAAATTTCATGAAGAGCCTATTTATATGACAATCCGACAAAATGCACAACTGGACCGTGTGACTTGTTTGACGACAAGAACCCTAATAGGTTGGCTCTAATATGTTTCTTTAAATTGGTTGGAGTTTGTGGAATGGATTAAGGATAACTGGAATCCAATGGTTGACTATTGGCACAATTTCCATTTTCTATCTATGGGTGCATTTTGAAAAATTATTTGTAAGTCATGGATTATAGGGGGTGGTTCATTGGTACTTAGCAAGTGGAATGCTACTTTCAATCCTTTAATAGATCCTGTATTTTGATGCCATCAGTGGTGTTTGTTATCAATATTTCCCCTCCATCTTTGGTCTCAACCGATGTTTGAATATTTGGCCAACAAAATCGGGAGACTCATCCATGTGGAGAAAGACATGCTATATGGTGTAGAGAAGCCGGATGTTGTGATCCTCATAGAGATGGATGTGTTGAAAGGGATGCATGCGTAAGTTGTGATTCATTGGGGTGATGAGACTTTTACTTAGATACTAGAATACAAACGTATCCCCTTTAGATGCTTCCTCTACAGAGAGATAAGGCATTTAAGAAACTGATGTTCAGGACTCTGAACTATCGAAGGCATAAATGAGTGTTTTGTTCAAATGGGTTTGGCGCATTCCAGGTATTTGGTTGCAACTAAATCGAATGACATCCCTACTAGAACGAACCATATATCAATATATGTGAAGGATCCTGCTGGCAGAATACAAAGGATTTCTTACTCGACAGTGTCTTCAATTATTAATAAGCTTCATAATTTACTCCACTTTGTTTTTAACTCTCTTTCACTAAAAGAATTAGATATTATTAATACTTGTGTGTTTATTTCGAATAATCCAGTTGATCAATGCGATGTAGGTGAGGGTTTTGTCCCTAACACTTTTGAGGACACTAGGGCCCCAAGGGGTAGCAATCTAGTTATGGATCTAAAGGTTGGGTCTATGGGTGTGGGAATGTTAGAGGAGACTCCTTATTCTTCGAGGTTTGGGGAACCTACCATCCACCTAGTCTCTGTGGATAAGCCTATCGAGTCAACCTTCTATGAGTCTCCAAATTTCTTTCGTTTCCCTATTGCTCATGATGCAGGGATTGGGGGGGGATTTTCAGCTACCGATCTCTATGGATGGTTCATTCTCGGTGGGGTTGAATCAAGGGACCTCTAGTCCTATTGATGATAGTGGTTGTACAGGAAAGGGTGTAGGGTAGAAGGGACTCTCATTGGGCCAAATGTATAGGGATATTCTAGTTAAGGAACAATTACATTTGTTTTCAGATAAGACGCCGAGGCAAGGGGTTTCTCATGTAAACTCCATAAGATGCCTAGATGTTACCCTTAGTTAAAATAAATTCAAGAAAGTTACGTCGAATGAGCCTTTTTTAGAACCTGGGGGGATTGCGATATAGGAAAATTGTTATGTTCCTCTTTCTACCACTCTAAAAGTGTTGGCACGATAATATTTAGTTTCTCCACTCTTCCAGCCCCTTAGAGCTGATCAAGCCATGAACTCTATGGAATAATTATTTTGCTCTCTTATAATGTAAGGGGGATAGGAAGATCCCTAAAATTTATTACCCTTAAATATTATTTGAGAATATTCATCTGGATCTGGTGATGATCCAAGAGATAATGTGTCCTGTAGTCATGACCTGTGAGTTTTTCTTATGGTTTCTCCTAGGATGGGAAGTTTGTGCATATGATGCTGATGGTTTATCTAAGGGTTTAATGGTGGAATGGAACCTTGTATATGATGACTTGATGGCTTACATTATTGTTACAGGCACCTTGATGGAGGGGAAGCTCAGGAGGTTAGAGAAATAAGTGAAAATACTAAATTGTTATGGCCCTTATTCAAAAAGGAAAGAGTTTTGGGAGCCAGTGGAGTTGAGTGGTGTACCCGAGGATCCTTTCCTATTTTGGGGGGTGACCTAAACCTTACCCTAGATGTGAGTGATATTTGGGGAAACTACTTGAAATGTGACCCTCTTTTAAGTTTTTTTGTCAGTCTTTTTAGGAAAAGAATCTTATTGATATGGTTCCCGATCCGACTTCCCATATCAGGATAAATGGGAGGGTGGGGGCTTTGGCCATTTTAAAATGGCTAGATCATTTTTCCATTGTAGAAGATCTAGTAGAGTTGGTTCCTCGGTTCCAGTCTCGATCCTTTTGTTCATGGATATTTGATTATATTCCCATTCTTTTGCATATGGACTTGGAAACAAAGAAACAATTTGACCCATTCAAATTTAACCATGTGCGGTTTCAAGACGAAGATTTTATTGGGTTGGTTTAGGAGTTTTGGAAGTCTTATCAACTAGACTTTGGTGATTCAATTATGTACGGATTGGTGAGGAAGATCAATAAGCTGAAACATGTGGTGATCAAATGGGACAAAAAGAAGAAGTTGAGGCTAATACATGTGCTATTTCTTATCGAAAATAGGATTTCTAATTTACTCAAGGATAACCTTGGGTGTTTTCTCCTAGTTGAAAAAGAGGCGTTGCAATATTTGGAGGATAAGAAAAGTAAGATACTGAATATTGAATACAAAATATGGCATTTGAAAAGTAGAGAAATTTGTATTAAGCAAGGGGATTCCAATTCCAATTTTTTTCATAAATTTGCCAATCACCGCGGGATCGTTAACTTTATTTGGGAATTGAAGGATTCCAATGGTTTGGTTATTAGCACCCAAGCTGAGATGGAAAGGGAAGTTTTTTATCATTTTGAGCACCATTTTAAAGACCCTTGTCTATCAGATATAGATACTCAGTTGGAGGTCCTTTAACAATATCCCAGATATTTCTCTAAGGAGGAAGGAATTCAGGTGGGGAAGGAGGTCTCTTTTGACTTGATGGTTGGACAATGGAATTTTTCTCCAAGTTCTTTGACTTAGTGGGACATGATCTCCTGGATGTGGTGGAGGAATCATGAACAAAAGGGTTCATATCAGGTTCCTTAAATCCTACATACAAGCCACAAATGTGGTTGAGCATGGAACTAGAACCAAACACATGTCTACAAGGAATGTAGATATCCAAAAGGATGAAGGAGATTTGAGGCCTATAACTCACTTGTCCTCGATTAGGAGGATCATTAAGATAAGACTAATTATGAGAGTTGGTGGCATGGGCTACCACACAGAATTTTAGGAGATGGGAATGTATGGGGCCTTGGTGAGTACTCGTCCTAGATCTTAGAGTATGATGACGATGAATGTGGGATGATTGAGCACATGTACAATGGATAATGCGACAGTCGGGGAAATGATTGCGAAAATTATGAGGAAGGGTGGTGACAAGGGATCTTATTCAAGTAATGGGTTTGGGTCTAGGTGTATGCTTTCCCATTCTGTTAGTGTGTGTGTCCTTGTCCAAGTAAGAGGGGAGAAGTGGTGAAGGGGAAAGGGTTTGTTGTGGGTCCTTGAGACACCATGGCTTATAAAAGAGCGGGACAAGTTGCCCAAATTTTCAAGGAAACAGTTCTCGCTTCTATCTAAGAGGAGACAGAGAGAATTGAGTGTTCTTTATGGAAGCAGGTTTGTGAGATGAACCCAAAAGAAAATTTTGATGACTTGGTGGCGTGGATGCTGGACACAAGGTCGACTCAGGGGAGGATGGTGACACATGATAGGACAATTGTGACTTATTGGGTGATGAAGGGAATATTAGCCTATGTCTTATTGGAGAGAATTGCTAAAGAGGAAGGGGAAGAGGAATTGGTCTTCACGTGGAGAGAACATAATTCAGACTGTAGGATGATGCATCATAAGGTGGGTATCATATAAAACAAGACGCGGATTCAATTTCTATCTCACCTGGGTTAGAGGGATGGCTATGGAATTGCTAACACATGAATGACTCAACCTGTTCAAGTGCCAACCATAAATATTATTGCATCCCTGCATCTTGTTTGTCCTACTATGCTTGGTGGCATGGAGATCTCCTAGGTCCCGTAATATGCATACTTATGTCTTTGTCTTAGGTATGATTATAATAGGTTTGTAGTTGGTCATATGATAGGATAATAAATGTACTAGTCTGATAAAAGTATGCGATAGGCATAATTTTAGTCATGTGTTAGTTAGAGTCTTTCCTCACATTAATGAGATGGTTTGTACTAAGAAAACATGGATAGAATGATCATCAGAGGAGTCTTAGAGGTCAATAGTAATGTACCTACAAGTGGAGTTGTCATCCTGAACATGTAGAACTATAATGTTGTTTATGTAACCTTTTTTTAAAGTAATATATCAAATCCTTACTTATAAAAAAAGCATACTACTTACATTTATCTTATACCCAAAAGTTCTAAACCGAAGTCCTTTCAGGAGTATAGAGTAATCTCATTGTGTAATATGATATATAAGATTATCTCCAAAGTTATTTCTAACAGGATCAATCCCATCCTTTCCAACTGCATATCCTTGGAACAATTTGGTTTTCTTTCCAATAGGAAGATCATGGATGTTATTGGAGTTGCTTAGGATATCCTCTACACAATCAAAATTAAGAATTCAAAAGAAATGTTTATCAGAATGGATTTAATTAAAGCTTAAGATTGTGTGGAGTGGCTATCTTTGTTCTTAATTCAGGTTGGGCTTTCACTGGAGATACCTGAGTGGATCATGGCATGTATCTCCTCGACCAATTTTGTTGATTTGGTCAATGGTATCCCTTCTAGAGTCTTTAAAAGCACTCATGGCCTTAGCCAAATGTACCCTTTGTCATTGTTGATCTACCTTGATTATAGAAGGAATCAACATAATAATTATGCAGGTTAAACAAAACAATAAAATAAAGGGGGTATAGGTCACCACAATTCATTAGGGTTCTCATCTTTTATGTGTAGATGAATTTTTATTATTTGGAGATGGTATCGGTGAAGAATGGGATACATATCGTGATATTCTTACAGTTTTATGTTCAACCTCAGGGATGGAAATTCTGGCCACTTTCCTCTACAAGTGGAGACTATAGAAAATTGACTCAATTACTTAGGTTACATTCTTGAACCAAATTTCTATCTTAGTAGGGACTAGAAATGGCTCTTTCGGAAGGTAGACAACATAATCAAATGCTAGTGTTTTAAATGGCTAAGTTTGGGAGGCAATGTTGTGTTGGTGAAATCCATCCTGGAAAGCATCCTAGTTTTTTAAATGTTTATGGAAAAAATCCCCTTTCCATCATTGATAATATTAGAAGGAAAATTATGAACTTCTTGTGGGTCAAGCAATAGGATGGAAGGAAGTATCACCTAGTCAGTTGAAATAAAAGTTGTGTTTAAAGCAGTGGGTGATTGGGGGATTAAAAACTTGAGGTGGTTTTGTCAGGATCATAGTTTAAAATATCTATGATGTGGTTTCTTTTGTTAAGGTCTATGGAGTGATATTTTTAGAGCTAAGTATTTAAAGAACTCATTAGTGGAATAGTGGGCGAGGAAGGAGTATCAACATTTTTCATAGGTCTCCAATAGTTGACTCGGATTATCTAAGGCTTTTATCTAGCTAGGGAAATGACTGTCATGGCGTATTGGTGAAGGCTCCAAAGTGATTTCAGGGGTTGACTCTTTCATAAGGGAGGATAAATTTTACAAGTTGTTTCTTGATTTGATTTCCCATTTATCAGAGATGGATATTTGTAGACTTGCATATATTAGAGATTTTAATTCTGAACTATATGGTTCTTATTGGTTGATGTCTACATATTTGGGGATATCTGGTGAATTGTATATTGAAAGGTCAACTTATATTGCAAGTTTGCGTCATCTAGGCATGAGGATTGAAAATAATGAAGATGTTCTTATGTGGGTATGGAACAAAAAAATTGGTAAGGTTACAACCAAAGATGCATATGACACAATTACATATTCTAATATTGTTGATGAACCAAGACAATGAAATTATCAATTATGGAATTGGAAATCTATGCTAAAGATTAAGTGTTTTCCTTGGTTATGTATGGAAAATCGTATATTAACCTGGGATAATCTCAGTAAGAAAGGCTTCATCGATCCTAACTACAGTGTGGTGTGCAAAAACGGTGAAGAAACCTTTGGAAATCGATTTAGTAGTTGTTATTTATTTCATATTGTTTGGAAATGGATCCTTTATGAACTATGGGTCTCTTTCAAGTGGAACCTCCCAAATTTGGATAATAACACATAAGCTTGGATGTCCATATTCCCTCATTGGAAGACTTTTCCTTTTTTTCATTATGTGGGGCATTTGGAAGGCCCAAAATGCCCTCATTTTTTAAAACATAAGTAGGTCATCTACATTTGTTGTCTTGATAATTTTGAGACTATTTAAAGAATTTCATAAGCCATGACCCTGTAGTGGTATTCAGACCCTAAAGGATTCTGAATTCGAATATGTTTTTCCTTGTGTATTTTTCGATGAAGCAACAAACAATGATGGTTGTGGAGGAGGGATGGTCCTTAAGCTAGCAGAGGATCACTATTTTTTGTTAAAATTGGGATGTGGTTCCAACACAAATATAAGAGGTGAGTTGTTGGCTCTTTAGGGGCTATTAATTTTTGTAGCACTGAAGTAAGTTCAACCTTTACAACTATATGGAGTTTTTAAAATCATTGTTAATTTGGTCACACGTGTTTCATTCTTGTAGCTAATGTTGTTGGAGAACCGGTGTTCTTCCATTCAAAGACTTGTGGAAAGTTTTGACAGGTTTTCTATTAATCATATCTACAGGAAATACAGTACCCAACAAGGTTGCTTGTCCAAATAAGTAGTGGGTATGTCGGAAGGAGTGATTAAATTTCAGGAGTTTACAAATTTTATTTCTTGTAATTCCGACTCCTTCCATGTCTATTAGTAAAAGTATGTAGGGTCTCTATGAAATAACAGTGTGGTTAGTCTACTATATTTTGGTTTACATGTAATTTTTTGGCTTGTAAAAATATGATTTAAGCCATATTTCATGCTTGATGTAGGTTATGTAGGTGGCCTAAGTCAAAATATAATGACTTGGTATGTTTCTTATCAGACGTACAAACTATTACAACTTTGATTCTCTCTTTGAATAACAAGTTTTGGATTTTTTTTTTTTTAATGATGAACTTTTCATTACAAATAAGTGCATTTTTTGTTCTTAGTTTATATTGTGACATAATGTAATGTTTTTTATATGATGTTATTTCTATATCTTATTAGTATTGTATGGTAAAGGTCATTAGTTATGGATAGGGATATATTGGTTAGTGGGTAATATGTTTAAGTTTAAACTTAGTTGTTTAATATGTTAACATAATATTATAGGTGCCAATTATAACATTATATTCTACAAAATCATTTTAATGTAAACATTGTTATGTGTGGTCTACATTAAAGGAGGTGTTAAGAGTAATGCTCAACAATCAATGGATGTTATTATCGAGTAGACCATATTGATAGTGTATTATAGATGGCATTGGTAAGGTTGCTTCTAGATTGCATAAACATTTGCAAGTTTGTATAGAAAATTCATTAACACTTAACTATCTATAAGTACATATTAGATAAAAGGTTACGTGGAGCATACCTAATGTGTAAACTCATCTAAGAACTATGAAACTCCATATCCTATATCTTTAGATTAAATTTTGAAAATTTAAAACATTCCTAAAATATATAGATTAAGATAGATTTATATTAAACTTGTTTGAATAGAAAATGGAGCAACCCTTCTGGAAAGGGTATTGGCATATATTTGAGTTTAGCATCTGAAAGAATTGAGTCCATTCAGTCTTTTTTATGATGGTTGTAGTGGTGTCTTGATGAAAGAGAATGTTTATTTCTGGGCAAGTTTATCTCATGAGTAGTATAGACTTATATGACAATTTTGAGTTTTGTTTTTGAGATTTTGTTGGTTATTACCTTTTTGGGTGATACAGAATATGACTGTTTCTTTGTAAGTTGGGTAATGATTTCTATGATTATCTACATTTTGTGATAATCCTTTGTAAGAATGCTATTTGCAATTTTCTGCTATACTTTGGGAGCATGGACAAATATCATCTGTGATTTTGTACCATATGAAGAATGTAATTTGTAATATTGTATATAAATTATGATTTTTTTATTTATTTTTTTCTGTGGAAAAAAAAGTACAATATTTTAAAACATTATGTTTAATAATACGAAGAAATAACCTACTTCAATCATTTAAAAAATTTACATTTATATTTATTAATAAAATTGATCTAATATTATATGTATATAGGAGTAGTCTATTTACTCTATGTTTTGGACTTTTCAATGGGTGTTTGAGTGGAATGGTTATATGTTTTCGTAAAATTTAAAATTGGAAGTGTTGAAATTGTGTTTTTTAATCCATAAATAAATTAAACGCCTTCAAATACCCATCTTCTTTGGCACGATCTTAACTGGAATAGTCATCATCCTTCTTCTCTATGTTGACGATATTGTTCTTTTGGCAAGGTGTCCATCTAATCTTGATAAGCAGCTAAGACTTCTTAAGGATTTTTGCTCTACCATGGGTATGACTGTTAATACTCACAAAACAAAAGTTATGATTATCAAATCCAAGAAGGACACTTACGCTAATTTTGTGTATGACAATAGCAACTTGAAGGAAGTGTCTTCTTACAAATACCTAGGAATTGATATTCATCTCAAGCTCAAATGGAACTATAACATTGAGAAAAGGATGAATGGAGGGTGGAAAGCTTATTTTGGTCTCGAAAATAATTGTAAAGCAACAAACCTTGTATTGTGGGATAAAAAGAAGCTCCTCTTTGAAACTTTAGTCACTCCTATTATCTTCTATGGGTGTGAGGTTTGGGGTTGCAACATATCTAGAGAATCCTGGAGAAAGATTGAGCAAATCCATAAGCGTTTTATAATGTATAACCTCAAAATTAAAAGCAATACACCCTACCCTATTCTCCTTATAGAAGTGGGTATTTCCCTTATCGAGAGCCTTGCTATGACTAGGCTCCTGTTATACAAGCAAAAAATCAATAACATGGGAGACCATGGACTTCCTAAGATAGCTTTAAATTCCATCCAAAACCACCTAAGAATCAAGCGAGGTTGGTATCAAGATACCAGGTCCTGGTTAAACCATTGCGAGATCGACGAAACTGTTGCATTGCAAAATATTAATAACATTAAAAATATTGCTACTTCTAAGTTTAAAGAGAAAATGTGGTGTGAGAAAGATTTAGATGCTAAAAGAAAACTAAGATATTATAAGGAGGTCATCAACCCTACCCTAGAAGATCAAAAGGACTTCTTTGTTTTAACTAGTTCAAAGAAAAAAACTAATATAGCCAATATAATAACGAACTCTCACGAGCTCCATAGTGAAACAAGTCGTTGGGCAGTTCCTAAAACACCATGGGTGGAAAGGATCTGCCATCTCTGTGAGAATATGAACATTGAGGATGAAAAACACTTCCTCTTAGAGTGCCCTGCGTACACCCACATTAGATCTTTGTTTCATAATCTTTGTTGCAATACCGACCTTCCTAGCCTTTTAACTTGTCAGAATTATAGTGAGCTCAAAACGCTTCTCTCCAAGCTCTTTGAGCATAGAAATACAATTTTAAAAACAAACTAAATAATTCGTTTCTTTAGGTCCGATAGACCAAAGTTTGGTCTCATGGGACATTAACCATTATCATCATCATCAACAACATATGGATTATACAATTTCTATGGCTAATATACCTAAGTTTAAGATTTTTTACAAAATTCTAACCAAATAAAACAAAATAAAAAATATACTCAAAATATATATAAACAAACAATTTATTAGACCTTCAATAAATACTCAAATTAATAACCAATTTTAAAAATAAAGAAAGATAAATTAAAATATGATCAGTTAAAAACATCTTTTAAAATTTTTAATATTTAAGATAAAATATAACAACGAAATATAAAACAACAAGATTACCATTACATTTATTAATCACTAAATCCCCACGTTGTTAAGGTGTTAAAGTTTATAAAATAATAAACCTTAGTATTATTTTTATTAACAAATCTATTAATCAAACTTTTTAATCTAAATCCTTAATTTGTTAATGATGTGTTATAAAGAAAAAAAATTACAGGATAATAAACTTACTTTAAAATATTATTTATTAAATTTAATAATCAAAATTTTATAATATTTATAAAGAATAATATTTTAGTTTATCAAATAACTTTATTTTAATTTATTAAATAATTTTAAATTCAGTATTGATATATTTTTTAATCATTTATTTATAAAGAACATTATCAACGTTTATTTGAATTAATTTGGTTTGCAAGTTGACAAATTTTGTTAGCTCATTTGGTTAATGTGTGGGTCTCATTTGCAAGGCAACTCGAGTTCAATTCTCTTTACAGGTGACTTAGTTGGGAGGCGACACCCAAAATCTAGCCAAGTTGAGGCTGGTGTGGTCCAGGCCCTCCTATTCTTTTTTTTGCTTGAATCTTCATAACTTGCAAGACAAGCCTGTGGTCATAGAAACCACGACCCGAGGGCATCTAAAGAGTAATAGTTTAACTCATTGAATTGTTTCCACAAAGGTATGACGTAGGAGGGCTAAGATTAGGAGCGCCAAGAGGTTAAGGTAAGGGAAATCTAAAGCTACTGTCAAGACATAAAGCTTAAATGAAGAAGAGAGATAAAAGACCGAGAAAATTTGAGAAAAAAAACCGCAACTAATGATGTGATGAGAAGACTCTAGTTGATCTTGAATCTTCCTAAGAGCTTAAAGAGGCTCATGAAACATAAAATTCTTTCTTCAATGGAAAGAAGCAAAGCAATATTACTAAAACTAACCTATTTATAAAATGGTTAAGATGTTGAGAACCTGAATGGTTAAAATTCTTCATGCTAAAGATTACACTAAAATAGACAATGATGAACCTTTTCGTCCCTCGAAGAGGCATCATACAATACCCTTGCCATTTCATTGAATGCAACATAGGTTGGGTTGGCCTAAGGCTAAGAGCCGCTCTAATCATCATTATGGCCGGGAGTGTACAAGGCTTAAGGGGTGATGACTGGTATGACATATGTCCCCTTAAGTGAAGGATTATGTGGTGCATGTTCGCCCACTTTCTTCATGATCACCTGATATGAGAAGTGTTAAGGCTTTTTTTTTTTATGAAAGGATATCAATTTAAAAAATTCAAAGAACTTTCACCATATAAATGCTTATACTCTATCCAATTACTAAAGTAGAGTAAGATAAATGTCCATAAAAGAATAAAAAACATAAGAGCTTTCATATTCTTCTTAATTTTAATATTTACATTAAAAATAATATATTTGCATTAAAATGCGCTCTCTACAATCTAAAGTGGATGAGATGTGTCACGTTTATCACACTGACATGACACATGTCGACTACAAAAACTAATATATAATTTTTTTATAAAACTAAGCATATATCGACTAGATTATAAAATTGTTTATATAAATATTTTTTTAAGGTGAAAGATATACATAGAATTTCAATTTCAATTTCCATTCATGTATCCTTTATTTTAAATAAATCTTTTCATAAATAGTTACAAGACAACTAAATCTTTGTGGTTTAGTTAGTCTTGTTTGATTTGATCTACAAGAGAGACATATATTCACAACATAATCACTTCATATGGATTAAGAATAACTTTTTACTTCATAATTAATTAATTAATGCAATCATTTCATATTTGTAGGATTTATAATTGGCACGTGGATGATTTTGATGGAGAATATATTGATTATGTATTATTAAGTTAATAATATAACAATAAGTTAGATATTAATTATATGATAATTGCAAATTAATAATAATTGGGTAAATTTCGAGTATTTTACTTCATAATTAAGGAATGAATGTAGCTTTTGTGTATTTGTAGGATTTACGTGTTATAGTTTACAACATTAAATAGTTGGCACTTAGAGCATTATATTTGGGTAAATAAATATCGCATAGTCTAAAAAATTGACGATTTGGGTCAGAATAGGAAGATTTTTCGGCACTATTTTGGAAAAATTCAGTGATAAATTTTCAAAATCCAGGTTAGAACTATCAATTTTTGGGATTTTGGGCGACCCATGGGTTTCTGAGGGTGTTGAATCCATTTCTACTATCAAAATCACAATTAAAACATAGTTAAATTCTTGTTTTGCAAAATAAAAAATATTGAATTCTAGTAAAAAATGGTCGTCGATCCTAATCGTCAAATTTTTAGACAACATCAATAACTATTTTACATCTCAATTAATTAATTAATGCAAATTTTGCATATTTGTAGGATTTATGTGTTAGCATTTACAACATTTCCAACATGATTCTGAATTGGAATAGTTGGTGCGTGGACAATTATAATTGAAATTATAATCTAGGTAAACGTTTCCTCAAATTGAGGACCCTAAAATGGGTTCGCACTTGAAGGGATTTGGTCCCTCTCGGTGCTTGATAGAGCTAGAGTTAAGATGGATCTATGCTAGTGTATAAATTAAATATAATTACTAAAATAATAATTAGATAATAATATCAAATTCTCAAACAAATAAGTTGATATAATATTTAAAATTTAAAAAATAAAAAGGCCTGCCTTAATTAACATTATCTAAACCACCCCTAGATGGTGAGAGGAGAGAATGCTTGATTTGATGGGGATTAATAAATTTCCCACATGATAGAGTGGAGGTGGCCTGGGTAGAATGACCTCACTAGTGCTCCATTACATGTGTTAAGATAGGTCATTGCATGATAATATCAAGGACATGTTGCAGAGGGTTCATGTGGGAAAATCTAGTCGCATGATCAATTATCTTCCTCCATACATGATTAGAAACAAATTAGGGATCACAACGATCTAAAACACATGCACAAAAGGAATCATGACCAATTTGGGTTTCATAAACTCTCATTAGAAGTTGGGATATCCAACCATTTTTTTTAGTCATTTGGTAGTACATTTAAGGAGTTTAGTGCATTAAAATACTTTGTTGTAAGGCATATTTTTTTGGCACTCCAAGAAGATTTTGAAATATTGATTCGAGAAGAGCCTTTGACTGTGGTTCTTTCTTTGGAGGTCCTGGTTGAATTGTAGGTTTGTGAGCTGCTTCTAATCTGGAGACAGAGGATTCATGAGCCAAGAGTCTGTGAGCCTTTTGTAGACCTGTTTGAATTGCAGGATTGTGTGTTGCTGCAGATTTAGAGACAAAATATTTGTGAGCTAAGAGCTTGGATTTTGAATCTGTGAGAAGAGCCTTCGACTCTAGTTCGCTTTATTTGGAGGTCATGGTTTTGTATTTTATTTGCAGGATCGTGTTGCTGAACTGGAGACTGTGTGGAACGAGCCAAGTGTCTGTGACTTTTGCAGGATTTTTGGGATCTGTCTCATGCTTTACGATCCTTGGCCTGTTCCGAGTGACATCCTCTGCTCGATTAGCTTTCAGATCTAGTTTGAAGGTAGCTTGGAATTGATTTGTTGTTGTTCTTTTTTTCTCTGGGGATTGCTGCTGACTAAGTGACCCTTCGGATCTGTCCCTGTTTTGGTCAAGTGATTGTGCATTAGGGAGTATTTTTTCTAGGATTTTTGGTTATCTGTGGTTTCTTTGAACAAGAAAGACAGGCTTCTTGATCCTTTTCAGTTTTATTTTGGATGTATGAGCGTCCTGCCATGGACTCCGGAGGGGATCCACCTTCTCCTCTTCCTCCAGAATTTGCTTCCTTCAAAATATTAGTTGCCTCCTGCGGCAAGAGGAAGGGTAGCCCTTTAGTGCAGCAATTTGTGAAGAAAGTAGACATTCCATATGTCGAATTTCTTGCTGAACGTCCATGCTGGACTACTTTGAATCTATCTGAATGTGGTCTTATTGGGTATTTTACTGATCGCTAACCTTTTCCTAGGGAAATCGATGGATGGTTTCAACGAAATTGGAGGTCTCTGGTCACTGAAGGAATCCACAATCATTTGGTTGGCAGAGGTTACTATGTCTTTGTGTTTGATTTAGCCAAAGATAGAGATATCATTTTTCAAAATTGTCCATATTTTATGGGTCCTCAGGGGCTCTATTTGTATAAGTGGACTCCTAATTTCGATCCTACTCAGGACGTTCCTTCAATCGTTCCTGTTTGGGTTAGGCTTTCCCATTTTCCCCTCCAGTGCTGGAATTCATAATCTTTGGAATGGCATCAGGAATAAGCTTGGAAAGTATATTGACAGGGCAGAAAGGAAAGAATAATATTCGTGTGCAAGAATTTGTGTTGAAGTAGATTTAGAGATTGGGCTGCTGAGGCGATCAAGTTAATTGTTGCTGAATGGTCACATATTCATGAGATTGATTACGAACAGATCCCATTCAAGTGCCGCCATTGCCATGGATATGGCCACTTTGCTCAAAATTGCAATAAAAAATAAGAAGAAGAAATTGTAAAAGAGAAGGTTGATCAATGGATTCATGTTCAGAAAGCAAGGACTTCCAAACAAGATACTAGAACGAAATGAAAAGGAGGAAATACATGGAATGGATCCATTCATGTTGATAAGAATATTTATAAACCTCAAGTTGTGGAAAACGTTTATGCTTCATCAAATCCTTTTGTTGTTTTATGACCATCTGAAGATCAGAATTCTCCCGTTCTTGAAGAGGGTGAAGTGCAGCAATCATATGTGCACATAGATGAAGGTGAATTAAATATCGGGTCACAAGAACAATCTGGACTTGTTCTTTTTGAAATTCCTTGCATTGATGCAATATTACGGGAAATTCATAAATCTCCTCCAGGTGCCATATATTCTCCCTCTTACGCAGAAATTCTTAAGAAGGAAGTCGGTCGATACTTCTGGTTCCTCGGAAGAAGATTCTATTGAGAAAATTACTAAAAAGGCAGGTAGGAAGTCTCAAAAGAAGATCAGAGAAGAAGAAGTTGAGTAATTAAAGATGCAGGGTAGTCAAACCACAATAGAGATGTCTATAGGCAGAAGTAAGTGAAATAGACCCCCAAAGGGAGGGCCAACTCCCTCTTTCTCAGGTAAATAATGGAGATTTTCTCATGGAATTGTAGGGGATTGTGGAATCCCAAGAAAGTAGAAGCAGTGAAAGATCTATTGAGAATGGAACCTTCAGACATTCTCTTTCTTCAACAGACAAAGATTGAAGAGGAAACGTTATTATTCTTAAGGTGCAGTCAGTGCACGGGGAACTTCAGGGGGGCTCGCAATCTTATGGTCTGAGTATAAGTTTATTCTGAAAGCCTCCTTTGCTTCCCAACATTGGATTTATACAAAACTTTAGCATACAACTAGTAAGATTTCTATGCCCTCTTTAACCTTTATGTCCCAGTAAATCTTATCGAGAAAAAGGACTGCTGGAATTCTCTGTCACATTTTATTGAAATACACACTCCCATAAATATTATTGTCGCAGGGGATCTCAATATTATTTTAGACCCTAATGAGAAAAAAGGAGGTGTTTGGGGAAAATATCCTCTTCAAGAGTTTGTGGAGTCTTTGATTCATGCTCGAGACCTTCTTGATTTCAAACCCAAGAAAGGTCGCTACACTTGGACCAATAACAAAGTAGGGGCTTCCAACATTTTTGCTCATCTAGATAGATTTCTGGTCCAAAGCTCTTCGATGGAGGGAAAATTTAATCTCTTCCAAAATTCTGCCCAAGTTAACTTCTGATCATCATCCCATCTCTTTGGTGTTTGAAGAAGAGGAAGATTTAGGTCCTATTCCATTCTGAATGAGTCCTCTTTGGATTGATCAAGATGGCTTCTAGGAAATTATGACACAAGCCTGGTCTCAGTTTGTTGATGGATCTCCTAGCTATGTATGGGAACAAAAACTCAAGTGAACTAAGTATGCCTTGAAAAGTTGGGTTAAAAAACCTCTCACGAATCCAATGAGCAACAGGAAAGATACTGTGCATGCTTTAGCAGAGATTCAATTAAGTATGGAGGAATCAGAAATTACTAAATCTCAATTGGATAAGGAGTAGTTTGCTTAAACAAACTCTTTCCTTTCCTTTCTTCAGGAAGAAGAGTATCTGCGTCTCAAGTCTCGTAGTCTTTGGTTGCAAGCGGGAGATAAAAAATATGCCTTCTTCCACAGGCAATGCAAAGTTAGAATTTCTCGAAACCACATCTCAGAAATATATACAAGTGAGGGTGAAGTTATTAAAGGGCACTCACAAATTCAATAGGCTGCCCAATCGCATTTTCAGCAATTTCTTATAGAGGGCGGCGTCACAGATAATGCAGTGAATGCTGAATTTTTATCTAATATTCCTTCTTTAGTCACTGCAGAGTTAAATGCTGGTTTAGTGAAACCGTTATCAGAAAAAGAAATAGTGGACGTTATATGGGCTATGGAGCTGGATAAATCCCCCGGGTCAGATGGTTTCTCCATTCATTTCTACAGAGTTTGTTGGCAAGTTATAAAATAAGATATTTTCTGTACGATTTCAACCTTTCTTAAAAAATCCAAAGTGGGAGGGTGTACTAATTCTACTTTCCTTGCTTTAATTCCTAAGGAAGCTAATCCAACAAATTTTGACAGGTTTCGGCCTATCTCGCTATGCAACGCTTCATATAAACTCATGGCCAAAGTCTTATCCAATAGACTTAAGCCCTTGTTGGGAAATTTAATCTCTCCTCTTCAGGAGGGATTTGTTAAAGGTAGGCATCTTGTAGACAATGTGATACAATTGCAAGAAGCCCTTCACTCCAGCTTCCAAAGGAAGGAGAAAGGTATGATCATCAAGCTAGATATGAAAAATGCCTTCGACCGTGTTAATCTCTCCTTTCTCTATCAAGTTCTTCTCTCCTTTGGTTTTAGTGTGGAATTTGTTAGTTTGATAAAAGACTGCACATATAGGCCCTGGATAGCTCCCCTTGTTAATGGTAGACCTTCATATTTTTTACAAGCCTCTAGAGGACTCCATCAAGGGTGTCCTTTGTCACCTTTCCTTTATATATTGATGGCTAAATCTTTAAGTAGAAAACTTACAACATAATTGGTAGCAGGTGCTATTCCAGGCATTAAGGCATCAAGAGGTGCGGATTTTATAAATCATGCTCTTTTTGTCGATGACTCTCTTCTTCTGGGAGGGACTTCATTACATATTGCTCGAGCCTTCAATGAAATTTTAAAAAATTTATGTTTAATCTCAGGAGGTTTAATCAATAAATGAAAGAGTGATGTATATGGTTGGAATGTAGATCATCTGAAAAATCTTCGAATAGCTTGTTCCTTGGGCTTTCCTGGATTTGATAAGTGGGACAAGATCAAATACTTGGGACTCCCATTAACCTTGGGACCAAGTCCTCCTTCGCTTTGGTTGGAATTTATAAGTAAATTAAAAGCCAAAATAGTATCCAGGGCTAGCCATTGGTTAACAAAGGTTGGAAAGCTAGTTTTGATTAAGGTGGTCCTTTCAACCCTCCCCATCTTCCAGTCTTCTTTTCTCCCTGCTCCCAAGTCCATTACTGCTCAGATTTCCAAGCTTCTCCAGGAATTTCTTTGGAATGGTGGAAAAGGAAATCAGAATAAGATGCACTTGGTTAGATGGGATATTCTCAAAAGACCTCTTTCGGAAGATGGATTGCAAATTCGTGATCCTGGATTGGCAAATCTGGCCCTGGGAGGTAAAATCATTTGGAAATTGTTTGCAGATAAAAAACATCTGGTAAGCAAGCTTCTATGGATGAAATACCTTAAGGGAGGTTCTTTGAGAAATTTAAAATCAGAAAATACACCTACAGGTACAACTATATGGAACTTGTGCAGAAGAGGTATTAATCATATTCAACAACAGCTCTATAGAATCCCTGGAAATGGGATGAGGATCTTATTGTGGGAAGATAATATTTTAGGAAACCTTCCTCTTTCCACTTTAAACTCATTAAATGAGATCAAGTTATGGTTAATTAACAAAGGTCTCCTCCGACTTGCAGATATCTGCTCTTGGGATAGCAATGGGAATTGGACAGGTTGGTGTTTTCTGGATATTCCAGAACCTCTTCTCCTTCAACAAAACTTGTCAATATCAGCACTTTCAGGAATGACTCCTGTCCATCGCTCTTTTAAAAATAAATTGGGATGGGGTCGGTCAAGATGCTATTCAGCTGCTCAAGGATTTTTTGCATTACAAACATCTCAAGCTTCTTTTTTATCCCCTGCGCAATGGAAGTCCGGTTGGTCATCATTCAACCTTCCTGAGGTGAATTTATTCACGTGGCTACTTATGCATAAAAAGCTACTGACAGGTTAAAACTTGATTAAACATGGATTTCATGGACCGTTCAGATGTTTTTTTTTGCAAGTATGCCTCAAAAACATCAAACCATTTTTTTGTCGATTGTGTTTTCACTTAGAAAGTGTGGGAGCTGGCTCTCCATGGTATGAATGTCGATTCTCCCTCTCATATGGCAGTAGTCCCATTGTTTATCTCTTGGAAAGATTGGATTCTTGAGATAAATGGAAAAAAATGCAGATGGGAGTAAAGTCTAGCAAGTAATCCCAAAAGGAATCTGGTGGAAACTATGGTTGGCTAGAAATGATTGGATTTCTAATAACAACTCATCGACTGTCAGGGACGTGGATAGCAAAGTGAAATCACTCATTCTGGAATTAGTCAGAAAATTAATTACCAATTACTCTTTGCCTCTAGAGATTGTCATGTGGTTGGGTTCCTCTACGTTTGGGAGAATGTCATTCAGCTCCAAACCATCGCCTCCTCCTTCCTGGCGCGTGAGAGTATGTGCTTCTACCTTTCCATCGTAGTGGAAGAGCACTTGTACTGCTTCTATCTTCTTCGACGGTGCGTCCAAGGGGAACTCTGGGATTGCAGGTGAGGGTGGGAAGATTATTTCTCCAGACTGTTTGAGTGAAACCTGCTTCAGTTGGGGTCTAGGAACAAGTTCGAATAACCAAGCAGAAAGCTACAAACTTCTTAAGGCATGTTAGATTGCAAAGGAGATCGGTTACAAGTCAATTCAAATTTTCGGGGATTCAGAGCTACTGATCAAATTGTTAAACTCTGCAGATCATTTTAACAATCCTTCTTCGAATAAAATCCTGCAACGAATCCGAAATACCTTGAAAGAATTTGAAAGGGTTACTTCTTTTCATATTTTGCGAGAGCTAAACAAACATGCAGACTCTCTGCCAGATAGAGCTTGCCTGCTGCCACAAGGAAATCTCAGTATCAATGGAGATCCTAGTATATTTCAACCACTTCCTTAACTGAGTTTCATCAAGCAGTGATCTGTCATTGATGGAGAATGATTTTCAAAATTTAAGATCTCTGTAATAATTCTTGGTCTTCTCGAAGTATACCTTTTGTTATTTTTGCAATTGGTTGATTAGGCAATTGCTATATCATACCTGGTTTTCTTCATAAATAAAAACTAAAAAATTATCTGTTTGAGTTAAAAAAAAAGGAGTTTAGTGCATTAATTAGACTAATAATTTGGGCACACAAAGAAAACAAGTTTGGCTCTGATCGAACATTCTATAGTTGATTTTGATAATAATTCTTCTCAGAGAACTTCATATGAACATTAAAGAGAAAGGAGAAGGCATCTCGAGGAGGAAAATAATAATTAAGAAAGGCTTGGCATACAGGGTAGTAGTCTCAATTAGAGGAAATTTCAACTTAGAATGACCCTCCTAAGTAAAAATCAATAGATTAATACAATAATGCCATGTAGACAAATTATGTATATATATATATATATTATTTCACTTTTATCAAAACTACCCATGGATGAAGTTTGATATAGTGTTTTCATCTAAAATAAAGAAATAAAATTAAATACATAATGCCATCTTACAAGTTATTGGACCTAACATCTCACGGTATATATTATTATTATAATATAATGTTATAATATTTTATGCAACATCCTAATGCATCCTAATGGATCTCGCATATCAAGAATTTCAAGAAGGTTGTTTACTCGATCTCTGGCTTGGATTACATATGAGTTATCTCACGACGAGGGTTGGAATTTCAAATGGTGGACACCCGTCAAAATTGCTGGTAATAATTAAAATCTGAAAATTTTTCTGTATTGTAAGCTAGATTTTGACGGTCTCCCTAAAATCTTAGCTGTATTTGACGGGTAAATTGACCCATGACGGGCATTTACCCGTCAAATTCCATCCCTGCTCACGATGTATAATTCACTTGTATAGCTAGCAATGTTATCTATAACATGTAAGCTCTATTATATGCTTGAATTATCTACGTATGTAGGGACACTTGAATGTTTATTAGTTGCTAGGCCACACTCACCTCTCGAGTGTGGACTTTGTGGAAACTCTTTGTTGAACTTGTTATATACATAATGTAATTAAATTGAGGCATGTAAAACTAAGGATGTAATGTGCTAATATGACTCTACTAGGTTATGCACAACTTGCTACTTCGAGGCATTGTTATAATGCTTTTTTGATTTATTATGCTATATTTTATCAAACAATTATCAAATTTAATGTTTATTTTGACTCTTTAGATTTAGTAGCTTTTGAAACTTAAATATATATTTTTGTTTATTATGTCCTCAACGAGGGACAACTATGTTTCGCGGAGCTCGATTATTTTGTTCGTATAGGGCAATATTTTCTTAGCTTGTGTAAAGTTTTAATAAATTTTTAAATATTTGTATTAAATCAAAATTTTAAAAAATAATTTATTTAATTTTTTATTGGTTTTGGTTTGCTGAAGTTTGTCTCGTTTTTCCCTCCCCATGAGGGGGCGTTGACAGAATTTTAAAATACTCAAACATAGTTTAGAAATAAAATAAAATTTTAAAATATTTATTAATAAAATAGCTTTCACTGTATTTCTTAATAAAAATAATAATTTTCAAAGCAAATTACCCTAGTGTTTTTAAGTATTGCATGAGCTAATTTGCTTGTGATTTATTAATACCAATAATTAGTTGAGAATTAACTTAGTGGATTGCATGGAAAATGACTCACATTTACCTTCTACAATGGCAAATGAATCCAAACATGCTTTTCTATCTACATTAATCTTTCTATAGCCACCGTCTTATTGCAAGAGCTATTGGCAATGTCAAGGACATTACCACCTCGTGGATCGTGTATATTAATTATATATTAGTTAAAAGTTATTGGACCCAACTTTTCATGGTGTATAATATTAATATAATATATTAATTATAATATAATATTGTTATATCTTAGTTATAATATTAATTACTATTACTATTATATATTATATATGGGTCACATACTACATAAAATCATTTGGCATATTAATTTCACTCTCGATATCCAAGACAATTTTGGGGAGCTTAGGGAGTGGGTAGACAAATTATAATATTAAAAAATTCCACCTATTACCAAATTATATAATACAAAATGTGTATTCTAAATATTCTACATTTTTAACCTTTTCTGAGTATTTTTTCTGTCTTGTTTTGTTCGGAGTCTCTTTGGAAATCTTTAAAAAATATTAGAATCACATATATTAGCTATGGAAATTGCACAATCTTAGTGCCATGGAGGTATTTAAGGGTGTCGAATCTATTTATAGACTCAAAAGCACATTTTGAACTCTTCCAAATTTAGATTTTACAAAAAAAAATTACAAGATTCTGACCAAAACCCATTGGAAAGTCCAAAACGTAGAATAAATAAACCACTCCAACAAAAATTGGCTCTCATATGCGCTTCTTTTAATTTTTTAAATATTTTGATTGGCTAGTACATGATGACATGGAATTTGAATTAGGGTTGGGTGCACCATTTTCCAATAAAATTTCCTCTGATTGGCATAATAGTACATGTGGTTAGTAGCAATATTAGGCATACCACAGAGGACATTGAAAGTTAAAATGACTAGTAGCTACTCATGCCAAGATAGGAAGGGAAAAATAGTGGTTAAGGAACAAGACTATGGAATCCATAATTGGATCCATCATGGTAGACCTTGTAAAGTAAATACTACTTCTAATGAGAACATGAAAAAGACTCATTCTGCTCAATATGAAGCTAGGGTTGTAGTCGTATACTTCCATCAATCCCACAGAGAGGTAACTATTAAGAAGATAGGAAATATGGACCACATGGCCATGGCTAGAAAAGGGCTCACCTCTATTGAACATATATCCAATGAAGCTCTTGATTGGATGCCTAATACATGCTTTTCCATGGGTCAGGACACTAAGGTCTACAAAAAGGCATAAATTTATTGGTTGGTGAAGTCATTAATAATTGAATCCATGACAAAGAATGAGACTAAAACTCACTCCCCTATTCTTAAAAAGAAGGAGATTATGGAATCAATGTACACCGCCTTATTCTTGGTTTGATAGGGGTCTCAAGGTCAAGATCACCAAAGAAAAGAAGAGGCATCAACCTAGTGAGGCCCAAGAGAAATTGATGGAACATGGGCATCAACCTCTCCAACAAGAATTCATCACACTGGATTCTGACTTTGACATGGATGTATAACATCCCCCAACTTTTACCAAGTCCTATCATGTTTTTGCTTTTTTTTTTGTTTCAATTTCCTACAAACTTGTTAAATGCTACCTTATGGGTTGATGTTGTTTTTGGATGGCTTGGTTTCCCTAGTCTCATTAGTCAGGGGCAGATAATCAACCTTAATTTCGTAAATATTATGTCAACTATATTCTCTTCAAAATTAGTGTTAGAATTATGTATAAAGCAAAACTAATAACATTTTTAGATTTTGGAACTCCTTTGTCTCACTTGAAATATTTATATTGTAGATATCCAATTCCCTCTCGAGAGATAAGCATTAAGCTTGTAGAACAATCAATGCCTTTCAAACTAATTTGAACTCCTATAATATATTAGTCCTCTAAATTAAAAAGAAAAAAAAACACGATCCAACCCAAAATAAATGAAAAAATAAACATTAAGATTAAAATGATTAAAAATGAACAAATATAAACATACTTTAATTTTTTTTTCCAAACAAACTATATATGTTGCCAAAGTATATTCTAATTTTCAACTCTTAAATCTTCTACTTTAAATGATATTTTTTTCAAATAAATTAGTTTTTAAATGACATTTATGTGCATAATATATATTTTAATAATTTTGATTTATATATACAAAATATTAAAAAATATTGATATTAATTACATAACATATCACATAGTGAGATTTGAACTTGGTTGAGGATAATAACAACATTCTTCGGGCCTAACTATCTAATCTACACTCAATTGAAAAATTCAAAGTAATCTTACAATAAAATGATAATAAATTAAAAAAAATCACATCTATTACTCAATTTAGCTATAAAATATTTTCAAATTTCAAAACATTTCATTCATAATATGGAGATAAAAAGAAAACAAGTGAAATTAGTAGTGGGGATGCTAAGTTCCTGCCTCTGAAGATGAATATAACTAGTTGAAATAAACATAAATTCAATTAGTAGAAATAATGCAAGTTAAAGATTCTCTGAAGGACAAACGAGATAAACTATAATAGTTGTATGATATGGCATCCGATTAGCCGGACATATAGTAATTATAGTAGGCCACAAGGAGAGTAGATATAGATATAAATGAGCTATTGTATGTAGATCCAAGCGAGGTACTATAAGGAGGTGCTAGACAAAGTAAATTAACATAATATTAGACATGAGGATATGTATATTACAATTCAGTAAATACTAAGCACTATAACAATGACTTGGCTATGTTAGAGACTATGTTAACATAGAGAGAGATATAGGTACACAGACTATATATAGATCTTAAGGTAGCTTAAGACATAGTAGATTGGAAGTAGAGATGTGGCTAAATCTCTCAATAATCACTGGTTTGTTTGATATATTCTTCCAATTGCTCAACAAATCTTTAGTCTAGTCTTCCTCCATTTTTCAAGGTTATCATCTTTGTTCCTTACTCACATCACCCATTTACTTGTAAAACTAAACAATATTCATAACACAAAATATATCCAACCCTTAAGATAGTTTAGAGTAGATATGCATTAGCTCTACCTTCTATACTATTATTTTGCATGATCCAAACTTCTTCAAGTGAAATATATTAAAATCCCTTTTGGAAAAACTAATTTACAAGAGCTAAGACAATAGAGTGTCTCACCTTGGTTGTATTCTTTTAAGCTTGTGAACACATAAGTCTTTCACCCTTTCTTATTTTGCTTTATGCTATTGCATCTTTTGATTTTTTTTCAATGAAATTCTCTACATTACTTGAATTTCTTTGTTCTACAAGAATACTTATGTTTATTCACTCGACAACTTTTATTACCATAAATATTTTAAATCAAATAAAACTTGTGTTGTAATTTACCTAATTTCCATAGCAAATTTGCTTGAGGTAAGTAGGATATGGATATATGGATATGGGAGCATTTTTTTTTCACACGGAAAAAGACAGTTTTAACTTTTATAAAACTGTGTCCTAAAACGACACAAAAAACGGTTAAATAATTGCATAGGTATGAAATATCATAAAGCAAGTCATTTAGAAACATCAAGTGACATAAGCACTGAAGGCATATAAAACTTTCTAGGCATCATCTAGCGATGATAGCTTGTACAACTTACTGGTCCTTAGGAAAAAACCAATACTAATAGGTCCAAAATCATCAAAATAAGAAGATTCTAATATACTCAGTAGAGCTTGAGAGTCCCTGAGACTGTCAAGGAACAATTTGAGTATTCCTACCAATATATCACATTGAATTTGATACCAATTGCCCTTTTTGAAAGGCCATCTGCCAAAGTATTAAACTCTCTGAATATATGCTGAAAAGAGAGTGTGTTGAACTGTCTAATGAGGTCTTTTGTTCTGCTAAGCCAGTGCTCCAGTTCCACATAGAGTATATCCTGATTGCCCTTAGCACACTCTATAATTACTTTAGAATCTCCACGAACATGCAAGGTCTGAAAGTTTTTATGTAATGCAAAATAGAGAAGCCCCTAGAGGGCCAATAGTTCAGATATGGTATTTGTGCCAGTACCTGCATCCATGTGAAGTCTGAAAGACTGAGAATTGTCCAACAAAATTACCATTCCAGTGCCACACAATCCAACATTGGCAGCTCCATCGAAATAACCAATAATCCCATCCCTCAGATCTAAAGGAGGGCTAATCTGTCTCGACGACACAGTTTTAGGAATAGTCATAACCAGAAAGGGGGAAGAACATACCTTAGATATGATGAGGTTTTGAGTGACATGCATGTCCTGGAAGGTATTTGCATTATGTGCCTTCCAACATTCCGATAAAAACAGACAAGGAACCAACAGTGGTAACCTTGTCATCAACTGCCATGGTTCGAAGTTCTCAGCTAAGGAGGGGAGCTCCCACCACCAATTTCCCCCGAGCCATTGACACAGAACTCGTCCATTCTGAATGAAAAAAGAACATCTCCCAAATATATGCTCAGCCGTTTCCAATGCATTGAGACAGAAAAGCATCTCCCCAGACCTATGAACCCACAGTGTTGAAGAGAGTCCCAAGTGAGTATTTTATGGTTTATGGCCAACCAACATAATTTTTTTATCTTTCCCACGATCTTGATCCGCCATAATGTAGAGTGCCACCATAGGCCTTCTGGTTCTCCAAGTGATTTTAGGGAAACAATGTATGCAAGATGTGCTTTCACCACTCTTGATTGTCTATTGGCCTTCCAAATTATACGACTCAGAGAAGTATTCGGTGAGATACCGGTCTCATATAAACCTTCGGTATAACAATCCCATTCTAAAGCTAGTGCCCCCGTAAGTCCTAATTCCGTCGAGGACCGCCAATGTGGAAACAAACCATTCTCAGGAACAAAAAACTGTTTAAGAAAGTACAACTTCTTTTCATGCAATTTCACCAACAAGGACTGGGAAAGATTAGAGTTCGACGGACCCGAAATCGGATCCATACCTATATAGATCAAGTTTCCACGTCCAACAAGCCAACATAACTTGGGTAGTATAATGTGCAATGTAGAAAGAAGACTATGCCATATCAGTGAAGCGTTATCTGATTTGAAAATGGCTCTTCGAAGCCAAATATCTAGTGGAAACCTAGTCAGGTATTTTTATTTGATTAATGAACCCCACAATCCTATGTGGTTTATAGCCCGCCACATACTCTTTGCACACAAAGACAGGTTGAAATGCTTCAAATCTTTAACCCCCCAACCCTCCCATCCTTTAGGGCGAGATAGAGCTCTCCAACTGGCCAGATGGTATTTTTTTACTAAAGAGTAATCTTGTCCATAAGAAGTGAAACAGTAATCTGCGTAATGCTTGAATGATCCGCACTGAAAGAATGTAAAGGGACATCCAATATACTGGAAGTGATTGGAGGACAGATGTAGCCAGGGTCACCCTCCCCCCCAATGAGAGCCGCCTGGGGGAGTCCACTTATTGACCTGATGTTGAAATTTTCTAATTAACCAGTTCTAGTCGCCAATGCGATATCAATTTGGCTTAATCTGGAAACCCAAATAGGAGAGACCATCTTCCAGATATTTCCAGGGAACATATACATATATGCCAATGTTTTAAGAAAAGTTTGGACACGATTCGATTAGACAACATACAACACAAATAACACACACATTGAAGTATGATGAAAATTCTAAATCAGATTCTATAGATAAGTGGATTTAGTTGTCTTGAAATGGTCTTACTTAACTTGTAAAATTGGATTTTTATGTATTGGCTTTTTGGTACTTTTATATGGTCAAGTATTATTACTTGTAAATTTCAAAAATGATTTTTGAAATAATGGTCAAATAAATAGACAATCTCTCTCTCTATTTTGGTTATTACATCATTTTTTTCTTTTTGTTTTTTTTTCTTTCTCAATACTAAAAACCAAAATAAGTTTGATGGATTTTTCAAATGAAAGGTTTTTTTTAATGTGTAAATATTTTTTATCAAGATACTTCTAGTAGATGTGGAGTTGGTTCCATTCTGTGGATAGATAGGTCGAAGCATTATAAAATTTGGATGTAGTGGAGGGATGACAATAATACAAAGGATGAATTGTTGGCCTTATGGATGCTTTTATATTTTGCAAGGCATTTACTCATAGACAACATTCATATTGTCGAGAATTCAAAAGTCATTATAGATTGGGCTCTAAAATCAACTCACTTTGGGTTCTCCATCTCTCTTCTTGGATGGCAAGTGTCAACAAATTGATTGATGCATTTCGGGAAATTTCCTTCACTCATATATATAGGGAATTCAATCAGGAGGCGGATGGGTTGTTGAAGCGTGCACTCGTGGCTCAGGAAGGCTTCATATTTAGTGAATTTTGGGAAAATGTTCAATTAGTGTCAGAAGACAGATTGAATCTATCATTCTCAACAACATTCTCGTAGTATTTTCGGTGATATATATGGATCATTATTAATTGTATTTTTGCTCTTATTCACGGTTTTTTGAGCTTATATTTGTGTCCATTGGATTGGTAGACATCAACTACCTCGTTGATGTTTGGGTTCATGGTTCTTCAATCAATGATCAACTTTTTGGAGGGCGTTTTGTTTTGGGTTTTTGATATTGTGTAGGTAGTTGTCTGGCGGTCTTGGCAACCTCCTTACCTTTTGGTTTTCCTTTAGCTTTGGTCGATGGTTTTGTTTTATTTGATATATATCGGTAAGGATGGCATTATAGACCTGATTAATGTCATGGATGTTGTTTATGCATGCCATTTCTACTGTTTTGTTCGCATCTATGTTGCCTTTTAATTTTAAAGGACTGTTTATCTCCCTCATCTTGTGGTGGTTAGAGTGGATGGCTTGTTTATCCTTTGTGGATGTGATAATATAGATACTATGGGTGGATGTGTGTTTTGGATATGATTATGTGTTGGTGACTTTGCTTTTTATTGATATGTATTGTTTTAATACATATCCTAATAATAATATAGCTTTTTTTATATGAAAAAATATAGTGTTATAGGTTGCAAACAAAACTTATTTCATATAAATTGGTAGTTGGGAATGGAAATTGCTTTAGATAAGAAAAACAATTATACAAAATTAAAGTTTTATTAAATTAAATCCATTTTTAATAACCTAAATCATTTAAATTTAGAAAAATAAAATTATTTTGAGAAAAAGACGAGATTGTTTGCTAGCTTAGTTCTAATTTATAAACTTTAAATAAAAACATTGTTTAGTTGGTTGGAAGTTTAGATATGTTGGTTTGGTCATACTCCTCAAAAAGTGAACACACTCCAAAAGAAGGATATAATTTTCTCATTCAGGATATGTGAACCAAGAACAAAAATGGTAGTGGAAAGCAGTGTGGCAATATAAGTGTCCTATGAAAACAAAGATTGTTATGTGGTTTCTTCTATCGAACAAGGCTCTTACTTGGGATGTTCTAAATAGAGAAGGAAGAGAGGGACCTAGCAGGTACTATTTGTGTCAAGATGAGGAAGAATCAAATTTTCACATAGCGGTTGAATGCGATTATACTATGAAAGTTTGGTAAGAGATTGAAAACAAATTAAATAAGCATGATTTGTGGAAAGGAGATTCAGTGGAATCATGTCTAAAGGAGTGGAGCTTAACAGAAGATCTAGAAAGTATAAGATCTCTTCCTTGGATAATAGCATGGGGAATTTGGCTTGCTAGGAACTCAATCTGTTTTGAGGATATTTTTGTTATGCCTTTTAAATGTGCTATGGAAAGTTTAGGAATTATCACTTATTATCCTCAGGCTAATGTGAAGATAAAGTTTCGACAGAATAGAGAAAGAAATTGACAAAAGCAAACCATGGGGGTATTTTGATGGGGCAACATTAGACGAGCCGAAGAGATGTGGAGTAGGTGGTTTAAACTATATTTCTGACAAGCACTAGTTCAGTTTTAAAGTAGGGCTTGGAAATGGTACTAATAGCTACACGGAATTAAGCGTTTTAAGGCTTCTTCTTTGGTTGGCTGTGGACAAAGAGGTTAAAAATTTATAGATTTTTGGAGACTAACAAATTATTATTAAATGGATCACATGATTAAATAGAATTCATAATGTTTGATTGATTACTTTATTAGAAGAGACTCAAAGACTTTATGTCAGGTTGGGAAATTTGGATATTAAACATGTTTATCAAGAAAGAAACCAGATGGCAGATAAGATGACAAATTTTGGAGCTGATATGCTAGAAGGTTCTTTGTACATTTATGAAAACATGGAAACTATCAGATTTGGATACTTTTTCGTACGTGTTTTATTGATGATCTGGATTGTTTTGTTTTTATAATTTATGAATATATATTCTGGTTGTTTTGATTAAGGATTCTTTGATGATGTAGTGTTTTAAGATCATGCTCAAGTGTAAATAAGAAAATGCTTTAAGATATATAACTTTTGGAACTTGTTAGATAAAGGTTTGTGAAAGGAAATTTTATGATATTAGTTATATTAAAAGAAAGTTTTTATAGTTAAGTTTGAGTATTTTGTGATAAATTTAAGATATGAAGAACCTTGGAAAATGTATTTGGGTAGTGATTTTGGCTAGAAGTCAATGCTCTAAATGCACATAAATGCTTTTTTGTTTATAAAAACATATACAAAATGTAATCCTTCTTATAAGTAAAAAGTTTATGATTTTTTTTCTAATTTATAAACGCAAAATATATTACATAAAATTTATCAGGCATATTATACCATCCAAATTCCATTTTTTCATCTGGACTAATTGACAATTGAAACGATAGATGACCGGCCTCAACGGGTATCTTGCCTCTGCTGGGCCGGTTTCCTCCAACAGCTATCTACTTTCAAATTTCTGAATCATCGTTCATCGTAGTCCACGGATTAGATTCATTTTGCCTCTCATCCAGGAAACCTTCAACCCGCATCTCATCTTCATGAACTAATGAATGAATAAAGCTGTATGTCCCTGCTACGCATTCCTCAAAGGTCCAGTGGAATCCTTTCCTGAAAGAGCTCAGATCTTCGCATTTTTCTGAAAAAAAGAAATACAAAACAGTTGAGCTCAGGGCTTCATTTCATTAGCTCTAAGCTCCCAATTGCTGAGATCGTGGACCTCGGAGGCCAGTCTGATTCAATGTCAAAGAAGTCGAAATGGAACAGGAATGCCTTTAATTGTGCATGATTCATCCACTTTGGAACCCCGGCGCCAGGTATGTTTTGGTTGGGTAAGCCCATTAGGGTTTAAACCATGTATCTGGGATTTCGTTCACAGATTTATATTACATTAAAATTTTGCTTGTGTTTGAGTATGGTCTGTGCTACAGTGTGTTTTATCTAGACCAGCAAGAATGCTTGAAATATCATATGGTGTTGGGGTTTTAAGCTTTATATTTGGGTTTTATGACTGATTTCGTATTGGTTTTATTTTATTTCAGTATTTTCTTTTCTTTGATGGATTCTTCGTGGATTACAACTTTAAATGTATTGGGAGTTGAGATATTTTCTGCGTTTAGGGTGTAAATTTTTTTTCTATGATGCAGAGATGCTCTGCCTCCACTCTCAGCTCTCCGTTTGACAGTTTTCTCTCCTTTTCAGCCGTTGGTACCTATCATCTTTTCTTCTGGTCCATTTGATTTGACCTAATCAAAATGTTCTACGTTGTAATGATGCCTGTACCAGGTACATTTGCTTCAGGGAGCCGTACAGTCATAGTGATGTATGATCATTGATTATCCATGTTGGTCTAAAATTGCAGGTCTCTTGGTGCACTTTTTTCAATCAGAAAATCACCACTTCCTCAATTTTGTTATAGTCAAACTTAGAACAAAGTTGGAGTGATATGTCCATCCCCACAGAGTTTTGCATTTCTTGTTCACAGCAAACTCAATGTACCATAACCCACACCCTGCCACTTGTGGATTTAAACAACGCACAGCAGGATCAAATCTGACTTAAACTCCATACAAAACAGGAACAGCAGAAAGCATGAACGCAGAGATAAAACAGAGACAGTCCGAGAGCAAACGAAAATGAACTATATGTGTTATATTAAAAACTGTTGTATATAAAGTAACAAAAAACACTGTGCAAATGAAGCGGGAGAACCCAGCATTCAATGCAGGTGGTTGAGAGCTATACCAACCGAATTTATTCACCGACGTGAGCTTAAGTGCGACGTACACCAACACCCCCCCTTAAGCGAAAGGAGGAATACACAGAAATAGACAAAAATAGGTCCTGGCAACAAGGCCTGCTAAGGTACCCATGTACAAAATTATCAAAACATAGATAGGAAAATATGGAGGAGAACTGAGACTACCCCCTCAAGGACAATGTCCTTGACCCCAAGTAAGGCACGAAGCTGAACAAATCTAGTTTGTGCCAAAGGTTTAGTGAATATATCAGCAACCTGCAATTCAGTCCTGCAGTATTGCAAACCAATAATTTTTTCACGAATCAGCTGTCGGATGAAATGCATGTGAACTTTTATATGTTTGGTGTGTTGATGCTCCACATGTTCCTTGGAAATATGGATAGCACTCTGATTATCGCACCAGATTACAGTGGGCTGCACCCGCTGTAAACTAAATTTTGATAAAATCTGTCGAATCCAAATAGACTCGGTAGCAGCATTAACAACACCTCAGTACTCTGCTTCTGTAAGAAGAAAGGGCAATTGCTGCTTGCTTTTTGCTGGACCAAACAACAGGGCCAGATCCAAGATGGAAGACATATCCGGATGTGGATTTGCAATCATCAAGATCACCAGTCCAGTCTGAGTCAGTATAACCCACTAAATCTGCATTGCCATTGGATGAGTATTGGATGCCATATGTGTGGGTTCCTTTAATGTAGCGAAGAATTCGCTTTGTAGCTTTCCAATGGAGCTCATGTGGTTCCTGCATGAACCGAGAAACCAAGCTAACTGCATATGAGATATCCGGACGAGTGTGAGTCAAGTACAGTAAGCTGCCAAGAAGTTGTTGATACAATGTAGCATCAACCAAAGGAGTAGGGCACTTTGCTGACAACTTTACTTTGGACAAAAATGGTGTACGTGCAGATTTGCAATCCATCATGTGGAATCTGCTCAAGAGATCTAATGCATACTTGGGATGCGAGAGACGTATCCCATATGTAGACTGTGTGATCTGCAGTCCCAAAAAGTAGTGAAGCAACCCTAAATCTGCCATGTCAAACTGTTGTTGAAGATCAAACTTCACCTTATCAATCAAGATAGTTGAACTCCCGGTAAGAATGAGATCATCCACATAGAGAACAAGGATGAGAAGTCCATTATCTTTCCGCAGAATATACACATTTGAATAAGAAAGGCAGTGAGAAAATCCTAAAGAGAGAAGGAAAGAATCCATCTTCTCATACCAAGCCCTTGGGGCTTGTTTCAAACCATACAAAGATTTTTTGAGCTTGCACACAAGTGAAGAATCTTGGATAAATCCAAGAGGTTGCTCCATGTAGATCTCTTCTTGTAGATCACCATGAAGGAATGCACATTTGACGTCCATTTGATGTACAGTCCACTTGCGAGATGCCGCTATAGAAAGAACAAGGCGAATAGAATTCATCTTAGCCACAGGAGCAAAGGTTTCATAATAGTCAAGTCCTTCAACCTGGGAGAATCCTTTAGCAACCAATCGAGCCTTATATCTCTCTATTGTACCATCAACTGCATGTTGGGTTTGATATACCCACTTACATTGAACCAATTTTTTGCCTTTTGGAAGAGGGACTAAGTCCCAAGTGTCATTTTTCAGCAATGAATTGTGCTCATCTTTCATGGCTGCATCCCATTCTTTAATACCATGGGCCTCATGAAAATCTTTTGGATCAGAAGCACTAGCCATAAATGATCTAGGAGTCCTATTAAGAGAGGACCTTGTTTTTCTTTGACCCCAATCAAGAAGTGGCAGATGAGTGCTAGCTGATTGTTCTTCAAGATCATTTTCATGAGCAGGGGCAGTCAACTCAAAAGAAGGACCATCATATGAAGATACAAGATGTTGAAGAGGACGCTCATCAAATCTAACAGTCCTGCTAATAAGCAATTCATGAGTGTCAGAATCCAATGATTTGTATCCTTTAACATCTTCCGGGTAGCCAACAAAGATGCAAGGCTTACTTTGCATGTCCATTGCCCTGCGTTTTTCTTTTGGAATGTACACCCAAGCATTGCACCCAAAGACCCTTAGATGCCCAATAGAAGGTTTTTGTCCACTCCAAACTTCTTCTGGTGTCACCCCTTGAATATCCTTGTGAGGTGTACGATTCTGAACATAGTTTGCACAATTTATCGCTTTAGACCAAAACTGTGGGCCAAGGTCTCTTGCATGAATCATACAATTTGCCATCTCTTTCAAGGTATGATTTTTCCTTTCAGCAACACCATTTTGCTGTGGACAGTAAGGCACTGTATGTTGCAGCTGAATACCTTCAGTGGCACAATAGTCTTTAAATTTGTTGCTGATGTATTCTCCACCATTGTTTGTCCGCAAACATTTGATAGACTTTCCAGATTGTTTTTCAACCAAGGCTTTGAACGCAAGAAAAGTGTCAAAGGTCCCACTTTTATTTTTCAAAAAATAGACCCATGTGCGTCTAGAATAGTCATCAATGAATGTAAGTAAATAACGCGCCCTTTGAAAAGATAAACTTGGAAAAGGGCCTGAAATGTCACTGTGAACAAGTTGCAGAATTTCAGAAGCTCTATGAGATTTTCCTTTATCAAAACTATGTTTAGGATGTTTGCCAAGAATACAGCCTGTACAAACACCCTCAGAAAATGAGATAGGCGGAAGATCGATGACCATGTGTTGCTTACTGAGTTGCTGAAGATAGCGATAATTCAAGTGGCCAAATCACTCATGCCATAATCTGCTTAATTCATTTGAGTGAGCAAGCAATACATTGGTAGGAGATGTCAGCTCAAAATGTGAAAATGAATACAAGCGTGCATGATGATCCACTTTCCCTGTGGCAACAATTTCTGAAGGATTCTCAATTTCACGAATAATTACTGAATCAGGGGTAAATAGGACTATTTTTCCTGCACCAGAATTTGTAATATGATATATTGATAGCAAGTTGGTTGAAAGTTTAGGAACATATAAAACATTATGAACCATGCCATCCTTTATTTCAACAGAGCCCTGCCCTTTAATAGCCAAAGGTGAAGAGTTTCCCACAAAAATATGCTCAGTTTTGCATGAATTAATGGAAGAAAACAGATTTTTATGGACAACCATGTGATGGCTGGTTCCAGAATCGAATATCCATTCAGGTTCAGGTTTAGAGGAAGACAAATTTGCTCTAGCAGAGAGAGCTTTAGCATTCCCTGTATCATTGCTAGGAGAAGATACACTGATATTTAAATTGTGTTTCTTCATTTATGAAGACAAGACAACTAGTTTCTTAAAACAATGAGATTCTAAATGACCATCCTTTCCACATAATGCACATTTAAGAGGATTTTTCTTTCCTTTAGAATCTGGTTTAGGAGACGAATGCGAAGAATTATTTGATTTTGTATTGTTTGTTTGTTTCCCTTTAGATGCCCTTTTATGTGCCACTCTTGAATTTGAAGGTGAGCTAGCTACTAATGCATGAGACTTAGAATTTATAGAGCTAAGAGAGCCCATTTGAATGAGCTTATCCTGCTCACGAATAAGTCCTTTAACAAAGCCATCAATATATGATTTTCCTAACTTAGATTCTCCTAACTTAGAAACAAACACTGAATATGATTCTCCTAACTTAGATAGCACTACATATATGAGTTGTTCATCTTTCTTCTCAATATTGTAGTCTTTCAGCTGAAGCCTAAGGGATTTGAACTTGGAAATAAAGTCTTGAATGGTATCAAAATTATTAGGATCCAAACTAATGAGTTCATTTTCCAGTTGATGGCCATGAATGGCATCTGTTTTACCAAACAAATTTTCAAGTTGATCCCATGCTTCATGGGTAGTGTCTATGCCTTCCAAGTGAAACAAAAGTTCAGGTGAAAGAGAGAGATAGATTAATCCTAAGGCTTCGTCACAACGATTATGCCATTTAGGCTTCTCAACATTTTGAGTGGGTTCTTTCTCTAAGCCAGTGGTGACTCTGTACAGACCTTTACTCCTAAGTAAAACAACCATGGTTGCTTTCCAGCTAAAGTAGTTGTGAGGAGTTAAAACAAGTATTGGCAACTTATCTGCCATAGTAAGGAAAAAAGATGCCAAAGAAAGAGAATAAAGATCACTAGAAATGTGACTGCTGATGTCTTCAAGCAGTAGCTTCTGAACAGAGATGCTCATAGTAGAGAGCAGAGCAAGGATGGCAGAAGGAAACTTGAGATGCCCTGCAAAAATGTCCAAACAACTGCAGCCAAAGGAGATGGAGGAAGCTAATGCCCTGGTGCTTTGATACCATGTGGATATAAACAACACACATCAGGATCAAATCTGACTTATACTCTATACAAAACTGTTGAATTTTTAGCATTAGCATAAACTTTAAAAATTTACAGATGAACTTAAACAAATCAGTAGTGCAGTAAAAACACATTCATCACATCAGCACACATGGACACAATATTTTTCATTGGGGAAACCTTCAAAGGACAAAAACCCCAAAAGCATTAATAGCTCATCTCGTGAAT
The DNA here is from genome assembly GCA_001517045.1 of Pseudotsuga menziesii. Lineage (NCBI taxonomy): Eukaryota > Viridiplantae > Streptophyta > Pinopsida > Pinales > Pinaceae > Pseudotsuga > Pseudotsuga menziesii. The sequence goes on from LPNX010104491.1 coordinate 359,538, forward strand.
GAGATGACTCATAAAATTCTTCAAAAAGTTCCTCAATTCCAGCTCTGGAATTTACCCATAGTACTGTAAAATTTATCAGTAAAAATCAGACTGAGAATTTTACCCACAATTTCCTGAATTACAAAAAATTCCCAAATTAGGGCTTTTTCAAAAAACATAAATTTTCTCTCTCCTGTCTGCAAAAATCAGATTGTCCACGTCAGATCTAAAAATACCTGACTGGCTGTACCTTGCTGTTGTACAACTGTACGACTGTACGGATCCGTACGGATCTATATGGATCTGATTGTACAGTTGCCTGTTGACTGTTTTAGGCTGCCCGTTGACTGCTCTGCTGCCTGATCTTGCCTGTCTTGTCTTCTCTTTCTACCAGGAGAGAGAAAGATGGACAACCCATGAGGAGAGAGAAAGGGAATAAATGGCTGCCCGAAAAAAAGAAGAAAACTGCCCCAAAAACGAAATGTTGAAGGGCTGTTCACAAAGTGCTAAAGATTGATTTTCTGATAAAAAACCTTAGCTGAGGGTTTGCTGGAAATGAATGCCCTAGCTGAGGCAAAAACAATCTTCAAGAAGACTTTAGTAAAATAGTAGCATCATCTGTGAAAGAAAACTTGTGTGTTGTAAATGAGAAGACTTGATCTTCTTTTATAGCCTTTGTTCACTTGTAAGTGGACACGATTAGGAAAAATAAAAATAATAATATTTTTATTTTTTTCCTAATTTCACTTTCACTTTTGCCAAAAAAATGCACTTTTATTTTTTCTTTGACTTTTACCAAAAGTCCTTATTTAATTTTGATTCCACCTGTGGTCCTTTTCCTATGGTACAAAAGTCTTTATTTAAATTGACTTTTGACTTTGACCTTTTTCCAAGTGCCCCTGTGGTCATTACCTGTGGTACCTTTTTGATTTCAAAAGTATATCATCATAAACCAAGAAAGTTATTAATGCTTTTACCTCACACACTGTGTGACACCTAGATCTGGTACTAGGGTAACTTAACCAAGGGTAGCTAATCCTTGGAGAAGCACACCAACCCCATAGATCAAGGGTCAAAGTGCCACACACATGCCCAGACCCAATCCAGGGCTTACAGTGTCTTCATTATCCAAGAGAATGGCTACTCAGAACTAAGCTGAGTCTACCAGTCCCAAACTAGTCTACATCGTGGTCCTGAACCAGATGTCTATTCAACACAAGGTTGAGTCTAGCCAGGGCAGATCTGGGTCTATATTATGGTCCCAGACCAGATATCTACCATTCAATAGAATTGTCACTCAACACTGGGTTGAGTCTTCATCGTGGTCCCGGACCAGGTGGTCCCATTCTCCGAAGAGAAGGGCTCTCAATGCTGCTCAGAAAAATCAACACTCCCTCTCAGCGAGAGAGGCATTCTCTGCCATACCAAGCTTGTCACGAAAGTACACGAACTTTTATGCTGTCAGGGGCTTGGTCAAGATGTTTGCAATCTGTTCATCTGTACGAATGCACTGCAACTTCAGAGCACCTCTCTGCACTAGGTCTTTGATGAAATGATACCTCATTTCAATGTGTTTTGATCTGTCATGAAACACTAGATTCTCTGAAAGCTTTATGCAACTCTGATTATCGCAACGGATGATCGTTGAGTCAAGCTTTCCCTCGAATAGATCAGATAACAACTTTCAAAGCCAAACTGCTTCCTTGTAGGCATCGCTTGCAGCAATATACTGTGCCTCAGCTGTAGTCTGAGCTATGGAACCCTGCTTCCTGCTGGACCAAGAGATCATAGCTGATCCTATACTGAAGCAATAACCAGAGGTACTTTTCCGGTCGACTGCACTACTATCCCAATCTGAATCTGAATATCTAGATAACAATACTCCACTGCTAGAAGTATACCTGAGCCCATAAGTGATAGTCCCTCGCACAAATCTGAGTACATGTTTGGCGGCTACCAAGTGTATGTGCTTTGGATCTGACATGAACTGACTCAGTGCATTCACTGTGTAGCAGATGTCTGGTCTCGTATGCACGAGATATATCAGGGAACCAATGAGCTGTCTGTATAGAGTAGAGTCCACATTCTGTGAACTAGAGGCCGAGTCCCGCAACTTTGTCAAGTTGGTAGTCATTGGTACGCTCATGGACTTGCAGTCCTGCAACCCAAATCTCTGCAAGATATCCACTGCATACTTTCCGTGTGTCAGGAAGATCTCACTTGGCTTTTGTGAGACTTCTAAGCCAAGGAAGTAATGCATTAATCCAAGATCTTTCATCTTGAATTCAGAGGTAAGCTCCCTCCTACACTGGTCTACCAACTGTTCATCACCTGTAAGAAACAAGTCATCTACATATAGAACAAGTATCAAGACATGATTATGAACAACTTTAAAGTACAAGTTAGAATCAATTGTACTTTTGGAGAACCCCAAGCTATGGAGAAATCCATTCATCCTAGCATACCAGACTCTCGGAGCCTGTTTCAGTCCATACAAGGCTTTCTTCAGTTTACATACATGGGTTTTCTTCCCATGAGTAACAAAGCCTTCAGGTTGTTCATTATAAACCTCTTCCTCAATCTTACCATTGAGAAAGGATGTCTCTACATCCATCTGATATAACTTCCATCTGAATACTGCAGCAAGTGAAATGATGGTTCTGATGGTAGTGTACCTGGCAACAGGTGCAAATGTCTCGTCAATGTCAATGCCCTCTTTCTGAGTGAAGCCACGAGCTACGAATCTGGCTTTATACTTCTCCACACTGCAATTTGCAGCATGCTTGATCTTATAAAGCCATCTAGAAGTCACTACTGACTTTCCTGTAGGTCTGTGAACAACTTCCCAAACATCATTCTTTATGATTGACTTATACTCTTCAATCATGGCATCAACCCATACCTGTTTACTTGCTGCTTCTTCGTACAATGAAGGTTCTGAACTAATAAGCTGACTCATAAGACCGGAGTACTTTTGTGGTCTTATGCTTTCTCTGAAAGTCCTTGGAAGAGCTTTATGCTTCTCGGATTCTTGTATTGTTTCTTGGCACCAAGCAGGTCTCCTTTTGGAAGGAGGAACTTCAAGTAGTTCTTCTAGTGGACTTTCAATGTTCTTAGGAACATTTGGAGTTTGATCATCAAACTCTTCCTCCCTTTGAATTTCTGAATCTGGAAACTCAAGTGGAGCAACTGCATCTTTCGGTGAAAGCTTTAGTGTTTTACGAAACACTGCTTCCTCATGGAAGATCACATCTTTGCTGACCTTAATGTACCTCTGTCTAGGTATATATACTCGATAAGCCTTCGAGCAATCACTGTACCCAACAAATAAGCCTTTATTACCGGAAGGCTCTAGCTTGGCCCTCTTTTCTTTTGGCACATGAACATACACATGAGTGCCAAATATCCTCATGTGATCAACTGTAGGTTTCTTCTTGGTGAGGACTTCTTCTGGAGTCTTCTCACCCAAGATAGCATGAGGGCTTCTGTTCTGGATGTACACAGCAGTTCTTGTAGCTTCAGCCCACAAAGACAAAGGAAGATCTAGATCAGTGATCATGGCTTTAGCAGCCTCACAGATCGTTTTATTCTTCCTTTTTGCAACCCCATTTTGTTGAGGGTTGTAAGGTACTGTTAGCTCTTTCTTGATTCCTGTTTCTCGACAAAAATCATCAAACTCATTAGATTCATACTCACCTCTGTTATTTGATCTCAAGATACAGATGTGCCTGTCGGTCTGATTTTCAATAAGAGTCTTGAACTCTTTGAACTTGTCAAAGGTTTCACTCTTGGCCTTGAGGAAGTAAATCCAAGACTTTCGAGAGTAGTCATCAATAAACAAGACATAATATAAACACCCACTCAAGGAGGGTGAAGACATTGGCCCACAAATGTCAGAATGAATTAAATCCAAAATGCCTTTAGATCTACTCTTGCTTATGGGAAAGGATTTCTTAGTGTTCTTACCTAGAGCACATCCTTTGCAAATTCCTTCATGTTTTGGAGAAACTTCTAGCATACCTGTAACCATCTTCTGCAATCTTGGGAGAGTTGTGTAGTGAAGGTGTCCAAACCTTCTATGCCAAAGTTCACTAGGATCAACTGAGCGATGTACCAAAGCATGAGTGGAAACTTTTGAAGCCTTGTAGAGATCTCCCTCCCGAACCCCAATCTGTACTGCTAAGTCTAGATCTGTATCTTTTTTCCATAAAAAGACCTTCTTGTCCATAAAGAGGACTTTGTGACCCTTGTCGTCTAAACCAACAACAGATAAAAGATTCTTCTTTAAAACAGGAACATAAAGAATATCATAAACATGAAGAACCGTACCTGAGTCAAGTTGAAGTGAAGTTGAGCCAACTCCTTCAATCTTGTAAGTGGAATCATCTCCAAGTTCTACCTGAGTGGTGAACTTCTTCTTTCTATAATTGGTGAGGGTACCACGATTAACTGTCATGTGCCTAGAGGCACCATTGTTAACCAACCAAGAAGTAGAGCAAGCTGAGAAAGAACCAGTTAGAGCATAAATCAAATAGTACTCTCTTCTAGGCTCATCAGTTTTATTAGCCTTGGCTTTCCTCTTCTTCTTTGGTCTTTCATCTTCTTCTTCCTCTGCTTCTGCAGCAGATGCCTGAAACCTTCTTTTGGGTTTCTTCTTGTTCTGCTTGTAGTCTCTAGCATAATGTCCAAACTTATGACAAGTATAACATTCAATCTTAGACATGTTAGAAAACATACCTTGAGGTTTCTTCCCTTTCTTTCGCTGAGGGAAAGGTTTCTTGAACCTTTTGGTCTTTGCTGCAGGTGCAAGGTTATCTTGCTTGATTACCTTATTAGTGTTCCTTGCTTCTTCTTGTATGCAATCATGCTAAAGCCTTTCAAAGGTTGGTTGATTTTCTCGTCCACAGACGGATGCCATAAAGGTTTCCCAAGAGCTTGGGAGACCATCAACCACTGTTTGTATAAGATCATCATCATCAACAGTAACACCAATAGCAAGGAGTTGATCTCTTACCTGTTTGATCTTGGTGAAGAAGGAACCAACACTTTCATCTTTGCTCAGCTTCAAAGCTCGTAGCCTCTTCTTCAAGACTCTCTTTTGACTGGGAGCCTTCTTTTCAAAGAGGTTTACCAACGCATCATAGCATTCTTTAGCAATCTTCAAGGTTGTGATGTTAGGCATCGATTCTTCTCTGATAGAATCATAAATGATTCTTCTAGCCTTACCTTGCTTCCTCTTGTAGGCAAGCCTACTAGCATTTGTAGTTGGCTCTTCTGTGACATTGAGAACAATGTCATCCAAGTCATTCTCATCAAGAATGGCTGTCAACCTGGCCTTCCAGGAATTGAAGTTTGCTGAACCATGGAGCTTTTCTTCCTGTTTGAACCCACTGGTGGCCATCTCTGTCACTTAACCAAATGTTAGATCTGCAAATCTTATTCCAAGATCTAGTGAGAAACAACAACAGTGTCCCTTTATTGTATTTTCACATGCTAAGCTCTGATACCATGTTGAATTTTTAGCATTAACATAAACTTTAAAAATTTGCAGATGAACTTAAACAAATCAGCAGGGCAGTAAAAACACATTCATCACATCAGCACACATGGACACAATATTTTTCACTGGGGAAACCTTCATAGGACAAAAACCCCAAAATCATTAATAGCTCATCTCATGAATGAGATGACTCAGAAAATTCTTCAAGAAGTTCCTCAATTCCAGATCTGGAATTTACCCACAGTACTGTAAAATTTATCAGTAAAAATCAGACTGATAATTTTACTCACAATTTCCCAAATTACAAAAATTTCCCAAATTAGGGCTTTTTCAAAAAACAGAAATTTTCTCTCTCGTCTGCAAAAATTAGACTGTCCATGTCAGATCTAAAAATACCTGATTCGCTGTACTTTGCTGCCATACACTTGTACGGATCTGATTGTACGGCTACCTGTTAACTGTTCTGTTGCCCGATCTGCCCGACTTGTCTTTTCTTTCTGCCCGGAGAGAGAAAGATGGACAGCCTGTGAGGAGAGAGAAAGGGAAAAGATGGCTGCCCGGAAAAAAGAGGAAAACTGCCCCAAAAATGAAACGCTGAAGGGCTGTCCACAAAGTGCTGAAGATTGATTTTCTGATAAAAAAACTTAGCTGAGGGTTTGCTGGAAATAAATGCCCTAGATGAGGCAAAAACAATCTTCAAGAAGACTTCAATAAAATAGCAGCATCACCTGTGAGAGAAAACTTGTGTGTTGCAAATGAGAAAACTTGATCTTCTTTTATAGCCTTTGTTCACCTGTAAGTAGACAAGATTAGGAAAAATAAAAATAAAAATATTTTTATTATTTTCTTAATTTCACTTTCACTTTTACAAAAAAAAAATGTACTTTTATTTTTTCTTTGACTTTTACCAGAAGTCCTTATTTAATTTTGATTCCACCTATGGTTCTTTTCAAGTAATTTAATTTTGCAATAAATGTTTCTTCCCATAGTTGGAGTTTTGATTCAAAATTGAGCAATATTCAAAATTGAACAAAATCTCCTAGACAATCGCTTTACAAATACTAAAACTCTAATCATACTTAAAATTTATGTCGAATTCTTATAAATTTATTATTAAAAATTATTTTCTTAAACTATCATAATAAAACTCTAATCATACTTCATTTATGCTAAATTTTTATAAATTTGTTATCAAAAATCATTTTCCTAAACCATCATAATAAAACTCTAATCATACTTAAAATTTACGCTAAATTCTTATAAATTTGTTGAAACCATTAGAATTAGCTTACTATAAAATAAGTTTTTTTATAAAGTTAGCAAAACTGTGTTTTGATGTAGCAGATATTGCCCTTTGGGTATAAGTACATGAACAACCTTTGTTTCCTCTGGAACTTTCAAATAAAAGACGCATTCCTTTTAACTAAATCACCATGGGTTCTCTTTCTCTGTCATTCCATGTTCCAGTGATTTCCTTGGTATCTCATACATTGTAGGGCTTTTACATGAAATCACTATGGGTTCTGTTTCTCTGTCATTCCATGTTCCAGCGATTTCCTTGGTATCTCATACATTGTAGGGCTTTTACATGAGACAATCTTTTACCTGACTTACAACAGCTTGTGCCATGTGGGCTTTGAGATTATGGAGATGCTTACATCATGCTTTTATATATTCATTTTTGTTTACAGGAACCACCCATTATTCCGCCATAGCGTGATGGAAACCTCTGGACATGTGGCTTAGGGGGCTCTCCAATAGAACCATTAGATGATGAGCTCAAACCTAAGATAATTGTAACTCTGATTAGTCTACTTTTGAACTATAGCGCGACAAACCGCTTACGTATGGATCAAGTGTCTTTATCTAAGCCGTATGAGGAGTCTGTTAGTGCTTCTGACGAAGATTTTGCTCAATTGGAGAGGATTTTACACTACAAATTCAAGAGCAAAAACCTCCTCACAGAAGCTTTAACGCATTCATCCATGAATCTAGGATGTTCCTATGAGAGGTTAGAGTTTGTGGGAGATTCTCTTTTAAGTTACTTGATGACAAACCATCTCCACTGCACGTACCCTCACCTTGACCCAGGCACGTTATCTCTCCTGCATTCGCGGAACGTAGAAAATGACAAGCTTGCGCGAGTCTCTGTAAAGCACAAATTTCATCAATACCTCCGCCTCAATCAACCCGATCTGCGACAGCTTGTAAGTTGTTGTATACTTCCTTCAAATATAACATTTGGAAATGCTCTGTTTAACTTTGACGCTTGTTGAATAACACCACTGTCCTTGTGCAGATTCAAGACTTTGTTGAAGTCATGGAAGTTGAATCAACTTCCTTTATTTGTGGGGATTTCAAGCCCCCAAAAGTTTTGGCAGACATAGTGGAATCCATAGCCGCTGCAGTGTTCATTGACAGTGGGCGCTCTGCAGATCAAGTGTGGGAGGTACTTCTTTTATCTTGTTTCCCTTTAACTTTTAAACCATTGACAAGTAAGATTTATATCATGAGTTGTATGCAAGATGCAGGTTTTCCGGCCTTTGTTAGAACCATTGATAAGCCTAGAGACGCTTGAGCTGCATCCAGTGACTGAGCTATACCAGCTATGTCAAAAGCAAGCTAAACACATCGAGTACAAAGCCTCCATGGAGGGTGATACAATTAGAGTCATGGCGGTGATAGATGGCAATGTAGTGGGGACTGCTGAACGCCCAAAAAAAGTACTGGCAAAGAGAGTAGCCGCTAGACAGGCTCTGGGCAAGTTAAGGAAGAAATATAAAGTAGAAAAAGGTAGCAGTGATGAAAACCAAAATGCAAGTCATGAGCAACCACTATTTGGACAAGAAAACTTGAACAACTTTTGCACGAAGAGACATTGGCCTTCTCCCGATTACAAGTACGATATTTTCTTCTAAACCTTTCCCTTCAACTCTCCCACAAAATTTCTTTTTCATTGGTCAACTAAACAGAATTTCTTTTTCATTGATCAACTAATTTTGATTGGCCATACCTTATCTTTTAATCGATCAAATTGCTTTCCAAATATTATTCAATAGTTTGAACTTTGTCCAATAAGAAAGGCAGGACTCATGCTTACCTAATTATTGACTGTACCTTGTCTTTAATCAATCGAACAGTTATCCAAATATTATTCAGTTGTTTGTTCCATGCAAGTGGTCGATAACCATATATAATCCCTAAATTAGAAAGGAGGCTGACCTCATGAAAATGTGTTTTTCCAACTTTCCAAGAGCTATCCTTTTTCTTCTTCTTTTTATTATTTCTATTAATGTTATTGGAAGGGGCACAAACTGACCTCCCTAGCTCAAATGGTTTGTTCTAGACAAAATACACTACTTCCCCAGATCATGCAATCAAAGTATTGACTAATAAAGGGATCTCATACATTATGATTAAAGTTTGTCCTCGTTAGTTGTGCCTTCTAACTCTTTTGTTTTGATTGATGGTTTATAGACAAAAACAACACAAAACATGCAATTGAACTCAAATCAAACATAAAAAAAATGTAATTGAAATTGAACTCAAATCATTTACCCTATGAGTTGATAGCAACTTTCCAAAGGCCAGATTAATAACCACAAGAAACAAAGTAAAATAGCAACACAGTTACCTCATACTAAGACAATGCATCCACACAGAAGGAAGCTACACACCATGGACCTCCAAAGTCTTTCATTCATCAAAATTAGTATTACAATAAGCTCAAATATTTAGCAGAGGTTTCACACTCCAACCATCAGGAGAATGAGAGAAAAACCTTACTTAAATAAGAAAAGAGGGCACAATTCCCAAGGAGGGCAAATTGGCTAAGTGGAAGGAAGGAGTGGACTGAGATGAAAGCTGATTGAGAGAGATTAGAGAGGAGCTAAGAGAGGTAGGTGCTACCTCTCAGAAGGTAGGTCGTCACCTCCCTTCTCATGATTTGCCACCTCTTTCTTGGGAGATGCACCCTCCTCTTTTGAGATCTCCACATCTTCTCAATCCAATCTTCAATCAAGTGATTCGGCTTTCTTCTAACTTGTCCTTGACTTCTAATCAACTCGCCACCATTGCAGAGGACCGAAACATGTCCTCGACATGATTCCTTAGATCATGGGATGCAAAATTTTCCCATTTATTTGGCTTTTTTATTCAATTTTTGAGAGAAAATGAAATTAAGTGATTAAAAATCACTAATGAGCAACCCCATGGCAAATTACGACTCCTAGTACCACTTTTATAACTTACTAAAATTTTAGAATTAAAATATCCTGTTTTTGTGAGAAATTTTTTATTAACTGAAAATTTATTCTAATGCATATCCACAAGACTCTAGAATGGTAGAGGAAAGGAAACTAAAGTCGCGACCTACAATATCCAAGACCTTTGAAAGAACTTAGATGTCACACCAGTCAGGGATATCGACACTTCGGACTGAGTGAAAATACTAAGCCCAGGGGGTGTCCCTATGACCAAGAGAGCCTTAAAATAAGAAAAATGAGTAGATGATCACAGAAATCTTGGTGGAATCTCTTAGTGGGATAATAAATTAGAGTTGAAGGCAATTACTAAGAGATTTTGAGCATCCAGGTGAAAAGCCCCAATTCTACCCTAGGGTTTTAAGCAAAAAAATGAGATCTGGGGAAAAATGGTGAAATTAAACGAAATTGGATACTTATATTGATTGCTGGATGTAAGATTAAACAAATGAAAGTGAAACTGACAATACCCAGTTTGCGGTTTCGGAAATACCCACACCTCCCAAGGAGGGCGTCTTCCCCTAAGAAGCAGTCCAGTGCTTAAGATGGGAAAATGGAGTTCGATGATGATGACAATTAAGACTTAGGGGCTTTATAATAAATCCAAAGTGGGTTTTGAGTTTTATATTCTGTGCAAACTAGAACCTACATATCTAACGATTGAAGGTTTTAAATGAGGGTTTGATGAAAGGAAAATGCAACCCCGATTAGATACCGAGAAAAAGGATAGATCTTACTTGGGAAAAGCGTACCTGTTGTTTCCGAGGATGAATGCCAAGGTGATGAAGATTATTCCCGCATAGATCAAGTGAAGAGATGGTAAAAATCCAGCTTTGTTAAAACACCCAAGGAAGCCAAAAGCACCCTCTCTCCTGCCAAGCCAAGTAAGTAACAATGAGAACGACAAGAAAAATGACAAATGCTGACAAAAAGTGAACAAATAAGAGAGTAAGAAATCATAAGACAAAAATACTCCCTGTATCGATCAACCCAAAAAGCAGAGCAAGGAATACTCCCTGTATTTATCCGATAGTGATAGCCTTTTCCTTTGATAAATGAGCCTTTACCTCGAAGGTTCATCTTTGTTGAGTACCTCTTTTTACTTTCTTCAATTGGAGTTGCCACATAAGACCTGCAAAGTTAGTCCTCAACAATAATCTTATCAAAGTATGCAACAAAAACTCACTTGAACTTTCTTGACACCAAAATGTTAAGTTTGCCAGAAATGAATGAACTAGACCAAGGAATAGCTTGAATAGAATGTCGTTACTTTTCTTTCGAGGTTCCCGACAACTATGCCAAAAAATGTTACCGCACAAATTAACACCCTTCAATTAGGTCACAACGGCTAGTGCTAGGATTGACAACTTTTCAGGAGATGCACCCAATGTCATCATGATGCATTCTCCTCTCTCTTTAGGTTTGCTCTTATGGCCATGGGAGGTTTCCCACAGGTGGATAGAAATAGCCTTGTAATATATTCAACGACAACAACACTATCTCTAATGAGATCTTCTTGTTAGATTTGTAGATCAATGCCTTAGTGGAGTCAATAAGATATTCTATAAAAATCTCAATGACTAGGAAGGTTTAGGAGCAATGCAACTTGGTATTGTTTGAACAATAAGATGAATCAAGTTACTGCGGCAAAAACCAACACCAAAAACTTGTGTGAAACCTTGAAATAAACTGTAAAAATGACACGATGGATACCTTTCACCACTTACCAACCAATGATGAATCTATTGTAACACCAAGTCTGTGTGTTATGAAAGAATTTGTATCTAGATAAAGAAGAGATCCATCTGCATAGTAAATAATATATATTGAATAAAATAATTGATGATATTTTACAATTGAAAGCGTGCCTTTAAATATGGCTTAGGCATCTATTGGGAGGAATTGTGTCCTCTTACGGTAGTAGTAATTATTAGTTGATTATTAATTTATATGTTGATTATGTATTATGTATTATTATTATTATTATTGTTATTTATGTAACATTGCCCTTCCCTTAAGGGCAGCTTTGTCCTCAAAGATGAGTGTTGATGCTCTCTTATTATGGGTTGTGTTTGAAGTGATGACTCGAACATTGCGATCTTGGATCGATTTCGTTCTATAGACATGATTTTAGAACTTGTGTTTTAATCCCTTTTGCTTAAGTGGTGAGTTTTTGAAACAATACAACTTGTACTTCTTGGTTTTCCATGTTGTCTTTTGGATTCCATTTATGAAGAATTGTCGATCTTCACTTCCACTTTTTGCAATTCCTAAACATGTGGATGCAATAACTATTGTGTCATTTGATTTGACAACAATGGGTCGATTATATTCAACATTGTTTGGAATGTAACCAACAGTTGAAAAGAGCACCACGTCTGCATAACTATCTACATTTGTGTTTGTAGAACCATCATAAATTCTTTCATCTTGTTTAAGTAGGTATTGACTACTTCCTCGACTTTCAACTCCATAAATCAGATCATTAGATTTATCTGGTAAAAGTGGTTGAGAACATTGTGCAAGTCCTTTTTCCTTTACACCCATGGGCACATTTTCATTTTTATTGACATGAAAACTAGATGGTGATATGGAGCTGGCTGTGTTATTCAATTTGATGTCCAAGACATCATTTCTATCACTTTCATGTTCTTTACCATGTTTTTCTTGCAAGCTTTGAAAATTGGATTGGGATTTAATTTCCAAGTCTTCGTCTTGGGAAGCCTCTAGTTCGCTTTGTTGGTTTATTTCATCGAAGGTCTTGTCAACAACTTTTTCATTCAGTTGTTCCTTATGGTCAAGTACTTCTTCCATTTCCCTCATAAATCGCTAGAAGATCTCATCCAATTCTTCTTAAATGACTTCATCGTTAATGTAAGAGTTTAATAGTTAATTAATGACAAATCCATTTAACTATTAAAAAATATTAATAATTATTATTATTACTTTATATATATATAGTTTTTTTTTTGGGGTGAACATGGAATTAGGACTTAATAAAACCTTGTGTGGTTTATAAAACCAAGGTTTGGTTTTATAAATCGTATGTTATTTTTTTTCGTTCTTTCTTCTTTTCTATTTTTATGGATCTTCTTATATTCTTCTTTTTTACTTTTTTTCTTTCTTTTTACTTTCTTTTTTTAACTTTTTTTTTCACTAAATAAAATTGATGGCCAAAGGTCCGAAATCAAGACCAAGAAGGGGCTCTGATACCACTGCAACACCAAGCCTGTGTGTTATGGAAGAATCCGTATCCAGATAAAGAAGAGATCCATCTTCATAGTAAATAATGAATATTGAATAAAATGATTGATGATATTTTTCAATTGAAAGCCTGCCTTTAAATATGGCTTAGGCACCTATTGGGAGGAGTCATGTCCTCTTACGGTAATAGTAATTATTAGTTGCTTATTAATTTATAGGTTGTTTATGTATTGTGTATTTATTATTATTATTATTATTGTTTATGTAACGTATCTCACCCCTAGGGCACACTTAGATTGACTAGGGCACACTTAGATTGACAGATGAATGAAGTGATTTAGGGTTGTTTACACCTTTCGATCTGTAGCAAAACTGCTTAATGATGAAGTAGGAACTCTTTCCAATTGTTTAGGGCATGTCCCTTTGTCAAATCTAGGCCTGCAAAACACTTCACCAGGGTTGCACTGCGGTTGTAGCCAACCCTAAAGGTTGATGCCACCTCCTTTAGGGTTGACGTCACCCTAGATTAGGTCTCCAAAAAGATTCAAACACACTTTTTGGGGAGTTTTTTTGCTTATTTATGAATTTTTTTATCAATATAAACAACTAAGAAATTTATAACAGCGGTGGATATTTAGGAATTTTGCAAGTAAATTCAATACTAAACTAGTACAATAACAAAAATTCTTTTTTTTTGGATTTTCCATTTTTTTAGGGTTTTTTCTAGTTTTTATTTATTTTTTGTATTTTGTTCCAATAATATGATACAAGGAATTTTGTAAAATTGAGATTGGTGAAGCTGAAGGAATTATACCTAGGTATTATTCCTCCGAGGACTGATAAATCAAGGTTTAATGCTTCTTCTAAGAATTGGCAATTCAATATTTGAAAGAACTAGGGCGAGGCTAAGAAACCCTAGGTTGTGTTAGCCTTTGATCTAGTTAGGGAAAACAAGATGCCAAGGCCCAAACAAGAGAGATCCTTCAAGAGGGATGTCTCACTAACAAGACTAAGCTATGATGCATAAAACTCTAAATTACTCCTACCTTGGATGCCTATGGCAGTGCAAAACAAGAGATTTAAGAGCTTACCACAATTGAGATAGAAAACAAAACAAGAGTCCTTTCACTTTAAAATAGCCTTGTAAGATAGTAAAGAAACCTCAAACATCAATCTTGGTCCCTTAGAAACTCTATAAATACTAAGAAAGGAGGTGCACAACACTTCAATTGCTCATGTACATAAGAAGAAATACAAATTCAGCTATATTCAATCCCTTGATCCTGGTTACAAATGAGAGGATGGTGCCTTATTTATAAGATAAATAAAATAAAATAAGATAATTTTATTATTGTCCAACAAATGACCACGTAACCCTCCTTTAGGCCGGCCTATCTAATTTGTCTTTAAAATGGCTTTTAATGATTTTTAGGGTTTGTCACCCACAATCCGGGAACTAAACCTCATAAAAGATAAACTAATGATAAAAAATGATGAAGAGTTGAGCTTAGAACGAGGACACCATTCCCCATCTAACCCCAACATGTGTCTTTTTCCCTCAATGCCCTCCTTAGTTTGGTATGGCCTCCATTAATTTGCTTTCAAGGTGGACGTCTTGCTCTTTTTGACCAAGATGACCAGGAGGGAAGAGTAATATAACAAAACAAGGTCCAAGGGGGTGTGAATTAGGTGTGATAGAGCCGGTGTGATAAACCTTAAAAGCAAAACCACCTCTATAAAGCATAAAACCATGAGTGTGACTATGAGCCCTTAAGCCATGTGTTCTCATGGATTCATTCCAAGGTACACCAAATACCCACCCAGGGCATAAATGCCCGACATGATGAGGGGTTACCACCCATCAAGGGTTAGTCAATAGAGCTACCAGACCAACACTCCTTTAAATGAGTACCAAGAGGATCTTCCATGACTAGACCAAGGGTCTTGAGCCTCGCTAGACCAACACTTTTACATAAATAAGCCCCAACTTGGAAAGTAGACCCATTCTTTGGCACATATGATAGGGTGCATTGAAGAGAATCTGGGGCGTAGCACATGTTATACAAATATGGCCTCTAAAAGTACCTACCACTAGCAAAATCTAAAAAATAACAGGCGTCCATAAGGCTATCAAAAAAATAAAGAGTCAAAACCTTGAGGGTTATACAAGTCCAAAATTAAAACAATAATATGGTCATGGTCTAGAAAGCATAGGACTAGAACCAAATAAGATGGCTAATTGGGCATAATAAGATAGACATAAAGACAAAGTAAGCAACAATAGATCCAAGATTCAAAGGAGGGTTACAATCATCTAGGTTCAAACCCCACCCAATGAATAGTGGCTTGTCAACATGTGGGGGAAGCGTCTGATCTTTCTTTTTGTTGTTGATTAGGGAGCTTTTCCATTTAGATAACCAAATTGTCAATCTTTGACCAAGGAGAAGGAAGGCGATTGTGGTGCTCTTAGCTCTGGCTCCTACATTCATTGCATACTTAACCAAGTGACCTACTTGGTGGTGTGGCTTGTTATGAAACCAATGTGGATGAGTCAAGGCAGGAGGATAATGAACCTCCAAGGGAACCCAGCTCATCATGCATGGAGGTCATCCTCTTGTACTTCATAAGCCATCGAATATGCACCAACTCTAGCTCCACCTTTTCAACTTTCATTTGGATCTACAAGTGCAAATTGACAGCTATTTGAGGTGAATTTATCAAAATGAGCATTCCTAAAATCATTATTATTTCTATTTTTTCCATGTAAGTATTACGAGCTCTATTCTATTGGGGTGCAACGTTGCTTGGAACTTCACTTCCCAAGGAATTTTATCACCAAGAAGACTGAACTTCTAGGTTATAGACCCAAGGAGAAGTTGACCACACAGGTTCGAGGTCCATTCCTAGACTAACTTAACATAATGACAAAACCAAAACAAGGGTTTGGCAATTTTATCTTTTTGACAAAAAGGGCACTTGGGTTGTGACACTCCCAAATACTTTGAGCATTAGCCAAGAGGAAGGATGATTAGAAGCAAGGACCATGCAAAAGCGACCTTATTAGGCTCAATAAAGGATTTTTAGACCAAATGGGAGCAACTCAGCAATGTAAACTACTTAGAGGCTAATCTCCAAATCTGTCTCCTAAGGCCGATTGTATAAAGGCTCCTGGTTCATCTTTCTCGGATTTTCAACATTATGTAGCATCATCTTCTTTTGCATAGGACCAATCCATTTATATGGTTCCACTTGTATCTGTTGCTCACTTCTTGAACAATAACATGCCCCACTTAGATGGGTAATCAACCACGACTGTATACATGGTTAATACCCTCTTTGGATACTCCTGAAAATGGCCCTCAATATCTTTTTTGACCCCAGATATCTGCACTTATTGAGAATCCATGGCTTGCACAATTTTGTACGGTTTAGTAATCCATAACTCTAACTCATTCATAACTTCCAAATTCATGACATTTGTAGAAGCTCCAGAGTCTAGCATACAATTTCGAAGAAATGAACCATTAACCCAACAATGAAATGTAAAAAGGAGGATGCTAATCATAAGTTTTCATACTTAGATATACAAATGGATGATCATCCAATGCACTGATTGAGCACTTCTCTATCCAAGCATACAAATAAGAGCCTAAAGTGGCACTTGAAATTTAACCTTTGCCAATCATATGCCAAGTTCAAAGTGGAACTATGTATGGACAAGGAATTAGGCTGTTTTGGAGTACCCACCTGTTGAGGGATCTTCTGAGGCATAGGTTGTATTTCTTGAAGATTGTTCAGGATGTTATTCCTTCAAGATTAACTCCTTGTAATTTCAGCCACCAAAGCATCCCCTTTTGTCTATGGTTTATCAAGAATGGGACCTCTGGGGTCTTTGATTTGAGTTCCCAGGATAGCCATACTAGTAGAAATGATATTACCTAACACGCATTAAATTCATTGGAATTCAAGTGAAAATCCCTAGGTTGATAACTCTCGTTTTGGTTAAGGATGCGATATACGTTTGCGAGAATCCATGGCTTGCACAATTTTGTAAGTCATGACATTTGTAGAAGCTCCAGAGTCTAGCATACAATTTCGAAGCAATAAACCATTAACCCAATAATGAAATGTAGAAAGGAGGGTGCAAATCATAAGTTTTCATACCTAGATATACAAATGGATGATCATCCAATGCACTGATTGAGCCACCTAGCCCAAAAACTTTGTTGATGGTACTTCTCTATCCAAGCATACAAATAAGAGCCTAAAGTGTCACTTGAAATTTAACCTTTGCCAATTCATATGCCAAGTTGAAAGTGGAACTATGTATGGACAAGGAATTAGGCTGCTTTGGAGTAGCCACCTGTTGAGGGATCTTCTGAGGCATAGGTTGTATTTCTTGAGGATTGTTCAGGGTGTTTTTCCTTCAAGATTAACTCCTTGTAATTTCAGCCACCAAAGCATCCCCTTTTGTCTATGGTTTATCAAGAATGGGACCTCTGGGGTCTTTCATTTGAATTCCCTGGATAGCCATACTAGTAGAAATGATATTACCTAACATGCATTAAATTCATTGGAATTCAATTGAAAATCCCTAGGTTGATTACTCTTGTTCTGGTTAAGGATGTGATATACGTTTGCGAAATAGTGTTCTTCAACCATGGACAACATATTCAATGAATCTCTTTTCTACTCAAATGCTTCCTCTGCACTGCTTTGAACAAACAAGTGGGTTGTTCGAATAAATACCATGAAGGTCTCTTTAGGATGTGGCAACTCACATGCCTTGTAATAGAAATCAAAAGAGGACACCCCCCGGAAATTATTGCTAGACATTGGTACATGAAATCTCTAAGTTTCCACTTGCTTTTCATGTTGAAAAGGCGTCCTAGGAGGGAGCTATCTTGATTGAAAAGTTTGTTGATTTGCAGGAGAAGCCTGTTGATTTTGCAGATTTGTCTTGTTTTGGATTATTTTATTGCCCAAATCTTGCAATAAATCAACAAACTTGGTATCTACTTAACCGATTTCCTTTCCCTACACCTTCTTAGGATTAGGTAGTGCTCTTCCTTGCAAATCAAATAGGTGGGAGGAGCTTGGGAAGACCTTCTTGGATGCGATCACGTTCTTTCCACGTCTAAATTTTGTATATCCTTTTCTCTGAGCAAAAAAATTGAAAGACTCATCAAAAGCATTAATATAATAGACCAAATCAATCTCACCATTCAGGCATACAGGTCGAGGAATCCTTGTATTAGCTTGGTAAAGCAACTATTAAACTCAGTTACCATTTTTTCCCTCTTTTGCATAGAGGTAAAATTTGCTAGAAGAAACTACTATCTTGCATGTTCACCCACTTCTCCATCCACTTCTTCTTGAATGAATCACATCGGTGAATGGAATTGTTAGCAATGGATTCATGTTTGCGCATGCCCTCAAGGGTTTGCATGAACATCTTCATAATCAAATCCTCATATTCCATGTCCATGTTTTTTATGAAATTGAGGAAAGCGATGAGGTGATCCACAACCTCTATGGCGTTATTGCTTGCAAGCTTTGGAAGGTCCTTGCAGTTAATTAGGAATTATGACAAAATTTAACAAAGCATAAACGGTAAGAGTGAACCCAACTATGGCACCTGCCATCTTACTAGTATGAGATGAAGAGGAAATTGAAATAATAGTGGTTGAAGAAATCAAGGAAGAAGTTATTGAAAAACTCACCAAAGATGAACTAAACAAAATGCTAGTAGCAGATGAAGGTATAATGACTACCTTGGAGGCAATTGTAATACTCGAAGTGCTTGCCAAACGAGGTGGAGTTTTAGGTGGTGATTTGTCTTTATTTCAGAATAGATGCTCGTGTTAAGGCTGGGAATCACACTGTGTAGGATTGAATCTTGGAGATTTTCTTATGTTATCCAATGTGATCAAACCGTACACTAGTGGAGTTGTTGGGTGAGATTGAAAGTAACATCACACAAATAAAGCTCATCGGTGTTGTTCTAGATAACCAGGGATTTGATGAGTCCATGGCAATGGCATCAATTTGTTGTCCCACAATTCTACAGTACCAAACCTGATCATCATTAACTGCTCTTCATTGGATTGGTTTTTTTCTAGACCAAAGGGGATGTCCCTAAAGCTAGTGCATGTTGTTAGTTAATTAGAAAAATTCGTGTGGAAAACTGAATCATATCACCGCACTCAAGAACAAGGGTAAATTCACAATTAAAATTATAATGGTTTAGTTCAGATTCATTAACCAAATTACAGCAGGACTTTCTATTCCTTTTCCCTTTTTAGAGTCCATCATTTGGACCAATTGTTTTTCAGAAACAATTTTCTTCCATTCATAGAAGGAGATCCAACAATCTTGATCATTCATATAGGTTTGCCATTGTTTTGCTAAGCTTTGCTTTTGTTTTGCTGGTGCTGATGCATTGAATTCTACTGCATCCGGGTGAGAGAAGAGATCCCAATTTATCATTCTCTTCATCCAGTCTTTATGTACTTGCCATTTTTTGCAACCTTTTATGAGAGTAAAGAACTTATGCATTTTAGGGATAGAAGGATTTTGGATATCAACTGGTAGAGGATTATTGAAACGACAGTCAGGGATGACTGTATTTGCTTGTTCTATGTATCCTAAACCATACTTTGGCATTCCAGGGGGTCTGCAGTAGCCAAAGATTTCTTTGAGTCTTGGGTCATTAATTTCTAATGCAGGGATGGAATGTATCATTAGGACATGATCATCATGGGGAAAACTGATATCAGCACATTTGGGATGAGGGCATGATTCTTTGGACAGAGTAGGTGGAGATAGGTTGTTGCGAGGATTATGATTTTCATGTCGTGTATCAAATAGGATAGTATTTTCTTGTTCTGAAGTAGAATAATCACCACGCTAGGCTGCTATGCTCTGAAGAGATATCAGTTGAGAGCAATCGGGGCATTTAACAGAAAAAGGGACGGATCCCAGAGAGGACAGTAGAGGCTGTAAAGAGGTATGGAGGCAGTGTGCAGACATGGGAGATGTAGATGGAGAGAAAGAAATAATGGTAGAGGAAGAACCTTCCTGGATAATTGCAGTAGTGATCGCACGCTGCTTAGGGATGCGAGGGGTATCAAAGACCTAATGAGATGGAAAGGATAATTGTTTCCATTTAATAGTTTGATGTTCAATTTTTTGATTTAAGGGATCGGTAAGGACCAGAGTACTAGCCTGAGAATCTTGGCTAGGGGAATGTTGAATAGCTGGATACATAGTGTTGGTATGGCGAAAACATCCTCTGGTATGAATAGAGATATTGGTTCTTTTACTGTGCATATCAAAACCAGAGGTTTTGATTTGAAGTTTGAGAATATCAGCTAGGTGTTCATCAAACGAGTAGACTAAGTTTGGGTAGCAATCAAACCAGACAGGGCCATTTGAGAGGAGGGCAACCACACCACCTATCAAAGAATCTGTAAATTTATTGTGAGTAAGATCATGAACTGTGCAGAGAACAAAAGTGTTCAATCCTTTATGTGTCAAGGCACTAATGCCTACGCGAATACAGCCTAAATGAAGGTACTTAGTGCCATGGCGTTTGGCTTTAGCTTGAATTTCTTTTGGGTCTAAAAGTGCAATAGTCTGAGTAGTATCACAATTTTCTTGCACTTCAGAAACAACTTCTTTTACTTTAACACGACTAACAGCTTTAAGATGAAACATGTTTAAATCGGCATAAACTTGACTGGGGTTGACACTAGGTAATTTCCAAGCAGCTTGAGGATTTTGCTCTACAAGTTCTAAATCAACAGAATTTAAAGTTGTAGTAGAACAAGATTCAAACATATCTGATAAAGCAGAAGAACTAGTAGATGCTATAGTTTTTACATGCTTAATATCTTTGAAAGACATAGATCTATCCATCGTACCAGGTGAATTTGACGAACCAGGCTCTGATACCAATTTTGAAAGGCTTGCTATCCTTTCGCCAGGGGCTTCCTTCGAAGAAGATAAAGCTTGGCAACTTCTTGGCTTTTACTGCTTCTTACACAAACTCCTACACGAACTCTTACATGAACCTTCAAACGGATCAACACTCGTCTATCCCCTTTTGTGGCCTCCTACCTTTCAGGTTACAGACCTTCTGTGCTATTTAGATCCTAAGAGAACTTCAGATGAACCTCGGATGACTCTCAGATAACAGAGAGCCAAGAGAACGAAAATTCTTTATTTTTATTATGAACGCCTGATAACAATTTACATAGTGATTACATAGAATAGATATGGCAAGATCTAGCATACAGACACTCTAAAATAGACTTGGGAACCCAAAGGCGCCAGAGCTACCTTCTGCTTATTTCCCACACTCAAACAAACTTGGGAACTCAAAGGCGCCGAAGCTACCTTCTGCTCATTTCCCACACTCAAACTCTAACTTACTTGTAGAGCTCTAACCTCTAAACTTCGATGATCTAAATGACTTGCTTCACCCTTTATTTATAGGAAATTCGGGGGACAAGTAGAATCCTACTTTTCAGAGTGTTGGGACACGTATGTCCTTTACAGGAATAAAGCTAGTACTGGCTTTTCCGTAGATTCTCTATAATGTGGGTCAAACCGCACCAAAAGTCGGAGAAGTCCTCCAAGTTACAGAGATTTGTCCTGAAAG
This sequence comes from Pseudotsuga menziesii, assembly GCA_001517045.1. Classification (NCBI taxonomy): domain Eukaryota; kingdom Viridiplantae; phylum Streptophyta; class Pinopsida; order Pinales; family Pinaceae; genus Pseudotsuga; species Pseudotsuga menziesii. Next base: position 381,148 of record LPNX010104491.1, read on the forward strand.
CTTTATGAACAAAGTGGAGATTTTATAGAATCAAATCCCACGTAAACTTATTGATAAGACTAAAGGTTACATAGTGGAGATTTTTACAGAATCCCACGGAAAACTGTTAGACACCATAGTCGGTCTGAAAGACATTAATCAGAGTACATTGATCCATACTGGTTATCATAATACAATGTGTCCCACATTTTGGTGTATATTTGGCGGATAATAATAGGGTGTCCTTGTAGGTTTTGCACTTTAATCTTCATTCGTACTAGCTATTGATGATGGCTAATAAAAAAGCAGCCAAACACTTGTTTTTCATCCATGACTTCGGATTCCTGCAGATCCTGTATTTTATTGAGTCCAACGCCATGTCCTTCATATTCGCTTTCAATGATATAAGGGTCCACTGTGCTTCGGTTGATGCCAAATGTTTTCCACCAACCAAAGAAAACAGTCCGGCTACTCAAAAAGCATTACCTGAAGGAGAAATGAAGGCATCCCTCCTTGACTCCTTTCTGATAACCATGATGAAGACAACACAAAAATCTCATGATGAAACATCTTCAGGTAAGAAGCCTGTATTTGTTGATGCTTCTTTTGAAAAGAATACCAAATCATTCATAAAGCATAACAGGAATGAAAGATTGCAACCTCTCACATTGAATGATTTAGGTAAAGAGTTAAATAATTTGAAAAGAGAAGTCTCTGATTTGAAGCACAAGGTTCAAGACTTTGAAAATCAGTTTATGGAAGAAAAGGCCTATAAAGTCGATCTATGGGCTCTAGATGAAATCAAGAAAATCAAGGAAGGTGCAATGCCTTCTTCTTCAGAAAAAAGATCAAAGGATGAGCATATAAACATAAACATTAGTATATTTGATACTAATAGTCTTAAAGGCCTAAATTCTATGAAAATTTTGGCTATTGAGCACCAGAAACCCTTGGTACTGGTTCACTTGAAAATTCAAGATAGGGTTTTCAAGCTCAAAGCTATGATTGATTTTGGTGCAAATGTAAATATGTTGTATAAAGATCTTATTCCAGCCAAATATTGGAGGAAAACTTCTCATATCATTACTAGAGTAGGTAATACTCAAATGTCCTTGGGATATGAAATCCCCAAAGCAACACTGTGCTTTGAACAACATTGTCTAGATATGAAGTTTTTTCTCTCAGAGATTCCGGTTGCCTGTATCCTTGGTACTCCTTTCCTTGCAGCTGTCGAAGCTTATGGCTCAGCAAGGACTTCAGAAGGAGAAGCTGCATTCTTCATCACTCTACCTAATATCAAAATCAGACAAGGTGTTGCAAAAGCTATCCGTGCAACCAAAGTTGTACTTCCTTTTGTCTCCTCTCCACAAATTTCAACAATGGTCCAGATTACTATGACCATCCAGCAGAAGGAGAAAAAGATTCAAGAGTTGAAAAGTCTGAAAGCAGTCATAAGGATTGAAGACCAATTGAGAATGCCACAGATCCAGCAAAAAATTTCACATCTCAAAGAACAATTTGAGACTCAGGTATGTTCTGAAAATCCTACTGCCTTTTGGAAAACGGCTAAGTATTTTATTCAACTTCCCTATAAAGAAGGATATATGGGCAAACCTTGCAAAAGTAGAGCAATCCCCATGAATGAACATTTTCAAAAATTATGTGAGGAAGAAATCAAAGGATTTTTGTCAAAAGGGCTTATCAGGGATTCTAAGAGTCCTTGGAATTGCTATGGGTTTTATGTAAATAAACATTTTGAAATAATCAGAGGTGTGCCAAGGCTTGTTGTGAATTACAAGCCTCTAAATAAAGTTCTTGTAGATGACACATACCCAGTCCCTCATAAATCAAGTCTAGTGAACAGAATTACAGGGACCAAGATATTCTCAAAGTTTGATCTCAAATTTGGATTTTGGCAAGTAGCCATTAAAGAGGAAGATAAGTTCAAAACAGCCTTTAGTGTTCCCGCAGGACATTATGAATGGAACGTCATGCTGTTTGGGCTTAAGAATGCTCCTTCAAAATTCCAGAGGGTAATGGATAATGTGCTCAAGCCATATTTTGATTGGTTGATTGTATATATAGATGATATTCTTGTGTTTTCAGACTCAGTCGAACAACATTTCAAACATCTGATAGTCTTATTGAAAGTTGTTAAAGAAGCTGGTTTGGTACTATCAAAAAAGAAACTTGAGTTATTCCAAACCAAGATCAAGTTCTTAGGACATATTATCTCCAATGGAACTTTGATTTTGCAACAACATGCTGTCGAATTTGCTGATAAATTTGCTGATAAAATCCTTGACAAAACCCAGCTGCAAAGGTTTTTGGGCAGTGTCAACTATGTCAGCCATTTCTACAAAGATTGTGCCAACGATCGAAAGATTCTGAATGAAAGGTTGAAAAAGGAGCCAGTTCCCTGGACCAATCAGCATACCAGAGCTGTGCAAAAAATCAAAGCAAGAGTAAAAAGTCTACCTATTCTTTATGTTTCAGATGATAATTTGCCAAAGATTGTTGAAACTGATGCCATTAATGAAGGATGGGGATCAGTTCTTCAGAAAGTAAGGCTCAAAGAAAACAAAAGGAAGACTGAAGAAATTTTACAATTTGCTTCAGGAGTTTGGCAAGATGCAGAGAAAAACTATGCTGCTTTGGACAAAGAAATCAAGGCTGCACTAAATGCTGTGCAAAAATTTGAAATTTTTTTGATCAACAAAAAGTTTGTTTTAAGAACAGATGCTGCTACTATGAGCAAAGTTTTGAACAAAGAAGTTAAAAAGGCCAGTGATGCTAAGTTTGCAAGATGGCAAGCTTTGTTTTCAAACTTTGAATTTGATATTGAACATATTAAAGGTTCTGAAAATTGTTTGCATGATTTTTTAAGCAGAGAAAATCTCTTACAGATTGCAAAAAAGCAAGTGCCAAGCGAGCCTGCCTCCTATTTAATCATAGTCAGTGAATGGAGAAATAATCAAGAAGAAACCAGAGAAATTCCAGAAAGCACGAGCTAGACTGAATACAAGCAACAATGGCGACCAACCTGGCAATTATGAAGTACTCAAGTAATTGATAGAAACCTGCACCCAGTTCTCTACTCCCAAGATTTGTACCAGAGATTCGATGGAGACCCACTTCCACAAGTACTATTCTAGGATTGCTATATGACAGATCACTTAGGAAAGCTGCAGATGCATCTCAAGCACTTATATATAGCTTTCATGATGTTGAATCTATCTGGCAAATTTTTTTTGTCACTCCTGCGATAGAAAATCAGTACTACTAGGACAAGACGACCAAATCTTTCCCGGCACTCCTTACAATTATTTAGAATATAAGCAAATGTGGTGGGACTTTTTATGTAAAGATAACTCTGACAAGACATACATCTCCCTTGTTAAATTTGGTTATGTTCGGACTACTCTACAGTTTGACATCCCGGACTGGTTCTTTGGTTGGTGGAAAACATTTGGCATCAACCGAAGCGCAGTGGACCCTTATATCATTGAAAGCGAATATGAAGGACATGGCGTTGGACTCAATAAAATACGGGATCTGCAGGAATCCGAAGTCATGGATGAAAAACAAGTGTTTGGTTGCTTTTTGAGTAGCCATCATCAATGGCTAGTACGAATGAAGATTAAAGTGTAGAACCTACACGGACACCCTATTATTATCCGCCAGATATACACCAAAATGTGGGACACATTGTATTATGATAACCAATATGGATCAATGTACTCTAATTAAAGTCTTTCAGACTGACTATGGTGTCTGACAGTTTTCCGTGGGATTCTGTAAAAATCTCCACTGTGTAACCTTTATTCTTATCAATAAGTTTCCGTGGGATTTGATTCTATAAAATCTCCACTTTGTTCATAAAGCTTTCCGGACGAATCTTTGTAACTTGGAGGTCTTCTCCAACTTTTGGTGCGGTTTGACCCACATTACAGAGAATCTACGGAAAAGGCAGTACTAGCTTTATTCCTGTCAAGGACATACGTGTCCCGACACTCTGAAAAGTAGGATTCTACTTGTCCCTTGAATTTCCTATAAATAAATGGTAAAGCAAGTCATTTAGATCATCGGAGTTTAGAGGTTAGAGCTCTGCAAGTAAGTTAGAGTTTGAGTGTGGGAAATGAGAAGAAGGTAGCTTCAGCGCCTTTGAGTTCCCAGGTCTGTCTGAGTGTGGGAAATGAGCAGAAGGTAGCTTCGGTGCCTTTGGGTTCCCAAGTCTGTTTTAGAGTGTCTGTATGTTAGATCTTGCCAGATCTATTCTATGTAATCACTGTGTAAATTGTTATCAGGCGTTCATAATAAAAATAAAGAATTTTCTTTCTCTTGGCTCTCTGTTATCTGAGATTCATCCGAGGTTCATCTGAAGTTCTCTTAGGATCTGAATAGCACAGAAGGTCTATAATCTCGAAAGGCAGGAGGCCACAAAAGGGGCATTAGAGGAAATTTGGGGTCTAAAATGGGCCTTATAAGAAAATGTGCCAAAATAAGTTTTTATGAGTTGGAATTCAAGAACCAATAGAATTTCAATAAAATAAGTCAACCATAATGGTTGAATTGACATATTTGTCATTAAAAAAAACTACTTTTTGTGTTCGTATTTTCGACATATCTCATTGTGTTTTTACTCAAATTTCGATTGGGAGAGCTCGTTGGATGCGGAATTTGATTCCGCATCCAACGAGTACCCACACTGCATGCTTTTGACGGACCCCGCTACCCCAAAAACAAGAAATACCTGAAAAAACGTGATGATGTCAAATTCCGCATCCAGCGAGTACCCACACTGCATGCTTTTGACGGACCCCGCTACCCCAAAAACAAGAAATACCTGAAAAAACGTGATGATGATGTCATCATCACATTTTTTCAGGTATTTCTTGTTTTTGGGGTAGCGGGGTCATCATCATCACGTTTTTTCAGGTATTTCTTGTTTTTGGGGTAGCGAGGTCCGTCAAAAGCATGCAGTGTGGGTACTCGTTGGATGCGGAATCAAATTCCGCATCCAACGAGCTCTCCCGATCGAAATCTGAGTAAAAACACAGGGAGATATGTCAAAAATACGAACACAAAAAGTAGTTTTTTTCTTTCTTCCTCCAAAATTAATCAATATTATTTTATTATTTTAACTATTATTTTATTATTTTCCTTAGGAGGCCCATTTTAGACCCCAAAATTCCTCTAATGATAGACGAGTGTTGATCTGTTTGAAGGTTCATGTAAGAGTTCGTGTAGGAGTTTGTGTAAGAAACAGTAAAAGCCAAGGAGTTGCCAAGCTTTATCTTCTTCGAAGGTAGCCCCTGGCGAAAGGATAGCAAGCCTAATAAACGAGTGAAATGATATGAATGTGCCTTGAGTGAAAAGAAAAATTCAAAATAAGTGCATGAAACAACAAACCAAATCCCTACAGCACGATTGCACATGTAAACAACCACATGAAATCAAACAGCTAGAAGCACAACATAGTGAAATCCCTTTAATGTAACAATCAAGACACTGAATCAAACCATGATCATCAATCCATTTTGGATTGCTTTTTCAATCTCGTGTGTAGTGGCGGAATATATCTATCAAATCCAGGATGGAAGAAGGATGAAGCCGATCTGCTCTTGTAACTTGCAAAAAAAATGCTAACCTCTCCCGAACGACTCCCAACTCTCAAATGGAATAAAATCTAAGAAGTCAAAATCAGATCGCTCCAATTAGCACATAAACGACTCTCAATCTACTAAAGTGGACTCACCCTCCCTCCAATGATAGGCCTATTTAGTTATTAAAACATGATATGCCAAAGATGTCATTGTTTTCTCATTCGTGAAAGCCCCAAATTGTTGGAAATAGAAACTAGGAGCACACCCTTCAAATCTCACCGTTGTTATAGGACGGTTATGTCTAAATTGGCTACAACACTCCTCTCACTATCTTGGTGATTTGCCAAAAATACATGTAATAACAAGTTGGAAGTAGGGCGCACTACCTCCAGCATATCACTACTTTTTGTTGTCATTTCTCTACCAGCTAAACATTTAGAGGAAACTCTTTTTAAGACCCAAACCAAAGTTGGAAAATGCTAATTAAAGCATTGGGCTTTGATACATGTTGCTGTTTATGTTGTTCATTACATACATGTGTCTAATGTTAGGCTGCTAAAACACTGTCCTTTCTCCATTCTTGTTGTGTATGTGTAAATACATGTTTAAACTGGTAGTAACAGCCTCCCTGAATTCCCTTCACTAACAATTACACTGTTGTTTACTACTGTTGTTGCATGCACCACATGATTATCATAACTTGTTGAATAGTGTCAGCTAAGAGCATTACTTCTATGGGAGAATAGGCGGTTTATTAACCGCGAACTTGAAACCTGCATGAAATAAATAATCTCCAGTGCTTCTGTACCTAATAATAAACCTAGGAAATTTAACTATTTAATTGGAACATCAAAGTTGCTCAAACAGGATTCCACCAAGGTGCACTTACTCTGTCACTGCTTTCTAATAATACTAAACAACGGACCATGGACAAGAGTAACCCATCGAACTCCTCCAAAAACACCTTATATGCATACTAGAATGGGTCAAAAGTAAGGGCACACCTCTCAACACAAGCTTATCCAATAATAGCCCCACACAAATTGTTTAGCTGAGGCTCTAAAGGTACACATGTTAACTAGAAGAAAAAGGGCAAGTTGAGGTTTTAAACAGCATATAGGATAAGATAAGATATATTTGTTAATATTTGACAAATGTCCTTAGATAGGTCAATGGGACTGCTAAGTACATCGATGAGAATACAAAGTGGAAGCACGAAAGCAACTCATAGAGAATGATGATAAAAGCAAATCTAACCTATGCCGAGAAAGATCCAAAGTCTATGACTTAAAAGCAAGGAGCAGTGAAACAAAGTGATGTTATAGATACATACACGAACTACGGAGATTTGAAGGCAATACACGAACTACGGAGATTTGAAGGCAATACAAGAACTACGGAGATTTGAAGACTAGGAACCATCGGACATCTGGGGATTCTGTATCGCTGCAGGGACAATCAACATCCCCTAATGCTCTCTCTCTTAACATCATAGGACAAAGGGAAGAAACTCTTGATATATGATCTAGAAGAGTAGGAAGATATGATATGAGATATCTCTTGTTGTTTGGATGTTGAAGCCTATGGCCAAGACTTGGAGGAGATATCCTAACTATTGGTGTGGTGTGAGTTCTCTCGAGATCTAAGGTGACATGACTACAAGGGTCTAATCGATCAAGCATTGGTGGCATCCTAGGGTCTCATATTATACTTGATGTTTGATGTAGTGTTGTTGTTAGCCTACCTATTAATGCCTCTATTTGATGGAGGCATCATAAAGAAATCTATAGTCGATTGGATTGGGTCTAGTTTGTGTTGGAAAGGGCAAAGTGAACGAGATCTAAATCCAAGGGCCAACTTCCTCATGTACAAGTCCAACTATCACCGGTTCGAGAAGTGAAAGAACCTAGATAGAGTTAAAAGACTCCCTAAAAGGGAAGTAGAACTTGCCTCAAATATCGTAATAGATGGGGCACCTAAAGATGAAGTGCCCATCCATCTCAATCTCATGAAGATGGAAAAGATGGACGATTCTATACCATTGAGTGATGCAGTGGTCATATTTGATTCGAAGATGATGAGAGCAGCCCAAAACGACCCAATTTGGAATTTAGAGAGTGTGCATCCAATGTTGAAGCATGTAAGGGGTGCGAATAGTAAGAACACATCTTAGCTCTAGGAAGTGCTCTGCATAGAATGCCATCTTGGGGATTAGCCTACCTAAAAGATCAACCCAAGTAACCTAAACATATTGTTTGATGATGTCCTTTTTGGTGATCCTATTCAGCTCCTACTTATTTGAGAAAGTCAACTGAGGGCATCAAGAGAGTATATGAACACGAGGAGGTGGTTGATCAAGATACTAATAGACTAAAGTATGCATGTGACCTCAAACCAACAATGAGCTCAACTAGAGGTATTGGAAGTGGCTATGGCCTTCGAAGTGCAGTAGCTGAGATAAGGGTAGTGGTCCCTATCAGCTAAAGAGTCTATAAGGGAAACTAGTTCAAAGATGGTTTCAATCCTGAAGGGGTAAGCTGCAAACTCTACCTAAATAATGTCCCTCAAAATAGTCCTCTTGCTTCCAATGATGCGTCAAAGCATGAGCACCTCAACTCTTTGTGTCATGTTTGGGTTTGACTCCAAAAACTGGGTCCCTAGACCTTCGAACCATAAAGAGTTGTGGGTCCGATGAGATTGTCCATCAAGTCCATCTTGGATTAAATATTGTTAGAGTTTGCACTTTAATTCAAATATGTCAGATCTTTTATATAATGCAATAGAATCATTGAAAGATAGACAAGTACGACATAAAAGAAAGACGCAAAGATTTTATCCTGGGAAACCACAAAGGAGAAAACCCAACAACTTCTTTTATATAGATTCGTTACTTAGTACAATGTCAGACAAAGATAGAAAGCCCAAAGAAAAGATGACTTCTGCAACTTCTTCTTCTTCTTCCCCAATGAACTTGCTTTTCTCCCTCTTGGAGCGAACTTGCTTGTGATTGCAATGTGTCCAAATGCGGGAGGGTGCCTCTCTATTTATATTTTTCATGTGGGTGACCTAAGACCCCAACATGGCCGACTTATAAGCCTCACTGGGCCAACCTCTCCTAGCGAGACTAAAAAGTACATTTTATGATATTTCTTTTGGGGACTATTGCCCTGACTTACATGACCAATTACATTAATGATATCTTCGATCGGAGGAAAAACATCTCTAAAAGGAGGAATAAAAAAGGTACAACAAAATACGATAATAAGAATATCTTCCAAATTTAACTTTTCAACAACAAATATCTCAAAAATGGTTTTGGAAATAGTAATGCTCAAGATGAGTGTTGGAGCATACCCCTTGTTGAATCAGGGTTGGAGGGATTTTGTCAAACCAAATAAGGGCCCTGAAAACTAAACACATAGGTAAGTGTAAGTAGTGGTCATCTCAATCTGCACTTGAAAATAAAATAGTACTATGATAGAATGTACTTTGTTCCATTGATGATCGTAACCTTGGTTTTGCACAGGTTGACCATCAACTGACAAAGATCACAAAATTTGGACAAGGCATTGAACTGTGTCTCTACAAACCCTCCAAGGTGGAGGACAAGAGAACCATGTCATCCGCAAGGAGAATGGAGATCAAAACTCATGAAGAAGGCACCCATCCCCTTGTTGAATATGATCCTGGAGAAAAGACTCTAGCTCATTGATGGATATCCCAAACAATGTAGGTGAAAGAGGACAGCCCTGCTTCACCCCAATGTTTCTCCTAATGAAGTACAAAACTCCATAAACTTTGTAGAGTCGACCAAGAATGGAATCATAAAGGTGCATGATGGTCTTGATAAGAATATCTAAGATGCCAATATCTCCAAGCCTCTTGAACAAGGCACCCCTTGAGAACACGTCAAATGCCTTTCAAAATTTTATAAAGCAACAGGAATTTCGAAGAGAAATGTCGTGCGACTTGCCTCCTCAATGATGGTTTGTAGTGTGAGGATGTGATCAATGGTTTGGTGCTAGATCTGAAACCTGCTTTCCCTCTAGCTCGAAGATGTCTCCTCTTAAGTTCCTTGGATAGTTGTAAATGGAAGGTTGTTGTGTATAGCTTAGAGAAAGTGTGGCCCACCATGATTATTCAGTAATTATTGGATAATTGTTTAGATCAAAGTTGGCTCTCAATTTGTGATTTGGGAAAGTAGTGTGGTGGGACTATGCTCGTGGAAAACTCAAATAAATAACATGGTTAAACAAATTAGGGATGTTATCAAGAAGTGTTGGTCTACCATGTTTGAAAGCGTAGCTTCGAAGCCCTCCTCATTTTCCACTGTTGGTGTTTAACTCCCAAATAGCCTCATGGGTATCTATGTAAAAGAATAGCTAACAAGGTGTTGTGGGGGGTGTTACACCTCAAATTATCTGCAACATGACTTTTAAGATGTACCAAAGTGAGGGGGTCTTTTGCCATTGTAAAATGGCAAGGGATTTAAGACCCTTGGCCTAGTCATGGCAAGTCCTCTTGGTTTTCATCTCAAGGAGCGTTTGCTTAGTGGCTTTGTTGCCTACCCCTTGATGCGTGGAAGTCCCCCATCACGCTGGGCATTTATGCCCTAGGTGTATGCTCTGATGCTTTTTGGGATGGACCCCATTTGGACACATGGATCAAGGGCTCCTAGCCACACTTATGTTTATGCTATGTAGAAGGTGATTGCACGTGTAAAGGTTGTCATACCCACTTCAACTCACCTCATTTATGTCAACATGGACCTTCTTTTTTCATGTAAGAATGATGTTGACGCCATCCGCTGAAGGAAGCCTTACCTTGCTAAAAAGGAGGACGTTAAGAGAAGTTCTACATCATTAGGGTTGGGGCATGACACCCTCCTTCAGACTCAACACTTCACTTGGTTGAATCCATTTGCATCATTTTATCAGTATTTCTATCCTTTTTGTAGTTTAGTCCCTAACTTGTGGGTGACAAAACCTAATTTTAAGTTATTTTATATTTTAGTGAGGTAGGCTCTTGAATCTCAAAAAGGCTAGGATGCCTCATATTAATAAAGGCTCATACTCTCATTTGTAAACAAGACAAGGGTTAAAATATGATCTTATTCCTTTTTTTCTTGGTATATTGGAGCTTCTAAGGCATGTGCAATTCTCTCTTTGGCATAATTTTCTTGTGATGAAGGTTGGATGATGAAATTTCTAGGGTTTTGCTATCTCTCAAGGTTGATCCATTAAATGGTTGCTATAACTCAAGGCTAAGGGAAGACCTAAGACCTCTCTCTTGCTCTTTTTTTAGTGGATGTTGGTAAGATCTTTTAATTTTCTTGTTTGACGTTGCTATTGTGCACCTTAAGTAGGGCAAGTTAGGGTTTTCCTTGTATCTTGTCAATCTTGTTTGAGGATACTTTCCTCTTGAAGGAGCTCTCCATAGTTAGGCCTTGGAATTCATTGTTTGCCTTAATTATGTTAAGGCTACTTTGACCTATCTAAGGCTACTAGTCTTTGCCTTAATTGAGAAGGGACATTAACCTTGATCTCTTATTGCCATAAGGTTAAGGACTAAGGCCTAAGCCCTTCTTTTCTTCAACTTTTATTATTATTAAATTTATGTTGTATATATTACAAAATTACGATAAAATACAATATTTGAAAAACCCTAAAAAATAGAAAATCAATATCTCAAAAATTATTGTGAATTTTGGAATCGTGCTCCATTGGAAAGGTGCGCACTGTTGTCCGCCGAATGCACACCAGCAACATAAATCTAATGAAAGTTGTCTCCTCACTTGAGAGAGTGGGAGGAGAGGTGTGGCCTTGGGGGCAAGCACAGAGCCAGTAACTGTCGCCTACTCCTAGCTCCTCCGTTTAGGTTAACTCCTAACGATGCCAAGGGGGGTAGTCCCTAACAAAGAGTTTCTATGGCACAATGTTTTAAATGTTTTTTGGTGGTTGCGGATGCAGATGGGTGTTGTTTAGGAGTTTTCTGATGGGAAGATCACAGTTTTAACTTTTAGAAAATTACAAAGATATGCTTGCGATATTTAAATAAAACACAACATTGATTGAATTAAACAAAAGCATCCATAATGATAAGATATTGAAAAAGCATCCATAATGATAAGATATTGAACAATACACTTGATATGAAAATACAATAATAACAAACCAATGTCTTATCCAATGGGTATGGAGTCACAAATTGTAGTGTTGGGATGCTTGATACAAGATTTCAATGTTTGTGCGATCATTTTGCAAATGCTCTTTGTAAATTTTATCAAGTTTTAGTGATCTTGGATTATTATGATTGAGAGAACAAGGTATCAAAGTCCAACCGGAAAAGTATTCTAAGTCGTTCCGTTCGAGACCTGTCGGCCCGTCTAGTATCCTGGGCTAGTTGTTCGGAGAATTTAACCAGCAAGCCGAGAAATTTAGACAACGGGGGGTTTCGACACCTTTACTGAGAACAACTTGAATGCTTTTGACAGCGCCGGTGCATTGGTTGTGGGGTTGAAGATTTTATTATGTTATCACTTGCAAGATTAACAAATCTGATCATCGTTCTGAGTACGAGTCCAAGTTTTCAGGGTCGGCAACGCATACTAGGTGAGGGATAGCAACGAAGTAAATTTTAAGTGGAGAAATGTGAGTTGGAATGATTTTATTATTATAAGCACACAGTTCAACTCTCCGACAGAGTGTGCTCTTGACTTTGTCTTAGGACAGAAATACAAGAGACTTTAATTAATCTATATGCTTGATGCAAGGATAATACAGTGGGAATGCTCTCCGACAGAGAGTGCTCTTGACTTGGGTTATTGCAAGTTCAAGAGACTTTGGTTCTTTTTATAAGACAATCAACTTGTAAATTGAAACCACATGATAGCTCAACAAATTGTAAAACAATGAAACAATGACCTAGCAAAATGAAACTAAGCTACTAGCAGAAATAAACTAAGCTAAGAGGAAGCAAACCACTCAAAGGACAATGCAAGACTTTTCCAAATGGGGGAAGTCGGGTGTGGGGGATTAAAGACCCCACTCACGAAACTTTTATTAAACTGTTACAATCTTTTGGATTTTCAGCCTTTAAAAAAAAACTTGAAAAGTTAAAATAGAAGAAGCCTTAATGGTTTTACAAAAGGAGAGTGATGGTTCACAACTTCTTCTTGGTTTCTCCTTCAAGTTTTCTTGCTTTTTGTCCGTTATAGATTTCTTCTTTGATCACCCAAGGCACAACAAAGCTCATAGATCCGTTATTGTCAGTCAAATCAAAGAAATAAATTGGCACTAACTAACCTAATGCAAGTTCTAGACTTTGAAAATTGAGATCTATATGCAAGGGAGCAAACTAGTCTATATGCCAAATCAATTTCTAGATGCAAGTTTTGAACTTCCAATTTTTTCTTTAATCTTTTTTCGAAAATGAAACTAAATGCAAAAAATTACATGCAAAGTGGGAAAGAAGAGATGGTATAATGGAGCAAAAAGGGAGCAAGAAGAAGGCTGAAATGAATGAGGAAAAGATGAAAAAAGGGGGAGTGGCTCAGTAGTAAAGAATGCTGCAAAAAAGTGAAGGAAGAGGATGAAAGCAACGACGAAAGATGGCAGCCAACAAAAAGGATAGTTGGCTGCAACAAAAGTGAAAAATAGGGCAGCGAAAAGGGTGAAAAGAGAGGCAAACAAACAATAAAAACGGGGCAGCGAATAGAGAAGAGGAGGACAAGCCAAACAAGGCAAGAAATCGAGAAGATCAAGGAGCAAACAAGAGAACTGGAAGAGGGAAGTTCGTAGATCTAGTTAACCAAATGTGTTTTTTGAAACTTTGTTGATGGAGGGAAGGAGAAGCTTTGACTGCTATGTCTCTTTCTTGGATTGGGAAGTGCTTAAAAGATCTGCAAGACGAAGGAGTTAGATGGAAAAAACCATTAGTTCATGAAGAAGAGCTTGATCTCAAGTTTGTTCTTCACCCATAATGATCCCTGCAAAACCATTACAAACAATATCAAATCCGAACAAAATACTCATAAGCTAGATTGTTAGCCCTTCTAGAGTATATAATGAAGAACGATTTAATATTTGAAAAGGCAAGGTGAGAGAGATATCACCAAAGACAATGTGAATCCACAACTCCAAAAACTCATGCACGGACCTCCAAAGTCACAACTTTATTCCAACTTCAAACAAATATTACAATAATTTAGGCAGAGTGTTTATGCCCAAAATCTCCATGAAGAATAGAGCTCCAAGAGCCTCTATTTATACAAAATACCAAGCCACAGGGGGGCATTTATAAACCAGAGATCAAGCTTAGTTAAGTGAACTTGAACTGAACTGAAGTGAATGTTAACTCGTGACTGCAGGGAGCCAAGCCATGAGCTGGCCATGAAACAAGGAAAAGCCCACCAAACAAACCATTCAACGTCTCCTTCTCCTCTCACGCGTGAGTCGTACGACAGCTTGGCGTCATCACAACTACTTGTAATAAATCGCTGATGATGTATCCACTATGGTTTATTTAATAAACAATAAGTGTGGATGGGGGCCCACTCAATACCAATCGCATGCATCCTTTCCACCACTCGCTAGCGTGAGGACCTTCATGTGATTCCTTCATGCAATTAAAACGTGACCTCCTCTTATACACAATTCACATGCCGTGACATACAAACGGTTTATAACACTATGTTTTTAAAAAATATGTTTAGTTTGAGAGGGGACCACACACTTCCAATCGCATGCATACTTCATACCCATGCTAGTGTGAGCTCTCCCACTCACGTCATCCTCATTTATGAAATAATTTGTAACCAATTTTTAAACCAAAGTTTGAGTTTGGAGTTATGTGGAAGAGGATCGCTTACCATTTGGACCACATGCCAAGTCACCTTTTCATTATTTTTTAATTAATTTTGACTTTGGTGCATTTTGTCCAAATTTAGCATTTAAATGCTATTCTGGAGCTTTTTTAGCCAAATACTGCCTCACGGGATGCTCTAGCTGCCCAACTGATTGTCAAAGTGAACCCTGGGGTGAAGATGCTGCTCCAGGCTTGAAAATGAGCCCAACCATGCCGAAAACGGACTCTGAATCACTCTTTTTTTTACATTTTGAAATTTCTTATTTAAACCATTAAAAAATGGCTTAAAAAACGGAGAAAATTATTTTTTCTCGGAATCAAACGAAACTCTAGGGGGACCTAGTACATGTTCATACGACTCAATCGAAATGCCTAGCATGACAAAAAACACTGACACGAAGGCTCTAATAACCTCCCAAGGTCGAAACATCAAGACAACTACTCCAGCTTTGGAGAAGCAAGTGAAAAACTCAGAAATTATTGGTCGTTTGTTCAACAACCAATAATAACCAAGGGAAAAAACACTATGGGCTAGTCGGTTTGATGCCCAAGTTCGGGAAGCCAAGCCTTTTATAAAAATTTAAATGCTAGGACATTTTTTGCATTTTCCCCAAGGGGGTATGAACATGTATTTTACAAAAAATAAAAAGTTTAGCAAAAAAATGGCCAACTCTGGAACACACTGAACTTCTGAACTCTGGAGATGAGCATTCATCATGCTCGATAACTGGCGGCTCAATAGGAAGTTCAACTATTGTACAAAATAGTTGGTAACATGCCCTAATAGGTTTCTTGGTGAATTCTTAACGGTGCCTATTTCGTGTGGTTGAATTGAGAAATACATTGTGGTTTGTGTTATCTTTAGCATTTTTCATATTCAGTATAATAGGTACACCAGTTAAATCGACAAGTTTTGAAGGCCTCAAAAAGCAAGGAATCAGACCTAGGTTGACCCCTTGGGGGTTGAATATTTGCTGGAAAGGTTTCAAGTAGGCCCACCATCTATTTAAGGGTTGATTTAGGGCTCAAGCCAAATCTGCCTTAAGCACTTTCAGATCTAATTTGGGGCTCCCTTTCACTCTCTTGAGGCATGTTACTTGCTATAACCTTCAAGGTGCATCTTATTTGGTAAGTTGGCATTGTTTGGGTTGGTTTTCATCCATTTTTTGAAGTGATATTGATTGCTGCAAATTTATAACAACAGTAATATATTGAAGTTATCTATCTTGAAATTCATAATAAAGTGTTATAAATCCTACCCCCTTGGGGTGTCGTCTTATGCTTCGCTTCATTGTTCTGACTCCATAAGGCACTAGTCTTAGCCAAGAGGTTGCTTGTGAAGGGTATTAGTGTTGTTGGAGTGATCACAGGTATCATTCGTCGATTTTAGGGACTTCCAATTGGTCCTAAGAGTTTACTTAAGTGTTGAGAAGCTTGGCTATGGTGACACTAGGCTCTAGTTTCTCTTATGCTTACCTCTCATAGCTTTAGGATTCATGACCATGATCGAGGGTGCTAGTTTAAGCACTAACATGGGGGAGAGGTGATCATAATAAGAGGTTGTCTAGGTACATCATAGAGGGCAATCATATGGGTGAACATGGAATGTAGTTCAATATTGGAGGGAAAAATGGAACGGAAGGGAAAGTTGGTGCGCTAAAAGGCTTTAGGGGAATGACAGAGGGTCGTTGTAGTTCACATATCCTGTTAGAGATGAAGAGATGTTTCCTGCGGTGTAGAAGACCATGATAGGATTTGTTGAGGCATGGGGTAGGGGGTGGGATTATGGAGAAGAGTGTGACAGAGTTGTCTATGATGGGTTTTGTAATCCTCATCATACAATCGATTGATAGGATTGGATCCATGGCATGTGGTGTGGGAGGTGTTACCAATCGAACTAGTAGGGAATGGTTTGGCAAGCATAGGAGAGGAAGGCTTGACCCAAAGTCAACTCGATCTAGTTCCTCTAACTTCTTTGGGAATTGTTCACCCAAGGGAGAGCCCTTCTAAGGTACATGCGAATGATCTTAAGACAAACAAATACCTTCTCTATCCGAGTCAACAATAATACACAAACATAGTAAATCTTACAACATATTTAATCTTGATCATTGTACATAATTCAGATGTATCAATAGTTGATAAAGCATGTGGATAACCATCAATGTAAGTCAACAATATTCCATAGTCATGTGTTAAGTCTAGTTAATCTTCAAAGGAAAAGTGTTGATTTAGACTCAAAATCAGTATCATTGAAAGCACAGTAAGTATACATCATGTATGCAACAGTATATTGTATAAACCAACATGTCAAAGGTCAAAAAGGAATGCGTAGACACCGCTGTAACAATCATAATCAAAGTTGTATGGGGCTACAGACTAGTAAGGAATAAGTATTATTGACATATGCTAGTTACTTTGCAAAACCATAACTTATTAGTCAACACAAAGGATCATTGTTATCATCAAAATGATAAGTGCTAGCATAAAAATTATGTACATGACATCATTGATTGCTAGCAGTAATAAACATTATGTATTAGCATCAACACAATACATTTATACGGGTAGTTACTAGTAATATTAATCAATACATATCGGTGATAATAATCAATATTAATATATGTAGTGATTTGACCTTCATAAGAGGAAAGAATTAGTAAACTTCAACATCAATATTGGTGACTTAACAATCATCGTAATCAACACTAATAAGCAATCATTAGGTGCTTAATGCTAGCAGAGACAAATAGTTTATATTAGTAGTAGTAACAATTAGTAGCGACAATGATTACACAGTCAAACCAACTCTAAAGGGGCTTTAAAGTCTTCAGATAAATTCGCCCTAGAGAAGTAGATGAGCATCCAGTCAGGCTGAGTTCACTTTACCAACCAGTCCTGGAAATCCCTGCTTCCCTAATGAATTTGACAATCAACAATGACATGACTTTTTTTGGCAATGTTGTAATTTCTAGGCCACTAAATGTGACGTACTTAGAGATTCATGGATAATTTACCTAGGGCGAATTAGCTTATTAGGTTTAGATTTAAAAAATTCTTGATATTTTTGGGGTTTCAAATTTTTGCAATTTTTTTAGGGTTTTTATGCATGAAATTAGGACACACTTCAAATATAATGCAATAAATGCTAAAAATAGAGTAAAAGTGACAAGAAAGAGAATATGATTATTATCTCAATCCTTAGGGCATTGAGAGATCATGGCTATTGTCCCTCTCTTGAAATGTCCCTTTAACACTTGCAATCTAGGGTTCAATGGGTGAGCCTAACTAAGGCAAATGGAGAAGTCCAAGCCCTCAAAAGCAATATCTTATGCAAGACATTTCCTTCATACAAAGTTGATAGAATATTGGTAAAAAGACCTAATTCAGAGAAAATGCAACATAAAGCTACCATTCAATCCACACATAAACATTATTCACCAACATTAGACATGTAAATAAGACACATTATTTAGGTCACACTTTTGCATGTGCATTAGTCCAACTATTGTAGCATTAACCATAGCATGCGCAAGAAAGAAGCCCTAGATCATTCATCCATCCACCATCAAGCAAAGAGAATCATCCCAAGAGAAGTGTGCATCACCAAGAAGACTCTAAGAGTAGGAGAAAAAGAAATAATTTAATATTAGAACCCTTATCTTATGATTTTACAATGCGAGGATAGGTTTTTTATACCTTTTCCTCTTGAATATTTAATTTGAGCCTACAAATCCTAAAAATAAAATAATAATACTTTTAGGGTAAATGTTACACAAATTAGGAATTTTACCCTAAAGTAGACAAAAATAGTAAAATAAGCTAAGTAAAGGCTTCACTTGACGAAATAGTGAGCCGAGGGAGGGCATCATGCCCCATCTAACCCCAAAAAGATGAAAATCCCTCAACACCCCCCTTCCAAGGCTTGTAGGCTTGATTGTTGCACAACTCTTGGAAGGATGGCGCACTAGGCTAGAGGTGCTGGAAGTGGGGTCTTTGAAAGCTTAAAAAGTTCCAAGTGGGTGCAAGAAGGTGTGCTAGGAGGAGATAACAGTCCTTTACAAAGCGCAAACACCTTTGCATAAGTGAAAACCGGGATGGGCATGTGCCCCGATGGATCACCCCTAGAATCCCTGGAGCACCAACCCATGGGCTAAAAGCCTTGCATGGTGGAGATATTATCGCACCAAAGGGATAGTCGATAAAGCCACTGAGCCAAGTAGTTTTGAGAGTGAAACCAAGGGGGTTGGCCATGACCAATCCAGGGGGTAAACAACCCCCAAACTAAATATCCATACAATAAATCTCACTTTGGCTTGTACACTCAACATTTTGACCCCTTGCTTTAGCCTCAAGCTTGCTAAAACACCGCAATTGTTCTGGCGTGTAACAAGAGGGAGGGTTGGTAATGTCAAGGTAGGAGCCAAAAGTTGTGTCCCAAATGTCAGATGAAAGATGAGCGTACTTGGACGTGGCTAACTCGAGAGATGAGAAATTGGAGTGGAGGAAGTAGTTATATCGGGCAAGAGACTAAGGCATCTGAATCTTCATCGTGGAACAACTAGGCGGTGCAAAGGGGATAGGTGGAGGTGGATTTCTTTAGGGGAGAAGCATAAGAGGGAGTGGTCAACAAAAAGGATGGGGGTGATAGAAACTAGTGGATAAAGGAGAGGAGGTCCTGATTGGCCATGACATAATTAATCACACTAATCCCCCCACTGTGAGGAAAACATGTGAACTTGCTAGAATATGAGAAGCGAGAAAGGCTGGATTAGTAGCTCATGAGACTTGTCAAGGTGTGAAAGATTCTTGTTGTAGTGTTACCACCAGAACATGCAAGAGGCTAGGCATTGGAGCTAAAATGGACATTTCCACACATCTCGATGCATAATCTTTCATTGAGGTTAGTTTTGAGGCATTTTTACTTCTCTCGAGTCAAATTTGTATATTTGGAGGGATGTTCATCTTCATAGGTGCATCTCACATTCTACAAGGCATGTTCTACAAATTTGGAGGCATGATATGGTATGTTGGCACTCACTGTCTACTAGGCATTGCAGTGGAACACACTTCATAGGATGAGGACACATGGCATGTAAAGCCCATCTACAAGGTCAAACACGCATCTATTGGTAGAAAACCCTTCATCTAAGGAAGAAGTTATGAAGAGAGGGAGTTGTTTGTTGAGATTACCCTACATTTCCAACCCATGTGTGGCCAACTTACTTGGAAGACTCTAGAAAACACCTTTTGAAGGTTCCTTGTGAGGCATAACCCTAAATTTAAGATAGTGTTCCATCAAGCAGTGTCTAAAATAACACACATAAAAAAGAAAAGAAAGCACACTTAAGTGGAGCATTCAACCTAAGAGGAGGCATCCAACTTCTAAGGGAGTGTAGACATTTCTAATAATATGTTATTCTATGTAAAGTTGCAAGGAGAACCTGTAAAAGGAGGCCTTCCCTTCATTTACAATTCATGTTTTCATTGTGAAAACTTCCTTAAACCATTAGTCTATAGTTTTGAGTTTCATGAAGGAAAATTTCAAGGCTCCTTGTTTGTAAGGTTGTTGTTATATCTATGTTTCCTCTCTTCTATCCTAGAAATTTTTGTTGTTATAGGGTTTATTTCTCGACATAAGAGACCTGAAGAGTGATTTTTTCATCCTCTTAAGATCCTTAATTTTTTATTTGATTTGTGCTGCGTACTTGGGATGTTATTCTAATATTATTCTATTAGAAAACTATCTTTTACTTCATCATTTAAATTTTGATGTTATGAGATGAAATAACTATATAGCAATAATACTATACAACATCTTTATGGGCTTGGTATGTTGGTTGCAAAGTAATTTTACAGAACCGTTATGAATAAAAAACATTGTTGTTTGGAGCATCTTTGTTGGTTGAATATTGTCTATTATCAAGTCCTCCCAATTTCAAAGTGTTTGGATTCCAATGATTAGGGAATAATCTACTTGAATATGCCATTGCACATCTATTGCATATTGCAAACTTTTAAATTGTTAAGTTTGAATTAGTTTTAAGTGTTATAAGTATGGACTTAGTAATCTCATTAGGGAATCTGCCCTTGTGTCGAAGGAGAGCTAGGCTAAAGTGAGAATCCACTTAGGTGACAATGGGCGGGATTTCTAATTTTCCCTAAGCTTGATGCTTTGATTGTTGGAGTTGATTATTTTACAAGTACGCAGGATTGGAAGGTAACAAATTGGCACTGTTGTCAAGGAAGAGAAGTACCTTGCCCGAAAGTTGATAACTATAGTATAATACTGTTGATGAGATATTTCATTTGGTGACTCCATTACAAGAAAGTTTAATGAGAAAATACCATACAAGGAGTTCTTCAATGAGATTGGTTTCGTTGTTGGATTAACCAGAAAGAGTTTACATAAGGTGAGGGAACAAATTAGTTTAGGTTCAGGATTAAGTACAAATAATTTTGAAGTTCTTGAAGATATAAGGCATTTGTTTCTTGATAATACAGGGCAACAAATCACAATAAAGATCACGGGTTCATGGAAAAAAAATTGTACAAAGCCTTGGACATCATAGCAATACCATACAAGGTGTTCCTCAATAAGATTGGTTCCATTGTTGGCTTAGCCAAAAAGAGTTTGCATAAGAAGGTGAGGGGACATATTAGTTTAGGTTCAAGATCAGGTACAAAGAATTTTGAAGTTTTGGAAGATATAAGGCATTTGTTTCTTGATATTACAAGACAACAAATTACTATAAAGACCATGGGTTAATGGAAAGCAAACTTGTACAAAGCCTTGGACATCGTTGTCTTTCAAGGAGCTCCTTGTGCTTTACCAAATAAGAAGTTGAACATGAGGATGTAGCATTGAAATTGTTCATTTTAGCATTGGAAGATGCTAAAGTGTGGTTCAAAAATCGTGACGATGCTAGTGTTAACACATGGGATGGATTTAAAATATCATTTTTGGAACAATGGGAAATAAAAAAAAGGATGATAGCATGTTGTTAACAAAGCTCAATGAAGTTAAGAAAAAAGTATAATGAAATAATAAGAGTTTAATATTAGGTTTTATAAGTTGATTGGCGAAATTCCAAATGATATTTGACCACAAGATAATGTTTTTCTTCTTTACTATGTAAATGCATTTGAAGGAAACTTTGGTATTTTTGTAAGATATAAGATTCCAAGTTATTTAAAGAGAGCTAAAAAATGGCAAAAAATTGAAGATAAAGTGGCCTCTTCAAGGAAGGTAGATTTGTTTGGCTCTTCTAGGGAATCCACTTCTAAACCTAAAACAAAGCCAAGAGCTATGAGTGCCAATGACCTATCATTGCATATCATAATGAAGCTTGTTGAAGGGTTGGAACATGCGACTACAACTTACCAAACTACGAGCAAAAATGTTATTAGATTGGAAAGGGGAATACAAAGTCAAATGCATCCTAGACCTAATTTCTAGCCAAGAAGGAATGTTGGATGGGACAACATTCCTTCTTACTATAAAGACCATGGGTTAATGGAAAGCAAACTTGTACAAAGCCTTGGACATCGTAGTCTTTCAAGGAGCCCCTTGTGCTTTACCAAATAAGAAGTTGAACATGAGGATGCAACATTGAAATTGTTCATTTTAGCATTGGAAGATGCTAAGGTGTGGTTCAAAAATCGCGACGATGCTAGTGTTAACACCTGGGATTGATTTAAAATATCATTTTTGGAACAATGGGAAATAAAAAAAAGGATGGTAGCATGTTGTTAACAACTCAATGGAGTTAAGAAAAAAATATAATGAAATAATAAGAGTTTAATATGAAGTTTTATAAGTTGATTGGCAAAAATCCAAATGATATTTGACCACAAGATAATGTTTTTCTTCTTTACTATGTAAATGCATTTGAAGGAAACTTCGGTATTTTTGTAAGAGATAAGACTCCAAATTGTTTAAAGAGAGCTCAAAAATGGCAAAAAATTGAAGATAATGTGGCCTCTTCAAGGAAGGTAGATTTGTTTGGCTCTTCTAGGGAATCCACTTCTAAACCTAAAACAAAGCCAAGAGCTATGAGTGCCAATGACCTAACATTGCATATGATAATGAAGCTTGCTGAAGGGTTGGAACAAGCGACTACAACTTACCAAACTATGAGCAAAAATGTTATTAGATTGGAAAGGGGAATACAAAGTCAAATGCATCCTAGACCTAATTTCTAGCCAAGAAGGAATGTTGGATGGGACAACATTATAAGAATTGAAGAGGCAAAGTTGCATGTACCATTGAAGCCTATAGATATGGTGGAAGATGAAGAACCGACTTTGTAACGGTCCCCATCTAGAGAGCACATGCCAAGCCCTCACATCCTTGATCACACCTACTAAAAGCACTCATGTTGAAGGTAATCTTCAGTATATTGATGATATTAATTATGTGGCTGATGATGCTTTTGTTTATGCCATGGATGATAGAGTCTTCACCATGCCTCAGTAATATATTGCCGAAATAAAATGTAGGAGTTAGCATACTAACGAACTGCAAGTCATGCCTGGTGAAAAACCATCTCCTTAGTAAATCATGGCCATTATAGAGAAGTTGGAAACATATGCTTGTAGAAAGATGCAAATGGGATAAGGAACCAATGAGCTTGTATTGCGGAAAAATCAAAGATAGAGGAGGAAAATATAACATATTTAATAACACTAAAGGGTAAGGGGGAAACTTGTTTCCTGCATCAAAATCTATCTGAAAGGAGCTATATTAGTAGGAGAAACAATCCCAACAACCATATGAAGCTATGTAGATTGATTAATTTATTTATAATGGGATTGTTAATGAATTTACTAAAATGAAGAATCGGGTTTCTCTATTGGAACACATGAAGATTCCAACTTATAAAGAAAAGGTTAAGATGATAAGATTGGATGAAAATGAAGACAAACAAATAATATGTCAAGGAATGAATCGAGAGTGAAGGAATGGGGATCACTCTCCTTTCTATGTTTCTTTGTTGATTAATGATGTGTTGCTTCATAAAAGTATGTTGGACTCCATTGCTTCTACGGATGTGATGTCTGTCAAGGTCATTAATCAATTAGAGCTTCAAATTACATACCATACAAGAAAGTATGTGCCATGGATTCTAGAGAAATCAAGGTTCATGGATTAGTTAAAGATCTCTAGGTAAAATTAGTAGTCTATCCTAATATTTCAATCTTGATAGATGTAGTTGCTATTGATGTATTGGATGCTTGAGGGATGTTTCTTTCTAGAATATAACCTCTATAGGGTGCTTATGACGAAGTTTCATGTTGAAGACCCAAAGGAACCTAGGTAGGATCTTATGGCCACCTCACTCACAATTCTCTCAACTATCCCTATCCATTGAGCCCTATAAATACAAGCTCATGTCCCATAGTTGAGGGGGAGAACTGAATGGTAATGTTATGTTGTTGAATCGACTACCTAGCCCAATCCATTGGAGAGCACAAGAGAGCAAGTTGGAGCTATCGGGGATCAGGTATTTGTCTTGTGGAGGAGTTTGTTAACACTAAGGCAATGGTTGTAAGCTTCTTCATTGATTTCTTAATGCATAGCTGATTTTCGTCCCACATATCTGTTGTACTGATCTCGCATGTATATGTTACTGGATTTCTTAGTCACTAGTATGGATGTGTAGATAATGTTCTGGTAGCTTTGATGTCCTTGTTTGTTTGACATGTTCTGCAGGTACACAGGTTTGTCATCAAAGCGTCATTCTAGGTGTTTACAACATTCATGGAAGGTTTTCACCCTTTGTCGTTCACTTATTTGTTCTGGATCTAGACCATTCAGACCAGAGGAACAACTTCTGTCCGCAGAAGGTGCAATATTCCTAGTCTCTGGTATATGGACATCATAATGGAGCTAAGCCGCTAGCTTTTATGTAATGGGAGAAACCTACCAACCTCTGGATATCATGTTGGGTAGGAGCAGGTTTGAGAGCATAGTTTACTTTTGGTTTCAAGCTTGTTAAAAAATAAAACCACTCCTTAAGCATAGTTTACCCTTTTGGTTTCAAGCTTGCATAAAAATGAAATCATGTGGCGAGCATAGTTCTTATTCTGTGTCAAGGTCGTTAAAAAATGAAACAGATGCTTATGAGCAAAGTTCCCATCCTATGTCAAGCTCGTTAAAAAATGAAATGGATCTCCTTAAGCATAGTTTACCTTTTGGTTTCAAGCTTGCATAAAAATGAAACCATGTTCCAAGCATAGTTATCTTCTGTTTCAAGCTTGTATAAAAATGAAACAGATCCCCTTCCCTTGAGTCGAGTCTTCCCTTTAGTGTTAGAACTTGAACCTTCTTTCCACCTGCCCGATTCTCGTTCTTCCTACCCCCTTGGTGAACATTTTCACATTAGTAACCGGATTTTTAGGTTGGGTATGGAAGAAGAATCGTCAAACGAAATGAAGCTTGGGGGGCATGTCGACCCCTAGCAATCATGCTAGGGGTAAGCTTCGTTAGCAATCATGCTGGGGGCAAGATTCCAATCTCTGTATATCATGTTAATGGGATTTTTCATTCTTTCAATTGATCTTCAAGCTCGTTAAAAACAATAAGATGGTGTTGAGCTTGCTTTTCATTTTTCGTGCTTTGGTTAAAATATGAAAAGTGGTTTGAGCTTAGTTTATTACTTTTTCGTGCTCTGGCCCTCAAACATGAAAAAGGTTAATAGAGTCCTCTTTAAGCTCTTTTCAGACTCCTAAAATGTGAAAAGATAGTCGAGTACTTGCCTTCTTCATACTCGTAAAAGTATTTGAAGAGTCATCTCTCCGACAATAGGTTATCTCTTTTTCTGTTCGGATGGACTATTTACAAAAAAGGAACACTCCAGCCAATCATGATTGGAAGAGTTCTCTGAGGTATTATTTTATACTTTTTCGGGCCTTGGGGACTAAATCATATGAAAAAGGATCCTTTGGAGTTTTCTTTTGTCGTTGTTCAGACTCTCTAAATAGGAACGACACCGAGTTTGCTTTCATTGGACTCGTTAAACTAAACACCGAGAGACCCTTTTTTGGGATCGAACCCCTCCTTTCTCAGGTTCGTAAAACATATGAGTTTGGACTTATCTTCGGATGAGCTGAAACAGATGTTTGTTATCCTCTTTGAACTCGTAAAACCGAAAAGAGGCACTCATCAATCATGATGGGGAAATTAAGGGAAGGGAATCATTTTGCAAATAAATGACAGTTTGTCGTTACCTTTGAACATGGCACTTGTCTGCATATCATTTCAGTCAATTGGGTATTCAGCTGATTTCCAAGGCGATCCACTTTCATGAGTCATGTCACTCCTTTGAGTCTTTCAAAAGAATGCGTTGTCCACTATCGCACTGTGTGTCTGTCTGGTCTAGTCATGCTGCCAAGTCTTTTGTCGTGCCGCCCGATGTTCAAAGGTAGAAAGAAGATTACCTCTGCAGTCAAATAGCCTTTGTGTCAGTACTTTTGAGTTAGTCTTATGGTTACCTCATTCACATCATTCCAGAACTTTGTTCCGAGTTTCGTGTTGTCGATGTGGAATTCATCATGACCCTCCTTTGACGAGACTATTCCTGTCGACATCAGCTCATCATCCGGGAAATAGTCTTAGAAACAAGTTTAGTACCTTGAGATCTGTATGCCTCAATGATAGATTCTCTCGCTTTCGACATAGGTTCACATCATCGACCTTTGATCGATAGAATCAACTAGGTGTTTGACATCAAGACATCTATTTACACTCAGTAGATTGTACTAGGGTACCTTGGGAATCATTGACATCAATGGTGATCTCCCTCGTGCTTATTAACGGTTCACATCATTGGCCGCTAATCAAGTGGTTTCTACCACGTTCGACTTCAGAACATTGTAATCACATGGATAGAATCTTACTTTGTGAAAAACAAGACGAATACCTTGGGTACTTGTTTAGCACTCATTGCTTTCCCCAGGTTGCGATGGAGTTTTGTATATCAAGCCTTGATCCACATTTGTATGGTCGTGGCTATGCTCAAATTTGTGTCTGTATGACATAGATCTACATTGTATGTCTGGTAGTTATGTCCAAGTTTGAGTCCTTTATCACATGGATCTACGTTGTATTCTAGTAGCCATGGTTGTTTATTCCTCTCATGGATCTGCCTTGTATTGGTCTGCAGCCATGAGTTGGTTACATTTATTTATGAGTAAAAAATATTGATATATTGCAGATGCCTACTCAATGACACTCTTCGATCAAGCTGACTCTTACCTCGAAGTGATAATTTGTTCTCTCAAAGCTCTTGCCTATCGTATCCCTCTAAGCCTTATGCTTTGGGGGGCATTCTGTTATACCCAAATCCTATCACCAGCAGGTGATAAGATCTCTAACATCTATGTTTGCCCTAAATCCCAAACTTGGAGTGGAAACAATGCTCTGGATGTTAATTTTACATAAAAAACCCTAGCATCGCTTTTGCCCTTTAGCTAATGAGCGGTACCTTATACAACACCGCCTGAGTCTTGTTATAGATGAGCGGTGTTCGACGCATATGGGCTTTGTTCTTGGACCGGTTCTTATCCTTCACCGCTCTGTCATAAATGAATGTAAGCGGTACCCTTGGTAAAAATGGAAAAAAAGAGGATTCTTGAGGCTTCTAGAACCTGAGCCTCGTGTCCTACCTTATCCCTATCAATTTGGGTTGGTTGGAGTTGAGATCCCTCTTGGTAGGATCTTATGGCCACCTCACCCACAATTCTCTCAACTATCCCTATCCATTGAGGGATAGATGAGTGGTACCCTTTGTTCTTGGAGCAGTACCCTTGGTAAAAATGGAAAAAAAGAGGATTCTTGAGGCTTCTAGAACCTGAGCCTCGTGTCCTACCTTATCCCTATCAATCTGGGTTGGTTGGAGTCGAGATCCCTCTTGGTAGGATCTTATGGCCACCTCACCCATAATTCTCTCAACTATCCCTATCCATTGAGCCCTATAAATACAAGCTCATGTCCCATAGTTGAGGGGGAGAACTGAATGGTAATGTTATGCTGTTGAATTGACTACCTAGCCCAATCCGTTGGAGAGCACAAGAGAGCAAGTTGGAGCTATCAGGGATGAGGTGTTTGTCTTGTGGAGGAGTTTGTCAACACTAAGGCAATGGTTGTAAGCTTCTTCATTGATTTCTTAATGCAAAGCTAATTTCTGTCCCACATATCTATTGTACTGATCTCGCATGTATATGTTACTGGATTCCTTAGTCACTAGTATGGATGTGTAGATAATGTTCTGGTAGCTTTGATGTCCTTGTTTGTTTGACATGTTCTGCAGGTACACATGTTTGTCATCAAAGCGTTATTCCAGGTGTTTACAACATTCAGGGAAGGTTTTCACCCTTTTGCAGGTACATAGGTTTGTCATCAAAGCGTTATTCCAGGTGTTTACAACATTTAGGGAAGGTTTTCACCCTTTGTCGTTCACTTATTTGTTTTGGATCTGAACCATTCAGACCAGAGGAACAACTTTTGTTCGCAGAAGGTGCAATATTCCTGACAACACCAGAAAAGTAGAGAAGAATACCACTAGCCAACCATTAATCCTCGAACTTTTGTCTTTTGCAAAATTGGAAAGGACATCCTTAACTTCCTCTACATTGATAGGCCAACCAATACTTGCACCATCCTCCCTAGTGAAGAAAGAAGGAAAATGATTCAAAACAACCATCTAATCACAAATATTAGATCTACCTGGGTTCTCATAAAGCTTTCTAAAGAATTTAACTGCTTCTTTCTGAATATCACTATTTCACGTTACAGGATATCCTCCAAAGGAATTAATTTCCCAAATGGTGTTTGTATTTTTCCAATTTGAGGCATACATGTGAAAGAATTTAGTGTTGTTGTCACCAACTTCTATCCAAATTGCTCTACTTTTGAGTCTCCAATGCTCTTCTATTTTTAAAAATGCTCTTCTATCCAAATTGCTCTACTTTTGAGTCTAAAATCTCATCCTTCTTGCTTTACAAGTTTGCCATCAGCACTTTATCCTTGGCTGAAAGATTTGATTCCAAAATTTTCAACAAGATATCCATGATCTAAGATTCTATCAAAACCAGAGCTCTTCTATCCTTTGCCTCTTTCTTTTTAATCCAATCTTTGACTTCCGATTTCAACTTTCAGAGTTTAAAAACAATTTTATCCATTGGATTCAAACTATCATCCCACATATATATGTAACTCCAAAAAGTCCTAACCATCCTACATAAAGAAGGGTCCTTTAACCAAGCTTAATTGAATTTGAAGGACTCCAAAAAGCTCTAACCATCCTACATAAAGAAGGGTCCTTTAACCAAGCTTAACTGAATTTGAAGGAATATTTTTAGCTTCGTTTTCACCCTATTTAGGAATCACTTCTTTCTTTATGACATTATATATTTAATATAATTTATTTTGAATAAATAGTTTTAGAGGATTTAAAAATTATAATCTCCATTTTACCATTGAAAGGCTCTAAAAACTCTATAACTCCTCCACTTTATTACTTTTAAACTTCTAATATTAACTTTTATTAGATAATTATTTTTATAAATTTATTAAAAAGTTTTTTATTATTTTCTTTTATAAATTTGTATGTTTTGTAGTGTTTCCCTTACAAAGTATGTTAAATCTATGTTATTTATTTCAATTCTACGCACATATCAATATAATAATAATGGATTATATAACACCATTTTACTCTATTTTACTTAATTATAATATTTTTTTTTCATAATTGAAATTTCATCTTATTACATATTATTTTTAACTACTTAACTATAAATTTTCGTTATAACATTTTATTTTAAAATTATAAATAATTTATTTTGTAAGCTGCACAGATATATTATATTACAGAGGCAATAAAATTACATACAGATAACTTGGCTACCTGAGGTTGAAGGAGGCAGAACCTCCTCCAAAGCCTCTCAAAAAATACTAGCCTTCTGACCGTGTTCACGATAAAGATGTTCATGACTGAGAGACTTAGTTACAGTAATCTGTAAGAGCGAAGCCGAAGATTTTTCAAACAGTAAAAATAGATAGTATTATGAGAAATTCTTAAACCTAACCAAAAACTACTAGAGACTGGACCAAAAAACCTGGTAGAAACGGTCA
The DNA here is from genome assembly GCA_001517045.1 of Pseudotsuga menziesii. NCBI lineage: Eukaryota > Viridiplantae > Streptophyta > Pinopsida > Pinales > Pinaceae > Pseudotsuga > Pseudotsuga menziesii. Next base: position 410,734 of record LPNX010104491.1, read on the forward strand.
TTTAAATGGTAGGGATTTCTTCAGTGATGGGGTAGGCCCATCGTTCTTCCTGCGATAGAGTGGGCAAATTGGTGGCGACATTTGGTGCTGGAAAAAGAGAATGCGGCTGCTGCTCAGACTGTTGGGCTGAGGAATCCTTTAGACGCTTGAGGAGAGGCTCCATGGTAGAGGGAACCGAAAAAGGTTTGACACGAGGTGTTTTTTTAGAGCAGCCAGTTGTGCTGCTGCTGCCACCTAGACTAGTGAGAGCCCGACCATTAGATTCGTTGCCACTAGCACCACCACCCTGAGCACACCCCCCCATTTTGTTGCGCATGTTCAGACTAGAGATGCTAGCCATGCCTTTCCATGAAAAGGAGTTGTCCATGACCGTATGCTGGGCGTTAATCTCTACAATTTTCGCTTTCATGGAGTGAATAGCTATCCGAGCCTCAGACCAATTACTGAGCATGTCCTCTGCCAGGTTGCAGAGCATGTTCTTCAGCATCCAATAGTGGTTAATTTGACCACCCTCCTCACGCATCGAGAGCTTGCAGTTGAGGACCCTATTCTCCCAGGCTTCCACCAAAACACAGACGCACGGAGAGATGTGAGGTTCATAGTCCGCCGGAATCTGAGCACTGCAACCCCTCTAGGATTTGCCCCGTCCTGAGCTAGCTCGTCTGGGAGTTCCTCTCTGTTGGGACATGGCTACCAACCTGAGCCTGAAACCAATACGCATAGGAGCGTTCTTACCAGCACTGAACCTGGAGCGGACTGAAACAAAGACTCTGCAAACCTCTCGCGGCACTGCAAACCCAACATTGCTACCAGCCAAGGCATAAAACTCGACTTCGTTCTGAATAAGACGCCTGTCATTTCACGTACCTTCAAACATTAGCCATCGCTGCAGAGCCATGAATGCACCTAGGAGGACGGGCCTTTGCTAGCCCGGTTCGCATGAGCCGAAGTGACTGAGGAAATTTCTCCCACGCGCAGAGAACCTTGCATATGCTGAAGAGGTGCGCTGTCTTGCTGGGTTATCACATGAGCGACATGTGCTTTTTGCGGTGGCCGAAAAGAGAGAGGGATGTCGCTAGAGTTATCACCCACATCCAGGCTTAAAATTATAAATTATTACATATTATTTTTATTTACTTAATTATAAATTTTCATTATAACATTTTATTTTAAAATTATAAATTTATATTGTTTTTATTTACTTAATTATTATTTTTCATTGTAACCTTTTATTTTAAAATTATTTATATCTTATTATAGAGAATAAAATTGAAAACATCCTTCCAAATTTTATTATTATTATTATTATTAAGTTTTAGCCTCAAATCTTAACAATCCATTATAATAAGATCATTTTATTTAGAAATTAGGAATTTTATATGATGAGATTGAAAACACCATTTTATATATATATATATTTTATTTTTTTATTATTTTTTATAATATTTTAAATAAATAAACAATACCATATCATTTTATTTAAAAAAAAATATAAATAAACAAATCAAATTATCTCGTGTTTTACTTTTATTTTTATTTTACTTTTTATTAGGAAGTTGTGAAGTCAAGTAGTGTCTTATAAAACCAAACATGATTAAGGTTTATTTATTTTTTTAACTTGCAAGAATATATGTTTATGGTATACATTTGCATTGAAAGATTTTATTGTTTTCAGGCTTGTGAGAGAAGAAGGTCCACCAAATAAAAAGCAATTTGTTTACTCAGTGCGTGTTAATACAATAACTGCTGGATGGACTCGATACTTTAACGGTCATCCAAGGCCACGTGTAAAAATGGCAAAAGACTCTGCAGCGAAAGCAATACTTGGCTTTCTTGAAAACCGTTTTTTCTCTTCGAAAGAATTCCCTATTATAATATCTTGAAAATCTTGATATGAACTTTCTTTTATTACAAAATAAATGAAGGTATTTTTGTTCTTTTATTACAAAATAAATGAAAGTATTTTTGTAAAATATGTATATAGACTTTCTTTTATTCAAAAGTAAATGGAAGTATATTTTTTTAAATATGAATAATGACGTAAAATATTTGGAATGTACATTCCTTTATTTAAAAGTAAAGTGAAAGTATTCTTTAAAGTATGTATAGTGAAGTACCTAATTTTATAATCATATATTTTTACAATCACAAATCAAGTGATTACCAAGATACAATTTGTGGTGTTATGATTAGTTTTTTTATTATATTTTTAATAAAATTTGTTAATTGTAATTAGCAAGATCAAATGTGTGGTGTTATGATTAATTTTTTTCATTATATTTTTAATAAAAATAGTCAAGATAATTTAGATTTTTAGTTTTATTATTATTTTGTAGAAATAGTTAGATTTGTATTAAAAAACATTGTAATTGAATTGTATATATATTTGTGATATAAAATTTGGAAAGTTTTGGTTAAGACCAACACAAAAAAATGTTTTTATTTATTATTATTGTTCCACTTATTTTATAGTTATTGCTATCTATTTGGAAAGTATATTGTCTTATAAACTAATGTAAAAGTAAAATGACGCAATAAAACATAAATAGATTTGAGTACATGAATTAAAAAAGCTTTCCCTTTGAGGTGATTTCTACCCACTTATACAAAATTCTCATGTACTTCTCTTATGGCTTGCTTCTCTTATGGTCTTGATAATGTGAAAGTGTCCCAAATGGTAATCCTCATTCAGTGCCACTTCTTTTACTGCATTAAGAAAGGAGGGGAGTCCATTACTTATTAAAACTAAAAGGGAGAAGATGTAGCACCATCTAGATGTTAGGTCAAAACGAGCAACATTAAAGAACAATATGCGAGAAAATAAACATTGCAAGCAACATTCAAGATAGACACACAATATACCCTGGAAACCCCATGCGGGGAAAACCAGCACCAATGAAGATCTTCATTACATGGCCAAAACTGGCCATCCAGGCCAAGTGAGCTAGTCACTGCTCACCTCCAGACCGCTTTTACAATGGAGCCTCCTCAAGCCTTATAAAGGCTTAATCACATGCAATACCATGGGACAATACCATGGGCTACAACAAACCATGTGCCCAAACCATGTGCTAGACCTAACCATCTTTGACTCAATCCCGAGTGAAGGTTAACAGATGCAATACCATGGGACAATACCATGGGCTACAACAAACCATGTTCCCATACCATGTGCTAGACCTAACCACCTTTGACTCGATCTCAAGTCAAGGTTAACTCTAACACTAGACAAACTCCCAAATATAACAATCTACGAACCTAAGAACCCAGATCCTTAATTCTAGCTTAGACTACTTTTGTTGTTGCAAATGCCACCTTGGCTCTATATTTCCCCTTGCATTCTATTAGCCACCTCTCATACTAGTCTTATTCCCATCACTTTCATTTCCATGACGTACTCTTGCAAGATTTGAACCTACTACTTCCCTTTTCACATCTTTGTATTCCTATTTCATTAGTGTCAGGTCACAAAGCACACAATATGTATTAGCATTGTTACAATCTACCATAATTTCTCCTAGCCCACAATGAGCCCAAATAGGTCTAATCAAAGAGCCTAGCAAGCATGCTCCAACTATATCCTTTTCCTGTCAATCAAGTTTGCAGGCTTACTCTTTTTATGCATAACTACCACCAAATTTGACCTAAAAATGGGTGAGGAAGATCTAAAGGCCTTCCTTAAATGCCCAGAATACGAACACACACTCGTGTAACAATCCCATCATTTTACTCTCTAACCTTTTTTGTCTAAAGAGAAATTAACTATGGGGTTTATGGGAGTTAATTCCTTCTCCCATCTAATGTGCACGTGGTTACACTTGATTAATAAAAAATGTCGCTTGATGGAGATTATATTTTCATGGGATGGCTTTGAATAATGTGACCCCTTCACCAATGTCTAATAATTCTTCCTCCATGCAAACACTTACATTGGCTCGATGATTTTCATTTTTATTTTGTGACCTTAACACCTAAAACAACTTTGAGATTGACAAAGTATTTTGCTAAGTCCAGGGATCTTTGCATGAGTTCCCCAAAACTATTGTGATTACAATATTGTTTTCCCATCACCTTTGCTTCATTATTGGTGACAGCTCCCAATCCGCAAGCAAACTTTACTTTATTTTGTTCCTCAAGATCATGAATGATCCCCCCACTCTTGCCACCCCTAATTTTACATTAGCTTTTATCTATTGAAATATTAATATAATTTTCATTTAATTTTTTTTTAAAGCTATATTGTAATATGAAAAATATGAAAAATATGAAATAAGATATTTCAATTGTAATCATAATACTAGAAATATATTATGGTAAAAAGAAATATTATTATTTTTTAATTAAACGTAATTATATATAATGATGATGATGGTTATTAACACCCATTGAGACCAACTTTGGCATATCAAACTTTTAAAAAGGTAAGGAATCACTTGGCTTGCTTTAGAATTTTAATTTTGTGCTTGAAAACCTTTAAGAGAAACATTCCTAGATCATTGTGGTTTGATTAGGTAAAAGGTTACGAAGGTCGATATTGTAAAAAATAATTTGACATTGTAATTTTATGTGGGTTTATGCAAAACATTCTAAGAGAAAGTGTTCTTCATCCTCAACCATGTAGGTGTCACAAAGATGACAAATTCTTTTGAACCATGACATTTTATGATTTGTGTCCAATGCCCTGTTTCATTTTAGATTTCATGAGAGTTTGTTTTTATATTAGTAATGCTGATTTTCTTCTTTATGTTAGTCAAAACAAAGAGATACTTTTGATCTTCCTAGATCACTATAGTTTCAATGAGTTAAAAGGAAGGTCGATATCATATGAAATATTTTGAAATTGTGATCTAGTATGGGTGTATGCATGACATTCAACGAGAATATACAAATCCTTTTGACCCCTGACATTTTAGGACTTGTACAATGCATTATTTCACTATGGAGTTTGTGGGAGTTGTTATTATTTTAGCAATGGTATTTTCTTTTTTACGCTAATTAAAATAGATAGATAATTTTGATCCTCGAGATTAGGGTTGATCTTGTAGTATCTTAATTTTCTTTTATCCTTCGATTATTTATCACACCACAATTTCTTCTTAAGTTTAGAAAAATATTATTTATAACAATATTATTACTTTGCAAAGTGACCTCTTCCTCTATTCGTTAATGGTTTAGCCAAGATTTGACATCTTTATGCCAACCTCAATTGAGCTACAATTGGTTTTAACTGGAGTTGGAAGCAATCTTAGGAATTTTTTTGTCTCCCATGTTATTTATCTTGGTCCTGTACATTAAGTACCTAGTCATAGTCCTTGGATGCGGGTGTTAGGAGGAGAGAAGAGGCACCTAGCAGAGTCGCTTGCTTCCAACTCCCCCCCCCTCTTAATTTCTCCCCCATGCGAATGTTAATTGTATTTATGAACCCGACTCTACAATCTAGTAGCAAGTTGGCTCTTCATACAGAGCTCATTGGGGTATGGTGTGTTGATAATCCCAGGTGGTGAAGAGAACTATCTCCCCTGTGTGCACTGGGAAACTAAGCTTTTGGTTGTAAGAAACTAAAGTAGAATCATCCCTCCGATCTCTCAGAAGGTGAGGAGTGATGTGTCGATTATGATCTGCAATCAAGGTATTCCTCGACGTAGCAGTGCATGTGGTGGGGCTACTAGGTGAGGGGTTTGACCTCCTACTGCCATCTTGAGCTATGAGGACCATATCCCCCTCTCTTTGTCATGAAATAGATGAATGGGAGGTGGGAGAAGTGGAGAATCAGCTGGCTAACCTGCTATCTAGGGGGAGATTCAATCATTACTGGGTGGTCAAGAACCTATTAGCCAGCCTAGTTCACAACAACCAGGAAGTTTGGAGGAGAACCCGTGATGTTGTTAGAGATGTGCAACTCAGTTAGCACTAATTAGGTAGTGGTTTGAACAATCTGGTGGAGTGGCATGGATTGTGTATGCCTCTTTCGGAGGTGTCGGTGGTCAATGCAGGACCCCAAGCCCTTCAGGATGATGAGGTGCCCCCTCAAGAAGCTCAGCTCGATTGTGGCTCTCCCAACAAGTCTGGTAAGCGCTTGTTGCAGGATCATGATGCATCTCCTGGCCATTTCGGCTCAATGAGCTCTGGTTGTCTTCTCACGAAGAAGATCAAATGTCAAGATGGCAAAGTGCATGAACCTCCACACAAAATTAAAATCCATCTGATTAAACTAAGCAAAGAAGACTTATCCAACAAGGACTTTGGGAGACACCACACTAAAAAGGAATCAACAACTGTCACTTCTAATGCTTAGGCCCAGTCTTGATCAAGACTCTCCAGTTCTCAAGATGCCCAGTGTCCCCTGGTTTTTAAGGTTTCTAGTTTCTTCAAGCTATTTTGATACTAATTCAATTTATGATGTTATGAATTGGATCATTTACTTCTACATATTTTGGTTTCTCGATTAGAGTTGGCCTATGTTTTTTTCCAATTGTATAAATTTTGGTGATAGAATATGGAAAAAATGTTAACTTTTTTTGACCAAAGTTTAAATCCTACTTGGTGTATCTCGCAATTGCTTACAAAAGTATTTAATATTTAATTTGATCATTTTTGCATGATATGTAGAACACATTATATATGATTTTATATAAATTGAAGTTATGATAATAAGAAAAATGTATAGTTACTTCTCATTTAAATTTTTTTGGATCATAATTTATTTCATTTCATATGTATATATTTAATATTTTTATCAAATTTATTTTATAAGTTTATATTTGATATTTTTATCAAAATTTAATGTAAATTTTATATTTCATATTCATTCAATTTGATGTGAAAGTTTATTTTCAATAATTATTATAAGACTAGATAAATCATTTTAAATTATAAATAAAATTAAAAAAAATTAATATAAATACAATCTCTTTGAATTCAACACTTTATTTTTTTGTAATTTCATCACTAATACATTCTAACACCACATTGATTAGTAATTTCATTGGTAATACATTCTAACACATTGAAGTTGGTATCATCACTAATACATTCTAACACAACATTAATTAGTAATTTCATCTTTAATGCATTCTATCAATTGATTTTGTATTTTAATGATCATCTCGATAAGAACTTCTTTAAGTAATTTTAAAGTAATTGACCATGTATCTCTCTTATTTGGGAGCTATTGGAATAAAAAAAACTTTTGAATGTCCCTCAAGAAATCATCTTATCATGTCACCTTCAATGGATAACAAAGTATGGTCCCATCGTATGGTATTATTTACTTAATTTAATATTTATATTAAAATAAAAATTTAGTTATTCCATAGGGTGAAATCTTGGACACATACATAGTTTTATATTCAACCTCCTGTCGCAACCTCTTTCTCTCCTCCCTACAACCACTAAATTCCATCCCTCTCTTGGTGAAGTCCTCCTCGATGTGAGTTGCTTTTTCAAGTAAATGCATGGTCATTTTTTTTACTATTGCATGCTTTCCTTCGCCCTTGTCCATCACATCTAGTTTAGTCTCTCCATTAAGAAAAGGACCTCTTCATCCCTCATCACATATAGGCAAGCAAGATCCCTCTAGGAAGGAAGTCATGTTGCCCTCTTCAAAATCTAGTGCACACACCTTAGTTGTGGGAGGGGCCTTCCTTTAAGAATGTAGTTTTGCAAGATAACCTAGGAGGGCCCTCTCCCTAGTACCCCATGATTTGAATGGTTAACAAAGCCACAACCCCAACCATAGTTATATTAGGAAGATGCAACATAACAATATGTGTTTTACAAACAAACTATGTTATTCCATTGATTCAATAGCCTATGGCAAAAGTTAGAAAATGTTCATCAATGGGTCTCCTTCACTTGGAAACCAAAAATAAAGGAAGAGGTTTTCATCTACCCATGTATCAAAGTCTTCTTCAAAGTGGAATTCGATCTAGTACAAAAGCTAGATATTGAATTATTAGCCTTGGGACATTGGGTTTGAGGTAAATTTGGACTTTGTATTAAACCCCAATCACCTAATTTTAACCCTGCATCGAACTCCTTCTATACTTCTTCAATTTGGGAACAATTTTCTAATACTTTATTGCAATTTTGGGGGTATGGCTCAGTCAACGATATAGGGATGCATTGGGTAGCTTCCACTTTAGGAGTGAGGAGAAATAGCAATGGTGCATCACCATCTATGCTCACATCTATGTAAATATGGACTTCAATAAAGAGTTCTCGACATAAATCAAGTTGGTATACATGCATGATGACCCTTGCTTTTCAATTAGCTTCTTCCCACCACAATTTCGAGGAAATAAAGGAGTTCATAACCCCACCCTAGATTATCGGATAGTACAAATAATAAGCTAGGGCTTCTTATTTCTTCATCAATCACTTGAAATCCACTAAAATAGCTAGCAAAAGATTACATTTGGACCCAATTCCTGCATTATGAATAAGTTTCCTTTAGATGCCAACCTTGCTTTGAAACACGGGAAATAAGAGGCTATTGCACCAAGAAAGTAAGGCATGTAAGAAAATCCATAGGGAAACTAACTTGGTGGGAGGGAGCCAAGAAGACTCACTACCTAATAAGTAAGAAATCCCTAACAATAATCTAGCAAGTCCCACCTCAATCCACCTAGTAGACACATCCATCTCCATGTGTGGCACCCACCCAAGCCAAAAGGAAAATAACATATTTCCCTTCCTCTTTGATAAAGAAATATCTATTGACTCAAACAAAGAAACAAAGTCTACACCAATCACTCGGACCTAAGTGAGTTAGGAGGATTAGGTAGAGGAAGCTGGAGTGAATATGGAGATGTTGGAACCTTTGCAGTCCCTTCCAATGGAAGAAGAAAATAGAATAATCAAACAAAATGAAGGGGCACACCATGAACTTATCACCCCACTACAAGTTTAGCAAGAAAAGTTGACAAAACTCATAAAAGAGAAACTTGAATAATTTGCGACAATAGAGTACTACCTATATAACTCGAAAGTGTCTTCACTATCTATTTTCAATATTATTTATTGCTTTGATTTTGTACTCGAATATTCTCTTAATTAATTTGTCTTTATTCATGCACACCAAGCTTTGAAAAAATATCAAGTAAAACAAATAGGATTTCAGTACTTGGGCATCCTCCTGTCCTTGCAAGAATGAGTGATTCCCTTCCTTCCAAGAATTAGATCTCTCAAATGTAACCTTCCTTTCAAGAATTAACTCTCATATATAATACCTCATTGTGTGGTTACCTTATTGTCTGGTTAAACTTTAATTTTTAAAATATAAACTTTTATGTGTTATTGTAAAAAATAAAAAATATAGAATATATTATATAATTGATGTGTTTACATATTAATTTTATATTATACTTTTAATAATTTAGATAATTACAAAGTTTATCAACTAAAATATTTTTGATGTAGCAAAAGTTAAATTTTTAAAATTTAATCAAATTTTTTTTAAAGTTTTTTAAATGTAACCAAAGTATATTATTTTTATTATAATTTAAATAAAATAATAATATCAAAACATAAAATAGAATGTTTAAAATTCAATATTAAAACAATAAAATTTAATTTAATTTAAATAATAATAAATATTTAAACTTGGTATCCAATTTATCACTTTAGTGCAATTGGAATTCCCTTACTTATGGGAAATAATTCCAAAGCCCAAGTTATTTGTTGCATTATCTATTGAGATTGAGATGAATAGAGATGGATTCCATCTGTATATATATTTTGGATTTGTTTATTTCTTTCAAAAGTATCAAGGTTATTTAATAGATTTTTAAATCTATGTGGTATAACTAGTGAGGTTCATCTTAGCAAAAGAGTGTCATTGGCAAATTGGAAATGATTAATTGATTTAATTTTTCTAACCTTTTTTTGTATTCCCATAAAATTTCCAACACTTCTTTTAAGTTTAACCTTTCCTCCTAGAATTTATGTCAGGATTTCTTCCAATGGTTTAAGTCACATGATTTCTTCCCATGTGGTTTAAGTCACATGATTTCTTCCCATGGTGTAAGTCAATATGATGTATAGCATATTCCCAACACTGTTTAACCTTTTGTCCTAAGGTTTATGTCAAGATTTCTTCTTATGGTTTAAGTCAATATGATGTATAGCATAGGTGAGAGAGGTTTTATGTCAAAACAAATTTCCAAAGGTTTAAGTCAATATGATGTATAGCAATCCTAAGGTTTAAGTCAATATGATGTATAAGGGAGAGAAGGTAGCCATGCTGTATCCTTCACATGCCTCCAAAGAAAGTGGCCAAACATGTAACATGACATTCATAAGGGGTGATCCGATGCTTACTTGTACATGCTTTTGTCAACCAATGAACTATGACATAAATCCAAATTTCTAGAGAACCTTGAAGAGGAATTCATGCCTCACTTTGTTAAATACAATGCTCATATCTATTTTATGACCGTAACGGATGTGAATGGTCTCTTAGACAAGAATAATATTATCTATTCTTTGTCTTTGTTAGAGAATCTTTCTTGATTCTTTGAGATAAGATGAGGGAGTAGTGGCTCAACCGAGTTGCTATAAATTTTATCAAAAAACCGAATAATTTTTTAGGTTAATTGTTCTAATTGATATGTATTTTGAAATTTTCTTTATAAATAAAGTTTAGTTTTTACAATTTTTATAAAATTAATAAAAAAACTAATAATGTTTAAAAATGATATATTGTAATGTAAAAAGTGCATAGGTTAATATTTTGAAAAAAATCCAAAATAATTATCAAAACATTAAAAAAAAATCATATTACAAGGAAGTTGTTAATACAAGTTGGTTGAGGTTATCATGAATACCACTTGATATATGGCTAATACAAAATAATTAGTATTCATGTTATTTTCTAAACATTATTATATTGAAATTTATTATTATTATAAAATTTATTATTAATTTTTTATAATAACTAATATTATTATTTAATTAATTATATTAGAATTTATAGTATGTTAAATAGAATTAAAATTATTTTGATATACATGTTATGTTATATTTTCATAATATATGCTTCGTTTTCATGAATGTGGGTTTAAGTGGGGAAGTGTATGACGGGGAAGATGATAGAGGATGGATATGGGAGGTAGAGAAGGGGACTATGTGAAACGATAATCACCCTTGCGCGATGTGGATAATTATGTCATGATGGAGATTATTTGTGGGCCATGCATAGATTTGCACGATGAGGGTTGAGCTATCTATGGAACCCTTAGCACGTGGTGGGTGAGGTTGAAAAATTGATGACAAGGCGAAAGGTCTGGGATGGTGGTGGTTTGGGGAGAGAAGTGTTCACACTACATGGTCAATATGAGGAATGGGAAGGGTCTGGGTCATAATGCTAGAGGTGGCCATATGCCTCGCATTCAAAGGAAGGTGGTCGAAGTGAAACAGATGTATCACCAAGTTGTGGCGAAGGAGACAATCGATTATTGGACCAAGCGGAGGGGGACATTGAAGCCAATAAGGTGATGTTAAGGACCCTAAAGGAGCAAGAGTAGTGGGAAACTTGGGTGGAGGACACAGGCTCAACCTGCACTTGGGAAACTCGCTACATAAAAGCAGTCTTGTTGTATTGGTAGATGAAGGCTCTAGTGGGTCGTGCATTGATGGACGCATTGTGGTTTCCTTGATACTAGCAAGTGTGCAGAGGTAATGGCTCAACAGAATTGAGATCAAATCTTGAAAATTAACGAAATCCTGAATAGGATTGTAGACGCCATCATGGAGCTTATTTCAAGGATCAATGTGCCAGCTCAAATTACCACTAGGAAATTATTCAAGCCGAGCTAGCTAACGCCCCATCCTAGAAATGAAAAATGGGAAACTAAGGTGTCGATTGATATTATATCAGGTGATGTCTAGGGAGTCTAGGTTTGTGTCTAGGTGTTTTGGGTTTGAATTTTGTTGGATTGATAATTGGTTTTGTTGGATTCTTGGTCCTTCTAGTCATGTCTGGTTAGTAATGATGACAGTCTGTTTTGAGCTTAATGTTTTGTGGCTAAACTCTGAACTCAGTTGAAAGGATGACCTAGTTTCCCCGCATATTAGGCTAGTCAGATGACTTGTATGGTCTATCTAGAAGCAAACTCATGTATAGCTTTTATTCTGAAGTAATATAATGTATATATTCTTACAAAAAAATGTGGTTTTTATAATGTAATTAATATTATATTACTTATTGTTAATTAGTCATATTAATATCATTTATAGTTTTTCTTAATAAAATTTTATATTATAAGTATATTATTTTGTTGTAGAATGACATGATAAATATATTGTTTTGTTGTTAATTGATATTATAAATATATTAATTTTAATCTCAAATGAGATTTTATATTGATGATGGTTATAACCTTCATTGAGATCAATTTTAACCTATTGGACTTTAAGAAATGTAAGGAATTACTTGGTTTGTTTTATAATTTTATTTATGTGATAAAAAGGATTTAACATAAGAATTCCTAAATCCCCATAATTTTGATGAGTTAAAAGATTAAGAAGGTTGGTCTTTAAACAAATATTTTGAAATTGCGATTTAATGTGGGTTTATATAGGACATTTTAAAAGTAAGAGATTTTCATTTTCAACCCTCTTAATGTCAAAAAAATGACAAATTCTTTCAACCCACAACATTTTATGCATTATTTCACTATGAAGCTTGTGATAGTTTGTTCTTATTCTAATGATGTTGATTGTGTTCTTATAATAGTTAAAACAAACATATATTTTTTGTTGTCCAAAATATGATTGTTCACCTCCTTATAATATATTAATTTACTCTTATTGTATAATTATTTATTGCGCCACAATTTCTCCTTAAATTTAGATGTAATAATATTAGAGTGACTTCTTCCTCAATTCCCCAAAAAATTAGCCAAGAATCGACATCTTTATGCCAACCTTATTTATGTCATAGGTGGTTTTGGTTAGAGTTTAAAGCAATCTTAGGAAGCCTCCCATCTTCCATGATATTCACCATGTTCTTGTACATTAGGTACCTAGTCATAGTCATGCTGTCAATGGGGGAAAGATGTGCTTTTATGGTGAGGATAGGATGAGGTATATTGTCTTTAATTTTGGGATTATAAGTTATAAAATGCTTATGGATTTGTCATATATATTTTCCACAATTCTCCAAGCCCAAACTTCACAACCTTATAAGAAAAAATGATTGACAAGTCCCAAAGAGGAGTTTCTTTTTATCCATTGAAAAAGTTTCGCTAATTTATGACTATTTTCAAGTTCATAGTAAGCTTTCCACCCTCCTTTTATCCATTTATATCGTATTTTTGGATTTAATATTGAATGAAATTTTATATTATAAATATATTACTTTTATTGTTTATATCATAAATATTATTATCTTCTATGTTAAATGAAGATTTTATAGGATAAATAGGTTAATTCCAAGGTTAAATCAAAACTTTATGTCATTAATATTATCATTTCTATGATTAAAAGAATACAGGATTCAATGAAACGATTTCTACGTTGTTGAGGTTAATACATGGGGCTTATTATGGGGATACATGGGTTTATTGAGGTGGGGAAAATGTGGGAAAAAAGGTATTAGAGAACATGTGGGATAATAGGGTTGGGTAAAAAACATTTTTCATTTGGTGTCTAGTTAATATGTGAATAAATGAGTTTTTTTTGTAATTAAAAGGATTGTATTATTGCAAAATCATATAGTTACATGTCGATCAAAAAGTCCAGATTCATCATTCTCAGCTTTATCCAGCTTAACACTTTTCCCAAAAAGTGACCAAATTCTCCCAAAGATAAAAACCAGAGTGTTCTTGACATAGACCCAGACATGATACATACATGACCCACCTGTCCGCAAATAAAACTTATCCCTACTAGACCTACTAATAGAGGGCCTAAAGAAAAAAACAGAGCCCATGATTGAGACATCAAACCTGTTTATGGGTTGGAGTTTCTAGGTTGGTTCGTTCGGCATCACGCTGAGTGGTCTGCTTGGTCTGCTTCACTCCCTCGGTCAACTCCATATCTGCAGCACTAGAGTGCATAGCTCCCTTGTGATTCACCTTCCTACTTGGGCCCCAGCATGAATAAGTGAGTTATTATGGGAGAAAGTTTATATTATTGATGTTTTGTTTTAATAAATTAATTTGTAAAATATATTTTTAAGTGTGGAATTGGAATATTATATTTGATGAAATTGATTTTAATTTTGTTAAGAATATTAATTTTGTTGTGTTTGTTTTAGTTTTATTTTTATTTTACTAGTTATTTGGGAAGATAATTTGGAGTGGAGTTTGAATGGTTTTTTTTATAGATAAAGTTATGAAATACAAATATGAAACTCCCAAAAAATAATGTTGAAATATAGAATACAAAATTTGTGTTTATTAGGTCCATTTTGGGTGGTTGTTTTAAATAACCATCTAAATCAAATAATGGGAAAATGATACTTTCATAATGAAGAACGATGTTATGGCATATGACTTTGAATTAATTAAAGGTGTGTGATTTTATAAAACTACTCTCAAGTAATCATTGGAAGCACACAATAGCAACAAAATCGAAGACACATTTAACTCTTCTTGAACATGAATGTAGTTACTATTTTATATATTACAAGAATTAATGGAAATTTTGTTCTCTCTTTTATTTAAATGAATGAATTTTTCAATATAGTTGGAAGTTAACAATTTTTGAAAATCTAAAAACCAATTTTTTAGGTATTTATTTTTTTTCCACAAAATTTCAGTTATTTTCTTTAAAAACAAAAGCTTTTTTAATGCATGAAATTTTGTTTATATTTATCATTTGCAACTATATAATTTTCTCCATTTTATGTTTTTAAAGAAAAATATTTCCTTTATACAATTTTTTAGAAAATTTAGGAAATATTTCCATAGATTCTCTTGAGAACCTTATGTTTTTTATATGTTTTTAAGGAATTTAAGAGATTTTCCTACCTTAGTTAAGTTTTCCATTTTATTTGCAAATTTGTTGATATAGTTGCAAGTGTTTATGTTCATAGGCTACATTAATAGTTATTTCTTGGATGTGATTTTTTATTTCCGGGATTGAGCTTGTTTATGGAAAAAAATGTGTTTTTATCCCCTTGGTTTAGCCACAAGCATCTAAGCTTCAATCTCTAGTGCTCTTCTTCCTTTCAATATGCCTAGTGTAATTTTCCAACTAGTTCCCTTTCATTTTCTAATAATGTGGGTGTTATCTCTTGAGTCTCCATTATGGACCACAAGTTGTCCATATTTTGTTGTATTTTTGGTTTCTCTTGGATGGAGTAATGAAAGAGATAGTGGCTCATTATTAGGGCTTTTTTTTTGTCATTATGATTTTTGTTTATGATAAAATGACAAAGAGTCTAGAACTAAGTAACTTCGTGACTCTTTTATTACCTCCCAAGGTTGGTTATCATGGAACCAAAGAGGGTTAAATTAAAGGGGATTTTGCGCGAGCTTGTGTCTATCTAGAATTTGAGGAGTGACTTATGGTTAGAAAGAGAGGATGGTGGAAACAATATGGTGATTCCCAATAAAAAAGAAGTTTATATTAACAATATGGTGATTTCCCAATAGAATGATTCCCAATAGAAAAGAACTTTATATTAACAATATGGTGATTTCCCAATAAAAAATAACTTTATATTAAAAATATGGTGATTTCCCAATAAAAAGAAATTTTATATTAGGAGTCAATTAATCCTTTTTACAATGTGCTTTTGTTGATGATTGTAACTAGGACAGTTACTTTTGCATAGGCCAATTGTTTGCATTCAGGAGTAGTTTATATGACCTCTCGAGGAGCTTGTGTGAGAGCAAGAGACCTTTGTATATTTTTGTCAAGTTTAGAAAAAGCATATTATTAACTTAATGTTGATTAATGACTAAAAAGTGAACTTATGATTAAGTTAAATTGTTGATCTTAAGTGAGGCTTGAGGTTTAATCTCAACCATTGATCACTTTGAAAATCTAGGGTTAGTGTTACGGTTTTGGAGCTATGCATGGTGCAAATAAGATTTGTGAGCTGGAAGAAAGGAAAGTTGTCATACATTGTAACAGTAATAGTATGACGAAGTGAGCTAAACTCTAGACCATATACATCTTTGCTGGCTAAATCAAATAGAACACCTGGGCGACGTCTGTGTAGGCGTGCAATGAAAACAAGGGCAGGAAAGAGCGATGTGGGTTGTATCTGCCAGCAGCCGCAATAGAGTCGAACCTGGACGCGGAGGAAGGCGGAGAAGAGCCAGAACGACTACGCCAACAGCATGAGGCCAATCGTGGACATAAAGCTAGGAGCTGCACCATATAAGAGCCGCCAGGACGTGAGCGCCAACGGAGTATTAACGAGCAGGAGAATATCTTCGAGGATTGGGATATGTTGCAAACAGGTGAAGAGATCTGTCAGAGTTCACGAGCTCACGGGGAGGCTGTCGGTCATGGGCAGCAGTCGCGAGAGGCAGGGAGCTGGGCACAGAAGAAGCAGCCGCAAGAGGAGTACCGACTGGTAAACGTTGGTAGCATGGAGCTGGGAGATAGGTGTAAATTAGAAGAAACATGACATCAGAAAGCCGCCACAGAGCCAGCAAGTTTCTAGACAAACCACCGGCCACCAGACCCGCAGCTATCGGGAAGCCGCCAGGGATGGGGCAGGACAGGGCCCAGAAAATTTTGGGCAGCAAGCCCAAGGACTCGGGAAGACCTTCGAGGCGGCCCAAAAATTTCAAGCAGCTCCAAAAATAAGTTGGGCAACTAAAGAGAGGCCATAACAAACCTCATGCAATGAGCCAAAAAGCTAAGAGAGCCCATAAAAGGGCTTGAGCAGCCCAAAATGTAATCCACGCAATAGTACTAGGCTGAAGTAGGATTGGGAAGCAGCAGGTTGCAGATCTAGGCAGTAGTTGACTGCAAAAGTTCGAGGAGCGAGCATTTCGGGAAGCAGTGAAGATGATTGTTGCAAGTATAAGATCTGAAGATAGGTTAGAGGGTGCCTCTAACTACATCCCTAGGAAGGCGAGCGTCATGTATGAGAGTTTGTAAGTGCAAAGACACCGACAGATCCTAAGGACATGGTAGTTCACAAGCTGAAAGATGTGAAGGCCACCAGGATTATCTTGGATGTGCGGAAGGATCATTTGATCCATCACATAGCCAAGAAGACATCAGCCAAGTCTATGTGGGATGCTCTTATAGGATTATATCGTAATAATAATCAAAACATGAAGATGGAGCTCAATGAGGAGCTTAGAATCACCAAGATGTCCAAGATTGATACAGTAGCTTCTTATCTCACCACGATCACATAGATTCTTGATAAGTTCGCAGTAGCTAGGAAGAAAGTAGGAAGAAAGTGGGAGATCCATAGTTGGTGAGGATTTACCTTAAATGGCTTCACTAAGTCATGAGAGCCCTTTGTGAAAGGGATCATTGCATGGGAACATCTTTCCAATTCACTAAGTCATGAGAGCCCTTTGTGTAAGGGATCATTGCATGGGAACATCTTCCCAATTGGGAGATTTTATGGGATGACTTCATCCAAAAGGAGATTCAAGAGGAATCTCCATCTAGACTCCAAAATAAGGGTGATGATGAGGAGAATGTTTCCCTTGCTAGTCAGGTAAGGAGGAGCAATGACAGTTTAGGTGGAAAGTCGACTTCACAGGCACTAAAGAAGAAGAAGAACATGAGAAAATTCAAGTGCTTTGTGTTCCACAAGTGTGGCCATTATGCTTCACAATGTTTGGAATGGAAGAAAAGAAATAGCAAGAAGTAGAATTTGCATAAGCTTAGGTTAAGGACATTGTTGAGAGGTTTAAGAAGGATTTCTCGTTAGTCTCTTGTATTTCTGGCACAATTTCCAGTAATGTCTGGTTTGTGGATAGTGGGGCTTCTCGTCACATGGAAGGGACACATGAGTTATTCACTAGGTTGTTAGGGACATACCCAGATTTGCATGTGGAGCATGGCACTCATGCCAAGTGTGTTGTGAAGGGAGTTGGAATAGTCAGGTTTCAACTAGAGTCAGGAGGATACCTGGAGGTGACAGATCTATTGTATGTATTAGAGCTCAAGATGAATTTGCCCTCACTTTCGACATTAGAGGACATTCTATACTTCATCTCTTTTGAGAGTGGATGGGTTCTCATTCAACCGAAAGGATTTGGCATAGACTCATCACGATTCCTTGGTGTTAGAGAGGGAAACGTATACATGTTACAAAGCAAGCTTGTAGTTGGATCCAAGGGGGCCTTGGATCATGGATTTATGTTAGTGATAGAGGTCAAGGAGTGGAAGACTATGAAGAGTGAGTAGAGTTCGCAAACTTCCAATATGGATAGTAAACCTTTAGAGGGGAAGAGGGAACTATCCCCTTTTAGTTCCGTTAGAAGACCTAGTTGGTATGAGATGGCATTGATGGGTGCTCGGGCGCAGGAACAAGATCCTAGGAGCACAATGAGGAGAACAATCCTTTGATGAAGTTTTCAAACTTCCTTGCACTGATGTGTAATGTCATCAATTTTGTGACTTCCGATGATCAAAGAGCAGCTTACCATCAGAGTTAGAGGGATGCCAATGTGCAAGATGATGTATGTGACAATATACCAATGTTAGAGGGAGAACCAATTCTAGGTGGTTCTTCGAGAAGTACCTTCCTCGCTTGTTGATTGTACCTCAGACAAGTAATTTTGTATAGGCCAAGTGTTTGGCATGTAGGAGTCGTCCATATGACCTCTTTAGGAGCTTGCTTGAGAGAGAAAAACACTTTTGTATTTATTTCCTAAGTATAACTTAGGAAAATCACAATATTAAGTTAATCTTGGCTAATGACTAAAAAGTAAACTTAATATTAATTCTTAGTCGTTGATCTTAAGTGAGGCTTGAGATCTAATCTCAGCCATCGTACACTTTCGAGATCTAGGGTTAGGGTTTTGGTTTTTAAGAAGATATAAAAAAACCCTAAGGAGATGAGGACACACACAATAGTCACACATAGTGTGCGAGATCTCATTGATTGGTTGGAGATGAACTTTTAGCCAAGTGTGTAGGTGCAGGGGCAAGGGGAGGGTCAAATGATAGGTGCAAAGGGATAGTAAGCGTGATATCATCCAACCAACAAGATCAAATGATTGATCTTGAGGTTTGATATTCTATTCTATTTACTCTTTTGTAATTCCTCAATGGGTCATTTTCCTAGGATGAGAGCCTAGGATTTTATTAATAATAAAATGAATTGTTTGTTGGTTTTTCCCTAGTTGAGGTTTTCTAGGGTAAATCTAAGTGTCAAATGTGTGTGATTTCCTGTGTTTTTATGTTGTGTAATTTGTTCAGATCTCGTGTATTTTCAGTTAATAGTTGTAGTAAACTATTTGAATCGTTAACCAAATACAAGCTCAATAAAAATCAACAACCTTGTCTCAATTATTTTATTAGTCCAAGTATAATTCCCTTTTTTGAGTTTCGGATCATAAAAATCCCAATCCAAAATTAGACCATCCACCACCTCCCAGATTGGATTTCTTATAAAGCATCCCCCTCATTTCTCCTCCAATGAGAGAACCATATTAAGATATCTAGATAGCATCATGTTGTAGATTGGGATGGAACCTCCATATGATCTTAAAGATGCCCAACATTCTTGTTTTTCTCTATAATGCTTTGGCGTGTAGATATTAAATTACTAAATATGTGCTTGGCTGAATTGAATCCTAGTAATGTATATACCTGGTGTTGAGATACATATGTCTGGAGGGACTTGGTAAATGTTTGGTCCTAAAGTGTGCAAATGCCTTTGGAAGCCCCTCTTGCATTGATTGTTATTCCATTGCTACATTTCTAGAGTATGTTTCAATAACAATCAAATGATTTCTTATACTTTTGTATCCTAGAGGAAAATGACAATTGGAGATTCTATGCGAATCATATCTCTCATTATTTCTTGCTTCGTTTCACTTCATGTTCCATTGCAATCCCAGTATAAGATTTTAAAGTTTTACTTGTTGGGATTTTAGTTTCACTATAAAAGTTGTCTACAACGTCAGTTGAGACCCTAGAATATTGTACCTAATGGATGATTGTTCTCTTTTTTATTTGTTGGATTTTCAACCAATTTTGTTATATACTTTTCCTTCTTGTTCCTCTTCCTCTTCCTACTATTGAAGAGCAATTTTATGGTTTGAACTCCACACTACATAGGTTGGATTTTCTCAGAGAAAACAACAAGGGAATATGAGAAACTACTCAACATTCCAAAAGAAGGCTTAGTTTGGGACAAGGAGAGGTTTCAAAGAGGGAATAGGAGGATCCACTTAAGAAGCAAGTGGTTGTGGTAAGGAAGGCTTGAAGGGTTGAGAAATTGAAAGGGGAGTGGAGGATGATGGAACATAAGAAGGTTGATGGGATATGAAGTCTGGGGGAGAAAGAATAACATATTGATTTGAATCATGAGGGGTATTTCCTTTACGAGGATTGGGTTTTCTTAAGATTGATTACTTGTTTCCAATGGATTTTTTGCTTGTTGCCATTGTTTAGTATTCTCTTGTGACTACTGATATGGAGAGGATATATTATAATCTTTGGCAAAGTACTCATACTCATCGTAGGATTTAATTTTAAAACTCATAGTTTGCTTTCTAGAGGAGGGTCCAGTCATCCAAACAAAGACATTACTTATGGAATCCCTTTTCTAGATGCATCTCAACACATATTCTAGCACAATAAAACATGTTGGAGTTAAGTTCGAATTTATCCTTGTATTTCCATGTAGCATTGCCTATGGATTCTAAAGATTCATCATTCCAATAATGCCTATGTTAAATAAGGGAGGCACACCCAAACCAATATCGTGGAAGGCAAGTCTACCTCATAATCAAAGTCCAAATACCATCAATTTAGGAGCACTCATTGTGGGAACTTAAAGTATGAACCTTTGTGGAAGATGATACACATGTCTTCTTTGAATTCAAATAGAAATGTGAAGTATCCTCCTCCACAAAAAAAATAAGACTACTTACCTTTTATGAGGGACATCCAATTTTATTGCATGCACTAATCCATTTCCCAAGGCAAAGGACACAATCCCAAAAATTGTCTAATGAGTGCTCTTTCTATAGAAGGAAAGGATTTGAGGCATGACAATTATGGTCGTAGATTCACATTAGAGTTAGTCCTCTTTATGAAACACAATGGTGCATCTTTGTGAGTGTAGGAATTCTTAAAATTTGTTGCCATTAGTCTTTGGAAGGAAGGAGCTTCAATGGACAGGAATGGGGAGTAAGAGGGGCTTCCCCTTCTTAGATTGATGTCTATGTGGGAAGAGAAAACCTAAGGTTTCAAATGCTAGGGATCACAAGTTAGAACAACGTATTTTATTCAATTGTTGTTATAAGGATTGAATATTAAACTTCTTAAAGAAAGAACAACTGGAAAAATGATACACAAAGGTATACATCAATTAAAATAGACATTAAAGAAACACCTTCAACATGATAAATATATCTCTACATATTTCCCTAAAATATAAAGAAATGTAAATCATTGAATTTTAGGCTTTATATATTATGTTAAGCTTCCTAGGAGAGAATAAGAAAATGATACACTAAGACATTGGTGAATTGAAATAGAAAATAAAAGAACACTGGTTGCCTTTTAAAAACAAGATAGGTTATTAAGCAGCAAGTCCTTTCCAAGCGAGAAGTATAGTTAGTCTTACAAGATCATTGAGCTTGATGTTGAGGTTTAGATGATTGGATTTTAACTAGAAAATTAATGAGATTAAACTAATACTATCTTTTTCTATAAGTCCTTACCTTTACCCTGCCTTTCAAGACATATAAATAAACCTCTGAAGACAATGTAGAAAACATAAACAAATTCAGTTGCAATTGTTTTGTGTGGTTTATCTCAATGGCATATAAGACAACTATAACAAAAACACCATTTGTCTCTTGATTAAAGAACTATATGGACTCCAATAAATTACGATGTTAGAGTTTCTATGAGTGAAGCATCCATAACACTCAGATTATGATCTAATAAAATAAGGAAAATGTACAAAGTAGTAGTTATTCAATATTTTACTGAAGTATAGAATATATCGGATAATGAAATCTTATTTAAGTACATAATGGATTTAAATTATTACAAGGATAAGAAATGTGCATAGTCTATTAGTTCTTCATTATTTTACAAAAGTAAAGAATGTATCAGTTCTTCATTATTTTACAAAGATAAAGAATATAATTTAGTTATAAGGATAGGGATTTTGCATATTCAATTTAAAATTAAACTTGGAGAGAAGTTGCTAAATGGTTAATTGTCGACCAAGTGACAAAGTGGAACTTCAAGCAATGTCCTTTAATGATGTGGCAAAATATAGCTTTAAAAATGACAAAATGACAAAATAACAAATTATATTGCAAGGTGAGCTTCATGTATTGAGCAGAAGAGTTCTAAATTGAACGACATAGTGAGATCATTTTGGTTGTAAAATTTTACCCTATGAAATTGTCCCAAACTGATGCGTTGTGATCCCTTGTTTGCAGGTAGAATTAATGGTTGTATGGGGTTTATGGCAAGCTTCAAAGATATATCACACTTGTACAAGTAACAACAGTCATGCTGAGTCCCAGGATCAGGCCCACAAAACCTAGTCAAATGTTTAATTGAAATCTTTGGTCCCCTAGACTTGTAAAGCAATATTACATATCCCTTACAAGGATGCAAATAGCTGAATAATTTGTGTACTCCTCTAGCATGTATGACATACAACTTCCATGCATCCAGGGATCATTTCCACCAACGTCAAATAATTCTATGTTAAGTGGACACCTTTTGCACCTTCTATACAATATAATCTACCTTCCTTATTTATAATATTCTCCTTCCATAACGTCTTTAGAGATAACAATGCATTTAAATATTAAAATAACAAACTCAAACTTGGAGACGGTGTGAACCTTGAAAGTGTTGCCTTGTTGCTTAAAGTAATTGATACATTGCATATATTTTTTTGCCTATTTTCATAATAGTAGAAAAGTATGACCAACCCCGTAGTATTTTAGTTTATTTTCAGAATCATACAAAAATATGGTCAACTATATTTTAGTTTATTTTCAGAATCATACAAAAATATGATCCACAATAAAATAAAATAAAAATTGTTTGTTAAAAACATACTATTTAAAAATATATATAGCAATATATATAAAATATAATGCAATAAGTAAACGGTAATAAAAATAATATATAAAATGTAATAAATTTAAAAAGATATATTTTCATTAAAAAAATTTAAAAATATATAATACAAAACACATAAACATTTCAACACATAAATACATAAAAACTTAACCCAATTTAAAAATATATAATATAATAAAAACTACAAATACATAAAAAAAAACCTTAACCCAATTTAAACATAAATAATATAAAATGTAACTTTATGCTTAAATTGAATAAAATTGTAATAGATATAAAAATATTATAACACAAAACATAGACAATATTTTAAAACATAAACTATATAAATTAAAATGTAACACAATTTAAATATTTAAATACATAAACTATAACACAATAAAATATAAGGCAACTGTAATAAATTGAGTATGGTGTAAAATAAACAAAAATAAATTGTCTTAATTGTTTAAGAAACACTGGCGTTTTTTACCATTTGTGGCTATGTCTTTGACTGTTATTTTATAAATTTCCTAAGATATGGACTGTTATTTCATAAATTGCAGGGTGTATGGATTTCAATTTGAATTAACCGTCCACTTTTTTCTCTTTATATTGAATTATTTTTTTGTATGTAGAAATCATAAGGCCCACCCACCATCTTTTGGTATTTTAATTGATAAATAAAAATATAATACAATATGTTTTTGGCTTAGTTTATTATATTTAACTATTTGAAACTGCTTTATATAAATAAATTCATGTCTAGATTCTATATTATGTCTATTTTGTAGAAATTTGAGATATTTACAATGATGTTTTTTAAACTACAAAATTAATGTTAATATCTGAACACGAATAATTTCTAGTCCTCCAAATTATCATCAAGTTGGTGGGACAGGTGCACACAACCTTACCAATTCGAATAGTAAATCCCATGTGGGATGAGTTTTCGTGCCCTTCTGTCTAAATCTTCGGATTCTTCATACTTATAGAAATTACACAACAATTTTTTCACAGTTTTTACCATTGTTATTATGGGCTTATAGAAATCTCTTTGTAATGCACTAGTCTTCCACATGAACAAAAAAGAGTTTGGCCTTGCTCCTCAAACACATTACCTAGTATGTAAGCATTACAGGGCAAGCCCGATAAACCTCGCTTTCAGGCCTATATATACACACAATGGACACAAACCCTGTTAGCCAAAACCAAGCCGACTAAACTTGAGTTTACCGTTCAGTTATTAAAAATTTCACTTTCACGTCAACCTCCTTTTCTTTTTCTTTGTTGAGTGAAACTTGTCTAACTTCTGACTAGACAAGTTTATCAAATTTGGTCGGCCTTTTAGACTCGACTAATTTACCTTGACAAGTTCTTACTTGTTGGTTCTACCGACAGGTTTTACTTCGACCACTTGTCGATAACTTCACTTCGACCACTAGTCAGCTTGACCACTTCGACCACTAGTCGGCTTCATTGGACAACTTGGCGGTCTTGCTTGACCGTTTTACTTGGACCCAATTGCTCTGGTTTGGTTTTAGTCAGAATTTACAAAGTATGATTCTTAGTCTAAAAGACTTAAGAATTTACAATTGTTTTTCACCTGTGAGTAAGATGAAGTAAAAACCGAAACTATAACAATTCTAGAGAACTTATAAAAACATATACCCAAATATTTAGGAAGACTTGAGTCGACCACTTTGCCGTAAAACCTGAAACTTTCACGGAGTGAGAAATTTATGGGTTCTTTGATTTTTCACTAAAACCGTAAATGTAAACAACATTTACTCAAGTAACTCTAGAAATATTGTGCGGCTAAATAAAAATGCATTCAACCATAAACTATTTTTTATATATAACTTGTGCGGAAATAACAAAGGTATTACAAACTTGTTGGCTCTTCGACTGATCCGAACTTGTCGGCTCACCAATTGATCCTTTTACAGAGCTTCGACTCTTCGACAGAATCACATACACAGAAGCTTGAGCTTCAACTTCACAACTCTCTGCTTAGAGTTCTCTCTTTCTCTCTTTTCTCACCTAGAGTTCTTCTGTCTAACTTAATTTACAATCCTCTTCTTCTATTTATAGGAAGCCTGAAAACAGCTTCTAAGTGAATCGACTGACTCACCATTAAAGACTGTAATAACTATCTACCTAACAACTTAGCTTTAGAAATTAATTCGACTGGTTTACATTGCCGAATCATGGACTCTTCCCTCTTGTCAAACTGACCGACAAGATCTGGACTGATACTGACTCTGACAGAGTCGGCTGAGATCAGATACAGATCTGCGAGTAATTAATATTTCCAACACTCCCCTTTAATTATGAGCATATGAGGATTTTTTTAAAACAAAATTTACAAAATGTTTCAGAGCTTAGACTTGCTTTGTGCATGACATAGTTCACTATGTAGAACTTGTCATTCCAAGATAACTATGTAGATACTGGAAAGTATTCTTTGCCAATGGTTTTGTAAAGATGTCTGCAAGTTGATCTTCAGACCTGCAAAATTCCAAACAAATTTCTTTGTTGTTCACCAACTCTCTTATGAAATGAAACCTTGTGTCAATGTGCTTGGTTCTCTTGTGAAACACATGATTCTTGGATAATGCAATGGCTGAATTGCTGTCACAGAAGATGGTTGGTGGTTCTTGATGGTTCTGTGACGAGTCTTTTAACACTCTCCTCATCCAGACAGCTTGGCATGCAACACTTGTCGCTGGAACATACTCTGCTTCTGCTGAAGACAGAGTTACTATGGGTTGTTTCTTTGAATCCCATGAAACAACACTTGTACCAAAATGAAATGTGAACCCAGATGTGCTTTTCCTATCATCTATGCTGCCTCCATTGTCACTGTTAGTGTTACCAATGAGTTTAAAATTTTCTGAGGTTGAATACATAATACCAAGGTCTTTTGTGCCACTTACATACCTCAAAATTCTTTTACCTGCTTGCCAATGTGAGCCTTTTGGTAACTCCATGAATCTTGAGATCAGAATTACTCCATACATAATGTCTAGTCTTGTCGTTGTCAAATACATAAGGTTGCCAACAAGCCTTTTGAACAGTGTAGGATCTACAGTTGATCCTTCATCATCCTTGCTCAATTTTAAACCTGTTATTACTGGTGTTGGGGTTGTCTTGCAAGTAGACATGTTAAATCTTTTTAAAACTTCACTTGCATACTTTGTCTGTGATATAAAAATACCACTTTCAGATTGTTGAACTTCAATGCCTAGAAAAAACTTCATAAGCCTCAAATCAGTAATTTCAAATTCACTTTCCATTGTTGCTTTAAAATCTATTATGCCAAAGTCACCAGTAGATATTAAATCATCTACATACAGGAAGACAATTAACATCTTACCTTGCTCATTCACTTTGGTGTACAATGCCGGTTCACTTTCACTTATGTGAAATCCATTTTCAGTGAGATAGGAATCAATCCGACTGTACCAAGCTCTAGGAGCTTGCTTCAAACCATAGAGTTCATTTTTCATCCTGTACGCTTTATGCTCTTGACCTGGAACTTCATACCCTTGTGGTTGTTCCACATATACTTCCTCTTCTAAGTAGCCATTTAAAAATGTCGACTTGATATCCATTTGATAAAAATGCCATTTGTTTTGCACCGCAATGGCCAAGACCGTTCTAACTGTATCCATGCATGCAACATGTGCAAACGTTTCATTGAAATCTATGTCGGGTTGCTGTGTGAACCCTCTTGCTACCATTTTTGCTTTGTGCTTTTGCACATTCCCATCAACATCTTGCTTTGTTTTGTAAATCCATTTGACACTGATTACATCTTTGTCTTTTGGTACATCAACCAACTCCCATGTCTGGTTCTTCTCAATGCATTCTATTTCTTCATCCATGGCTTGTGC
Source organism: Pseudotsuga menziesii (assembly GCA_001517045.1). NCBI lineage: Eukaryota > Viridiplantae > Streptophyta > Pinopsida > Pinales > Pinaceae > Pseudotsuga > Pseudotsuga menziesii. The sequence goes on from LPNX010104491.1 coordinate 437,838, forward strand.
CCATACTTCTTCTTCGACAACTTCTTCAAATGTTAGTGGATCATATATAGGAGAAAATAATGCAAAGAGAGAGAATGAATTTGGTGTACCAGCTTCATATATCTCATGCAGACTTCTTGTCTTCATCGATTCTGTCGTTGTCGACCTTGATGAAATGCTTGATGGAGTCTGTTGTCCTCTTGGTGTGCTTGTCGATGTAGCTTGAGCTGCCACTTGTGTCGATGGTCCTTGTGCTGAACCATGTTGCGGTGTCATGGGAGTCGACGGTGCTGTGACCGGTTGACTTACATGTGGTGTTTGAACCACTTCCTCTTCCATATCATCATTGTCGACTATTGGGCTTAGGGCAGACCCGGGTTTATTCCATTAACTTCACACCAACAAAAAGACCCACAGTGTTGGCCCTTTCGGCAACAACCTGCGAACAGGTTGCAGTCTCACCCGAAACAGCTATGGGGTGCCGCAGAATTAGGTTTCTGCAAGCAAAAGAGGGATATTACTATACCTTTATCCTTAACAACAAATACTTATACAAAATGGAACTTCAACATTCACTTATATAGCTTCGCAATTAGATAACAACAGTTTTTTGCTTAACCCTTAACTGGAAATTCACAGCAAAGTTAATATTTAACAGTTAACTTACTTTACTATTTATCTACTTATCAATGCATAAAAGAACATAACAGAAACAACACAAAAGAACCACAACACAAGATTTAACGTGGTTCACCCCTAGGGTAGGGGCTACGTCCACAAAACTGCGCTTTTATTCAACTATTTACAACAACAGTTCTGATCTGCGCACTCAACTGCAGATCCTTTCTTTCTAGTCTAGCTGCGCACTTAGCTGCAGTCCCTTTCTTACAAACTCTAAGCTGTGCACTTAGTTGCAGTCCCTTTCTTACAAACTCTAAGCTGCGCACTTAGCTGTAGTTCCTTTCCTTACAAAACCCTCTGTGCACACAGCTGCAGAGGTCGTCCACACACACAGCTGAGACTTGACCTTAAAACCCAAAAATAGATCTATCTTCTTCTCATCAGATGATCCTCATGTCATTAGATACCCTCGACATCTTTACATGAGTGCCTATTTATGCAAGTGCACTATTACAAAATCATGGTCTTATACCCGAAAATTATGGACAATTACAAAAAGAGGGCTTTGACTCAACCTCGACACCCCTAAAACTATTTTGAATCACAACTCCGCTTACAAGCTTCTATAAAAACTGTGGAGTTACCAAAATTAAGGACCGTTAAGGTGCACACCCCAACAGGCCCCTAAGACTCACCAGTGTCCCGTCCCGGGACACTCTGCTGTTTGTCTGGTGGGAGAATCTTGTTGGTGAAGATTATAAACTGCTTATTGAGGCCGCGCATGATATCGTCGGCTGCTTGCTCCTTCTCCACCAACTCCTGCAACACTGTTGCTGATGCTTCACTGGCCTTTTTCTGTGCAAATGCATCATACTCCTTCAGAACTTTAAGCTGGCTATCTGCAGCAGATCTCAACTCCAAGGCCTCGTTGATAAGGGGCTGCATAGAATTTTCCAATAGTGTTGCTTTTGTTTTGTATGACTCAATTTCCTGCTGGAGTTCATTACTTTGCTTTACCTTAAGCATTTTCTACATAGGAGGCAGAGTCTTAATTTCCGCTTTCACTGCATCCAGTTCTGTCTGTCGCTGCTTGATGGTTTCTTGCAGCTTTTCTACTTCTGGATTGTCCTGCAGGTTTGCCCAGGCGTCGACGGTTTCCTCTAGCAGTTTTGCTGTGCTACTCACGAGATGTGAGATCTTCGCTGCTGAGGCCTGAATGTCTCCATGGCGCTGCTCCCTGACCTCTGGTGGGCTCTCCGGGATGATGCGAAGTTGAAGCTCCATAATCTGAGCCTCATGTTCTGCTTTGAGCTTCTCTATTTCATTGTAAGACTGTTGTGTGTAGTTTTTTAGCTTGGCGATTCTTTGCCCCGGCTCTTCCTCATCCTGGATGTCGAAATCAGGAAGACTTCGACACACCTCCTCCACTACTCGTGCCAATGTGACCTGCTTATGTTCTGCCTCGCTCTTCCTCTGCTCCGCTTCCTTCAACTGCACTGCGAGGCTATCACTCTGCTTCATGGTATTTTCCAACTGTATTTGTGAGTAGTGGTCTCGTGCTTGGATCTCCTTCATGATAGCTAATTGGCAGAGATGTAATTCCGTCATGGACATCTTGGTGTAATCTATTCCAACTATCATGCTCATCTCCGAGCGAGACGCTGCGTCAGTTATTATGAGGGCTGCACTTGACACTTGTCCCCTGTTTTCTCTAACTGGCCATTGTCTTGTGTCTGGCTACACGCTTACTAGGGCATTGCTTGCTGCAGCGCCAGTTGTTGATTTTTCTACTAATTCCTTTAGTTCTGTAATCCTCTGTGCTACGCCATTGAGTGCATCAAGGTGCGTAGCTGCAAACTATGACCATTTCTGGGTGAGAACTTCTGTGGACTTCGTCAGAGCCTGATCAAGCTCCTCACTTGTCAAGGCGGGCTCTTTGTCGATATTCTTGTCCTTCGACGCCTTCGTTTTCTTTCGGGACTGAGGTTTGGTCACTTCCTCTGCCTCTGGCGACTTGCACTTATCTGGCCGATTAGGGTTTGAGACGGTTTTGATCGAGTCTTCTTCTTCTTCTTCATCTCCGTCATCTCCACCCTGGTCGCCTTCACTCTGCTGCGATTCACTTTGTTCTTCGCTTTCTTTGAGTGGGTCATTCTGCTGCGTCTGATTAGGGCCTGCATCTACATTGATGACTGGGGGGACTGGAATGTTGGGTTTTGTCCCTGCGTCCTTCAACCATTCCGCCGGCCACTGTTGAACTACCACGAGGATTTCTTCTTTGGTTACTACGTATGGTAATTTAAACCATTTATGCTTTTTATCTGCGTGGGCCTGGATGAAGAGATGATGTATGTCGGCCTTGAAGTTAGCCGCTCCATCATACTGAGAGAATAGCTCATTAGTGAGCCGCGGTGTTTGCAGGATCTCATAGGTTATGCTCATGGCATAAAAGGCGAACACATAGTTTGTCATCTGCTGGGATGCTTTGTCCTGCGACACCCAAAGAGATGCGTACCTTGCTGCGCCAAGCATGCTTGGAGGCACATCAATAAACTGCGTCTTGATAGGTTCTTTCCACCCGACCAGTGCAATAAGCACTATCAGCCATGAATAATGAAATGGTCTACCTTTCTCCTACGCGTCGCGGGCATCTTCAAGAAATTCCTTAGCAATGTATGCTGCCCAGTTGTAACTATAGCCTTCCGCACAGTTCGCAGCAATACTAACAATCGGGGCAGGTAATTTGTTTGGTTTGCACTTCCGCATTAGCTTGCATGCTAAGAGCTCTGCGGCGAATCGAATGTTTTGATGCTGAATGGTCGAGGTTTGATACTCTCGCTTTCCTTTTGTGAGCTCGAAGCGTTTCTTTATGCTGTGTGCTAGCTTCGCGTCTTCATGTTTTCCCATAAACTCAATGCTAGGATCAGGCCCTTCCTTTGGCAAGCCCGTAATCCGGTGAATGAGTTCTCCATTGATGGCGATTTTATGGTTTCCAATCCGGTGCCCATCATGCACCAACGCCAATAATTGCTTGACCACCACGATCACCTGTGTGCTACGACCGAAGTGGGGAACATTGAACATCTTCAACAAACCAGGTTTTTCCAAGCCAGCAGCCCACTGTTTCACTTCTAATAATGTTGCTCCAGTCTCCGGATAGTAGACAGAGTGTAAGTATGTCCCAGGTACGAACTGTGGAAATTTTCCACGATCATTTGTATCGTGGTCGGCGTACTTGAGTCGGTCTACTTTCCCTTTCATTGTCCCGACCAACTGCACACCCGGTGGCAGCGAAGGGGTGCGTAATGTGAACTTCTTCGTCCGCCGAGGTAGCTGAACTCTTGGTCGAACTGGCAGAAGATATGGTGGATGCTGCGGTGGAATGTTCTCATCCCCTTCAAGTGGGACCTCTGTTGAACCAGACGGATTCATCTCGGGATCCTTAAGTGTTTTCCCTGATTACTTGTGTCTGTCTTCGTTCCGCTTAGAACGAACTCCAGGCTTAAACTTTTTCCTAGTAGATCGTGTCTGCATTGGCTGAGTCGGTGCTGGGGGAGTCTCTTCGCAGGGTGTAGATGCAGGTGGGTGGCTGAAAAGGTTTTGCAGACCCCCTTGTTCAAATTCTCTCACTAATTCCTGAAGCTCACGATCAGCTGTCATGGGCTCAATTGTAAAACTCAAGAAAATGCGTAATGCGAACTTCGCGGGTGTGGGTGTCTTCTTATAGAATCCATCAACGAAATCTGTCATAACTGTGCATTAAAGACACCAAATCTGACAGAGATCTTGTCCAAATGGCGGTAGATTTCCCAAGATCTCATTAATACAGGTAACGTACCAGCGCCGCCAAATTTGATTTCTTCCAACGGTCGTATTTTAAGCTTCGACAGATCTTTCCTTCTTCGGCACAAGCAGTAACTCTGGCCGCGCCATAATAAGGACATTCGACACTTCCTGATACTCGCTTCGACATGGCTTCAAGCTTCAACCCACAACAGAATGTCTTCCACCGCCTCAATGATTCCTTTCATTTCTGAGAACTTCGTCCAAAATAAGTCATGATACTCATGGAGAAGTTGGGTCACTTTGCTCACCATTTCTTCATCCCAATAATCTCCAACGGTAGCATACTTAGGTTTTTCTTCTGACCCAATGTTTACTTGCCTTGTTTTCAAGGGCTAAGTCACTTCAGGCACTTCGACTGCTGGTCTGTGTACTTCGTAGTGTCCTTCTGACTCAAGAATGTTAATGTTGTGCGAATCATCATCCTTGTCAATTGCGAGGTTATAACATTCTACTGCATTAACCTCTTGTTCCTTCCAATCGGGTTGGTACTCTACTATTTCTTTATCATCAAACACCTTAGTATGGATCAACCTAATAGCTACGTCTAAAGCAGGACAAACCTCATTAATAGAAAATGTGAGCACAAAGCTATCAACAAGACTATCCCAACTTACAGTACCATGGTGAAGCTCGACCTCCGCATACCAGTTCTTTGCTATAGGTTCTAGAGTGTGCACAAACCTATGTACCCATTCTTCACGAGGTACATGCTTCCATGCTTCGTAGCATTGCTCCAAACGTTCCTGAGGACTAGTCTTACCATTAAACCTGCTTCGCACCTCCTGAGGTTGATCCATGAATCTTAGGCGAAGGAACCTCTGACAAGCTCTCCAACTACGAATATACTTCTTATGACCATTCCACCATCTGGCAGCTATGGATCTAAATACTGAATCTAGAGTCTCCATTTTCTATGAATCTGGTATTTGTTCCGAGAATTGTACAATAAACTCTTCTGGGTCTTTCAAGCTATCAAAAATAGGTAAGACTCTTGTCTGTGAGCTAATCCATTTGAGAGACTTGGTAATTCTTGCACATCGATGTCCATGTAGTTCATAAAGTCTATTCTGCCAATTCTCCAAGCCTTCATCTGAATCAGTCATGCAAGAACTGTCACACTGCCAATCCATTATACCTTCAGTAGTAGGGTTGACATAGTCTTCTTCTTTAGCTGTGATGTTGTAAATATGATCCAACACATGATGATCTTCATCTCTGACTGGCTCTGTATACCTTTCTCCTTGAGAAGGGTCCAAGGGTACTATGACTCTCAAGCCTTTTCCTTCAAAAGTCATCTGCCTGCTCTTAAGGTTGATTACTATAGAATTCTCTATTGCCCATTCAATTCCTAGCAAGGCTGGATAGGGGTTTCTATCATCAATTATTTCAATGACTTCAAAATCAGATAAGGTTCTGACTCCATCAATGTCTACTGGGACACTAGGGAATCTTCCTAGGGGCACAATCTTCTGCTGATTGGCTAATCTCAACTGTATAGGGGACCATTCAAGGGTAGGTTTTCCCATTTGTTCCCATGTCTGCTTAGTTAGGACATTTACTTTTGATCCCAGGTCTAAAATGACATCAGTCATGTCATACTCTCCTATCTGAGCATGCAATCTCATTTCTTTTCTAGTTCTTCTGACTCTATTAACAGTGTTTTCTTTACTAGAGCTTTGCTGAGGTTCGCAAGAAGCAATAACTTTCTACAACTCATTTAAAGAATTCTAATTTCTTAAGAGCTTCATACAACTCTGTAAAAATGATGACAGTGTACTTACTTTATCCGACGAAGCTTCTTGAGACTGTAGCTGCTATTGATGCTATTGCGCAGGTGCTACTGATGTGCTTGGATCAGCAAAGTCTTTCTTGGCTTCCATAAATGTCTATTTTTCTCTTTCAACATCAAATGTTGGGATTTTCTCTGGGGTCTTACGAACCCAAGCCTCGTCAAGCTGTTTCTCCTTAGTCTACACTTTCATCGTAGCTCCACTCCTTGTAACAACGTTAATGGCTGGGATAGGTATTTGCTCTACAGCAATCATTTAAATATTCTGAGTAGGAGCGCTATTTCTTTCTTGAATCTTGGCTATCAGCTGTGGGCATTGCTCAATCACATGATCGACTGCTCTACAATATCGACATGTCGTAGTTGAGTTCTAACAGTCTCTAGCTAGATGTCCTGCCTGGTTACAGTTATAGCACACAACCTAGCCTCATCATCTTCCAGACATACCACCACGACCACGACCTCCAAAAGTACCTCGACCTGATGTACTACCACGGTAACCATATCCATCATTGCCTTGTGCATCGTTTTGTACCCTATAAGCATCATAGGTTCATTCTCTCATAAGGTCAAAGCTGCGACATTCATCTTCGTTGTGTCCAACTGACTTACATAACTTGCAATAGGGGTTCTTAGGTACTTACACTTATCTCTGCAGTAGATAGCAGTCTTCAGGTCGATGCTGGCCAGTTGTCCTACAGATCTCACAATATAGAACATTAGGGTTGAATGGATTTGGCGCACCAGTGTTCAGGTAATTTCTTAATGCAGGACACTGTTCCTTGTCATGACCTTCTGTCCTACATCGTGTACACCAAACCTCCTCTTGAATGGCTTTCCCTTTTTTCATGTCACGAAGTTCCAGAGCCATTTCTTCCAATTGCGCTTGTATTTGGGCTATACCAGAATTATCTTCGACGGGAGTTGTTTCAAGCTTCATAGCAATTTCCAAAGCCTCTTGCTGATCAGCAACCTTATGTTGCATGAGTGGAGTCCTGATATGTGGTTACAAAGCTGCAATGAACCATTCTTTATGCTGTGCTGGTCCAATAGTGAAACTAACTTGATCTAGCAAAACTTTGAACCTCTGATCAAAGTCCCAAACTGATTCACCTCGTCTCTGTTGAATCTCTTTCAGTTCAGTTATACACCGTGACTCTGATTTAGGCTTCTTGAACTCTTTGATCATTGTTGTCTTAATATCAGCCAGGGCATGGTTCTGAGTACAAGAAAACTTCATGAACCAGGTCAAAGCTCGGTCTCTAAAAGAAGTGACCAGCTGCGCTCTTCTTACATCTTGATCCATAATGTTCTTAGCAATCCACACAGCTTCGCATAAGAACCAGAACTATTCTGGATCCTCTGATCCAGTTCCTTTAAAGACTGGGAGCTTGATGTCATCATTCATATGGGCCATAGCGGATCTAGGGGGGGAGGGAGGGGTAGGAGGAGGAGGGGAAGTTACTGGGGTAGACTGGCCTGCGACAGGAATACTCGGGCTAGGGTTACTTTCAGACTGCGACGGGTTCTCAGGGGTAACAGATCTTCGCTGTGGAGTTATAGGAGGGTTTCTAACAAAAGAGGTTTCTTGAGATTCAGGTTCTTCTGGACTTAATGGGGTATACTCGGTATTATGACCTAGGGTATAGGATCCAAAATTTCTCTTGTATCTTTTACCGCTTCGCAGCAAACCACTTTGCTCATCGAAATCGCTTTCACTTCCAAACATATGTTAGTAGTAACAAATCTAACAATCTGATTCTATAAGCAATATGCCTTTTTCAGCCAAGAGCATTTTAATTCTCAAACTAAATGAATTCAAGTACTTACTCTTTGGTCCTTTGAAAAAATGTCTTTCAGCTTCGCTAAAAGAGGTACTTGTGTCGGTGGCAAACTCCGTCACAAATGCTTCCAGGGTTCGTGTTGTCCAGAAATCAACAGCTCGAGATACCGCGTTGTTCATTCTTTTCAATATATCAATTCTTGCGGGGTTCAGTCAGGAAATTGATCTTCGTTGAAGTTTGTCTTTCTTTCTGTCAACTTGGATAACCATTGGTGCAATTCTATGTGGATACTACCAAAGAAAATTTCATAAACATCCAAAAAAACATACCTTTGCAAGAAGTCGTTTGAGCTACGACGAGGATCCTTATTTTCTTGTTCAGCAAATTCCAAATAGGTCTCTTCAATCCAGTCACCGATTTCTTTTACTGAGGGTCTCCAATACATTGCCCTCCAGGTACGACGTAAATCCCTTTTGAGCAGATACTGAGTTCAACCGGCAACGGAACCAATTTTTTGGGCTTAGGGCAGACCCAGGTTTATTCCATTAACTTCGCACCAACAAAAAGACCCACAATGTTGGCCCTTTCGGCAACAACCTGCGAACATGTTGCAGTCTCACCCGAAACAGCTATGGGGTGCCGCAGAATCAGGTTTTTGCAAGCAGAAGAGGGATATTACTGTACATTTAGCCTTAACAACAAATAATTATACAAAATGGAACTTCAACATCCACTTATATAGCTTCGCAGTTAGATAACAACAGTTTCTTGCTTAACCCTTAACTGGGAATTCATAGCGAAGTTGATATTTAATAGTTAACTTACTTTACCATTTATCTACTTATCAATGCATAAAAGAACATAACAGAAATAACACAAAAGAACCACAACACAAGATTTAACGTGGTTCACCCCCAGGGTAGGGGCTACGTCCACAAAACTGCGCTTTTATTCAACTCTTTACAACAACAGTTCTGATCTGCGCACTCAGCTGCAGATCCTTTCTTTCTAGTCTAGCTGCGCACGTAGCTGCATTCCATTTCTTACAAACTCTAAGCTGTGCACTTAGCTGCAGTCCCTTTCTTACAAGCTCTAAGCTGCACACTTAACTGCAGTTCCTTTCCTTACAAAATCCTCTGCGCACACAGCTGCAGAGGTCGTCCACGCACACAGCTGGGACTTGACCTTAAAACCCAAAAATAGATCTATCTTCTTTGCATCAGATGATCCTCATGTCATTAGATACCCTTGACATCTTTACATGAGTGCCTATTTATACAAGTGCACTATTACAAAATCATGGGCTTATACCCGAAAATTATGGACAATTACAAAAAGAGGGATTTGACTCAACCCCGACACCCCTAAGACTGTTTTGAGTTGCAACTCCGCTTACAAGCTTCCATAAAAACCGCGGAGTTACCAAAATTAAGGACCGTTAAGGTGGGCGCCCCAACATCGACATTGGACACAATTTTAACATTTATGTCGACAATTCCATCCCATGATTCATTCTCGACAAATTGAACATCTCGACTGATTATCGCTTTCCTTGTGACAGGATCATACAACTTGTATGCTTTTGTGTCTTCAGAATAGCCGACAAAAATACATTTATGTCCCTTATTGTCTAACTTCTTTCTCAGCTCATCTGGAACATGAGCATATGCAACAAAACTAAAAAATTTTAAATGAGAAACACTATGATTCATAACCGTCCATGCTTCTTGGGGAACTTTGTTCTTCACACTCTTTGTTGGACACCGGTTCATAATGTATACAACAGTTGCGACTGCTTCACCCCAATACTCAATTGGAAAATGCTTGCCTTCCAACATGCTGCGTGCCATCTCCATAGTGATTCTGTTCTTTCTTTCGGCAATACCATTCTGCTGGGGTGTATACCGTGCAATGAATTGATTTTGTATGCCATGATCTTTGCAAAAATTTAGAAATTCATTTGAAACATATTCACCTCCTACGTCGGTCCTTAAGATTTTGATGCGATGTCCACTCTGGTTCTCCATGAGTGCCTTAAACTGCTGAAAATAACTAAATGCATCATATTTATGTTTCAAAAAATATACCCATGTTTTTCTTGAGTAGTCATTAATAAAACTTAGAAAATAATTACAACCACCAATGGATGATGTCTGCATTGGACCTCAAATATTAGAGTGCACAATTTCAAGTGGTGTGCATGCTATATATGACTTTTCGACTGGAAAAGTCTCTCTATGATGCTTGCCAAAAATGCAGTCTTCACAAACCCTTTTTGGTCTGTTGATCAATGGTAATCCTTTCACCATATTCTTTGTGTGTAGTAGCTTCAGCCCACCAAAATTCAGATGCCCAAATATGAAATGCCACATCCAGGATTCATCCTGAACTTCTGTTTGAAATGCAACCTAAAAATTAGCGCTGCCATTTTCTTTCTTGTCGAAGAGCTCGAATGTTTATTTACTTTATACCTTGAATGCAGCTCTTGTATTTGTCTTCCCTTTCATGTCGGGAATTATCCTCAATGGAAACAAGCGATTGCTTGTCATTGGGACTTTTGCTATCAATTGGTCGCTTGGACGTTTGTCTTTAATCACACAGTGATCATCTTCTATATAGACTCTGTAGCCTTTCTGTATCAACTGTCCAATGCTTAACAAATTATGTTTCAGACCTTCGACATGATAGACATCAGGGATATACTTACTCTCCCCATGTTTGGTTAGAAAATCAACAGTGCCTTTTCCTAAAACAGTAACTTGGACACTGTTTCCAAGTGTAACATCAGTTTGAACTGAATTATCCAGACTGGAAAATAAATTTAAATTACCAGTCATATGATTACTGCAACTTGAATCTAAGTACCATATATCATGTGGACTTTCTTGAACAACATTGCATTCAATTGGAGATGTCGATGCCATTAACATTGCACTTGTCGAAGTACTGGTGCTGGTTGACTGATTTGGGCTTTGCTTTCTTTGGTCATATTGTTTCTGCTTGCATTCATATGCACAATGACCAATTTTCTTACAATAATGACATTGGATTTTTGATTTATCAAACCTCTGGCCACTTGGATGACTTGAATTTTGATTATCTCCTCTACCATCGACATTTGCAGGACTTCTGCCTCGTCCTCCTCTGGAAGAAGTTCTTCCTCTGCCTCTGGAGTTGTTTCTCCCCCTGCCTCTACCATGGCTTATGGATGACTGTGCTGTGAATGCACCTTCCAAAGATGTTTGTGTTCTATTGAGTTTGTGTTCATGATTGATGAGTGAAGCTTGCATCTCATCAATGGTAAACGTCGACATGTCTGTGTGTTCTTATAAGGTCACAACCAAGTTTTCAAATCTTGGGGGAAGACCTCTGAGAATTTTTTCAACCACTCTTTGGTCTTCGATGTCTTCTCCATGAGATTTCAGTTGGTTTATCAAACCAACAACTCTAGTGTAGAATGAGCCTACAGTCTCTGAATCTTTCATGGACTGAGATTCAAAATCTCTTCTCAGAATATGCAACTTGGAAGTCTTTACCTTGCCCAAGCCTTGATAGGCGGTCTCCAATGTGTCCCATGCTTGCTTAGCGTTAACTGCTGCTGCTACTCTTGGGAGTATGCTTTCATGCATGGCTTGATGTATTTAAACCAAAGCTTTTCCATCTTTCTTCCTATGTTCCCTCAAGGCATCTTTATCATCTTGTGTGAGATTTTTGTCTGTTGTCATGTATGCTGGTTCTGCATAACCATGCTGGACTGTCTTTCAGACATCTTGACCTTTGAACAAAGCCTTCATAGTTAGAGACCAATATTCAAAATTCTTTCCTGTAAAAATTGGAGTTTGCAATGAACCAGAAGTGGAAGCCATTTTAAATTTTTAATTAACTTTCCTTAGAAAATTACTTTTCCACTTTGAAAACAATATTTCTTTCCTAAACCTTGCTGTGATACCAGTTAGCCAAAACCGAGCCGACTAAACTTGACTTTACTGCTCAGTTGTTAAAAATTTCACTTTCATGCTGACCTCTTTTTCTTTTCCTTTGTCAGGTGAAACTTGTCTAACTCCCGACTAGACAAGTTTATCAAATTTGGTCATCCTTTTAGACCCGACTAATTTACTTCGACAAGTTCTTACTTGTTGGTTCTACCGATAGGTTTTACCTCGACCACTTGTCGGTAACTTCACTTCGACCACTAGTCCACTTGACCTCTTCGACCACTAGTCGGCTTGACCACTTCGACTACTAGTCGGTTTCACTCGATAACTTGTCGGTTTTACTCGACCGTTTTACTTGGACTCACTTGCTCTGGTTTGGTTTTAGTCAGAATTTACAAAGTATGATTCTTAGTCTAAAAGACTTAAGAATTCACAAATGTTTTTCTCCCATGAGTAAGATGAAGTAAAAACAAACACAATAACAATTCTAGAGAACTTATAAAAACATATACCCAAATATTTAGGAAGACTTGAGTCTACCACTTTGCCGTAAAACTTGGAACTTTCACGGAGTGAGAAATTTATGGGTTCTTTGATTTTTCACTAAAATCGTAAATGTAAACAACATTTACTCAAGTAACTCTGGAAATATTGTGCGGCTAAATAAACATGCATTCAACTATAAACTATTTCTTATATATAACTTGTGCGGAAATAACAAAGGTATTACAAACTTGTCGGCTCTCCGACTGATCCAAACTTGTTGGCTCACAGAATGATCCTTTTACAGAACTTCGGCTCTTCGAAAGAATCACATACACAGAAGCTTGAGCTTCAACTTCACAACTCTCTACTCAGAGTTCTCTCTTTCTCTCTTTTCTCACCCAAAGTTCTTCTGTCTAACTTAATTTACAATCCTCTTATTCTATTTATAGGAAATCTGAAAATTGCTTCTAAGTGAATCGACTAACTCACCATTAAAGACTGTAATAACTATCTACTTAACAACTTAGCTTCAGAAATTAATTCGACTGGTTTACATTGCAGAATCATGGATTCTTCCCTCTTGTCAGACTGACCGACAAGATCTGGACTGATACTGATGAAATTAGATACAGATCTGTGAGTAATTAATATTTCCAACAAACTCGACACAGAAAACACATTATATGAATATACACACAAATACATATATCTTTATGTTTATGCTTCCCATCACGTTATCAATAAAAGGACGAAGAGAACAAAAGTTGCGGCCATGAAAGCAAAAATATTTTGGAATCACAGTTCTTTCCTACCCCTGTTCATTTTATGCATGTGCCTCGACCCTTGGGGGACAAGGTATTAAGATGTTGCACAAGATCATGCAGCGTTCATTTCTGTATCAAATTTTAATTCTAGACGAGGAATTAAAATATGTTGATCATGGAAGTGGTTCCCATCAATAGTTCGGTATAATGGCTATCAGTATAATAGTGGGTGCCATCATTTCCTATGAATGCCGGAACGATGGTGGCAAGTGAGCACGCTGGCTTACCCCTCCAGTTTGTTGTATCCTGGAGATGGCCATCCTGAGTGTGTTGAGTGCTTTTACATGAACACAAATTTTACTACTGAGAAGAGCTGTGAAGATATTCAATCTGCGGCAATAACAAGGCCAATTAACTTGTATCTGCCTCCAAGGCACATTGTGGAGGTCATGCAGATGAGAAAGAACAAAGGTACTCTGGGAATCATGCAAGATTGCTTACAGGATCTATGCAAGAAAGCCTCTCAGATTGTACAATAAAAATTGTTGTGTTTTTGTTAATTCTCACAATAGCTGTGAACAAACGAATATCCTATGCTATGCTACTGATGGTGGTTGCAGGCGAGATGCTCTTGGTCTTCTGCCAGCAAACCAGGTAGTTCTAGGCGTGATACCCTTAGTATTCTACCAACAAACCTTCTGAACGTGTCCTAGTATTTGCAGTAGTAGTAGGTTTTCTTTATTTCCTTTCTTTACAATATGCTCATCATGCTTCTTAATGACCAGATAAAAGAGAACAGGTGGTAGTAGAGTATATCATTCCTTCCGGCCAATCATCCATCATCATAAGTGATGATGTTACATACTTGTGGCCGACAAGACAATGGAGTTAGCATCGATGTATAAAAAATAACCACCTACTTCTCCCTTCCATGTCTCAATCTCGAAGCATTCTAAAGGAATATAAGTCAATCTCTAGCAAGCTAACCTATAGCCAGGAGCAGAGGTGGAAAATGAATCATCAGCTTAACCGATTTCAGTATCATTTTCTCTATTAGTTTCCCAAGTGGATCCAATTGCTTAGCTACCAACAACATAACCATTTCTTTCAGCATCTAAGTCAACATGTAAAAAATATTTACCTCCATAGTCTAATATCCCATCTAAATATTGAATTGTCTTCCCCATATCTAGCAACACCTATAACTCCTATAGCACCTAGAGCACTTAGAGAAAATCATCTATAAGTAGCTAGAGAAGATCGAGTTCCAGGTCCATACGATCCAGTCAATTAAGTAGTATATTGAGCACCTGGGTGTGTTATTTCCTTTTTTCATAAGCACCTGCACTAGGACCAGGCTTTACTATAGCACTTGTATATGGTACTTCTGGTAAAGTCCACGCTTGATATCAGGACGCAAGTTGAAAAGCAAGAAACCTGCATCCTTGGCAAGGGAACACGAGAGAAGATGCATTGGTCGTGGACTTGAATGTGAGCTATGATGACTTTGTTGGTTTGTTCACGGTAGAAGGGAATGTAAGCTCCCGCATCACATCTGCATCCTGCATTCAGCGGCTCCTCAAAACTGCCGACGGTTCATTTGGTTATCAAACTGATTTCTAGTTTGGCAACCGTTTTCTTGCTGGGAGCTTTTGGAGTGGTCCATCTAGTGTTCTCTACCTAGATTTGTGGAACATTTGACACATAGCCAACAGAAGCTTGATGGAAGCTTGGCTATTAAACCCCTGTTTGGTCCCCAAGCTCACTAACTCAATCCCCTTCAGTTTTACACCATCAAGAAAGAGTAAGCAGAGCTTGGAAGTACCGTACATGAAGCTAAACTTGTGTGGATCAGGGAGAACTTCTACATCAAGTCAAGTAGCATCAATGGCTGGAGGTATGATCTATTCGACATTTCTATTTCGATTCTGTTTCAGATCCGCATTTGTTTAGAATCAGAAATTTGCTAACAGTTGGTATCAGAGCTGTTATCTCTGCCTTGGTGTTCTGTATGTAGTTGCCACTGTAGGGTTTTCTCTGTGTGTCTGCATTGGATGTGAATGGAAGAGGGCAGAGCTTATAAAGCTTGCATTTTTCGATTTGATTTGAAATTTTATGCATTAGCTTCCTGCGACTGTTTCTCTTGAATGCTTGATTTTCAATGAATTTCCTGAATGGATTTCTTAGTAACTGGAACCCGAATAAACTTGAATTTGTATTTGCATCTTCGATTGCATTCAATTGAGAATGAAATCCAATGTCGAGGTTAATTTTTTTTTTCCAAAGTCTTTAGCAGAGTTCACACAGTTGTCACTTTGATTCTCAATTCATAAATTATGGCCTTTGGTTGGCCCTAATTATCTTTATAAAATTTACCCATAAGTTCAAACTACGTCCACTTACTTTCTAACGAATTTACGAGGAATCTGGTGGATGGGGCCTGTGTAAATTATGGTCATTATCTTAGACTAAATTAAATTATGATAGTTGGATAATGGGCGCTTTGCATTCTTCGTTGCATCAACTTAAGTTTCCTACAAGAATCTGGTCATTCTGCACAACAGTTTGTTACTGCTTCAGTGAAGGTTAAATCAACTCAAGTTTGATGAAACCTTGTTGATTAGAATGCCCTATTCATGTACAAACTTATTAGAAGTTGGAAATTTTTTAAGTGATCGGGCTGTTTTAATTTAATTTGGTGTGAAGTAGATCGAAGTTTCTACTGTGAACTGACCGTTAAGGAAAATATCATAAGTTTAAATAAATATCGAGAGTGCAGGATATAGTCAAACTTTAGTAGAACTTAACATCATCAACGGTAAACAAGAGAAATAGAAAGCCCCTCACCGTAAAACAAGTGGAGAAATATTCAATTTTATTATAGGCAGAACTAGTTGCGTTAACTTGCTATTAATCTTAGAGAGTTCTGTTTCTCTCTTTATTGTATTAGTTTTCTATTTGGAAAAGAAAAATGCTCTCTCAGTTTACATCAGTTGTGTGTTATTGACTGATGTCATGAATTACTTGTTACTGTTTTTGCATATACAACTTGTGTTGCTCCTATAAGAATTGTTTACCTGGATTCGACTGTACAATTTTATGGTGGTTATAATCTTTTATAAATTTTGGAGTTCGGATGGCTATATTTATGTTATGGATAGAAATAATATGGTATTTTTGAATATCTATTTTATATGAAAATAATGGATTTTATATTCCAGAATTTCTTTTGCTTGCCCTCATTCAGATCTGTTCATTTGAAGCTTGTTTTGTTACAGTGAACAACAATAATGTCTAGTGATCTATATGATATTTAATTAGAGAATAGCCACAGCATCTCTAATTAATTAATATCATAAAGAAAGTTTAGACATTAATTGTAATTAATTATACTAAATATAATAAATTTTATCCCACAGGAATTTTTATTATATTTATGTAATTAATTAGGATAAAATATTGAATTATTCATAACTTACCCACAGGAATTATGAATTAATAATTTTATCATAAAGAATATTTGAATCTGCTTGAATTAAAAATTTAGCCCACAGGCAATTTTTATGTCATTAGATTCAATCTTAAAGCATGAATTTACATTGGTAAAAGATGAAATTTTATTTGGTCTCAATTTTAACGTAAGCATGTGATCTTTATTTTTATGCAGTTGTACAACCTGCAAATTTCTCTGAAATTCGTTGTGATATCCCTGAACTTAAGGGAGATAACTATAAGGTCTGGAAGGAGAGAATTCTCCTTCATCTGGGATGGATGGACATAGATTATGCTATGAGGAAAGATGAACCACTAGCACTCACCAATACCAACACTGCAGCGGACATCACGCTTTATGAGCGATGGGAGTGATCTAATCATTTAAGTATGATGTTCATTAAGACTAAAATTTTAGCCGGTATTCGTGGTTCAGTTGATCAGCATGAAAGGGTCAGAGATTTGCTAAAATCCATTGATGATCAATTCGTCACTTCAGACAAGGCACTAGCAAGCACCCTAATCATGAAGTTCTCATCCCTAAGGCTCACCAGTGTGAAAGGTGTGCGCGAGCACATCATGCAAATGAGGGACACTGTGGCTCAATTGAAGAAAATCGAGGTGGAAATATCAGAGTCTTTCCTAGTGCACTACATCCTGAACACCCTTTCGCACCAATATGGACCTTTCAAAATCTCATACAACACACATAAGGATAAATGGTCAATAAATGAACTCATGACCATGTGTGTTCAAGAGGAAGAAACACTGGTGATGGAACTGGGAGAAAGTGCAATGCTGGCAATGCATAGGAAGGGAAAATCTCAAGCCAATAAGAAAGGGAAAGGTAAAGTACCTCCCCAAGCTAATATTAAGAAGGATTCCAAGTGTTTCTTCTGTAAAAAGAAGGGACAGATGAAGAAGGAATGCGAAAAAATTTCAGAAATGGCTTGTGGACAAAGGTAATGCAATCTCGTTTGTTTGTTATGAATCTAATATGGTCAATGTCAATATTAACACTTGGTGGATTGATTCTGGATCAACAATTCACATTTCGAATTCCTTGCAAGGTTTGCAAAACCTAAGGAAGCCAGTGGGAAGTGAGCAAAGCATCTTATCAGGAAACAAGATGGGCTCGCATGTGGAAGCTATAGGAACATGCTATTTAACTTTAAGTAGTGGATTTGTTTTAGAATTAGAAAAGATCTTTTATGTTCCAAGTTTTTCTAGAAACTTGATTTCAGTTTCAAGACTTGTACCGTTTGGATATTCCTTTAATTTTTCAGAAACATCCGTCAATTTATTTTATAAATCTAATTATGTTGGGAATGGTATTTTGTCTAGTGATCTTTACCGCATTAATTTACAAAACAATGTCACTTATGATTCAATGCATGTTCACACTAGGACTAAAGATGTGTTATTAATGAAGATTCCTCTAAATTATGGCACCGGAGGTTAGGTCATATCTCCATAGAAAGAATTAAAAGATTGGTAAATGAAGGAGTACTTAATACTCTGGATTTCACTGATTTTGAGACTTGTGTGGATTGCATAAAAGGAAAGCAGACCAACAAGTCAAAGAAAGGTGCCAATAGGAGTTCGGACATATTAGAGATCATACATACTGATATATGTAGTCCAGAGATGGACTCACATGGTCAGAGATACTTCATCTCTTTTATAGATGATTACTCACGATATATGTATCTCTACATGCTTCATAATAAGAATGAAGCATTAGATGCCTTTAAGATATTTAAGGCTGAACTAGAGAAACAATGCGGCAAGCAAATTAAGATTGTGAGATCAGATAGAGGTGGAGAATATTATGGTAGATACACAGAAGATGGACAAGCACCTGGGCCATTCGCAAAATTTCTTCAAGAGCATGGGATTGTTTCCCAATACACCATGCCTAATTCACCCGACCAGAATGGTGTAGCAGAAAGAAGAAACCGAACTTTATTGGACATGGTGCGGAGTATGCTTAGAAGCTCCAATCTTCCTAAATCCTTGTGGGCTGAAGCACTTAAGACAGCAGTGTATATATTAAACCGAGTTCCAACCAAGGCTGTTCCTAAAACGCCATTTGAATTATTGAAAGGTTGGAAACCAAGTTTGCGACATATGTGCATTTGGGGATGCCCGTCTGAAGTGAGAATATATAATCCATAAGAAAAGAAGCTAGACCCAAGGACCATTAGTGGGTATTTCATTGGATATGTTGAAAGGTCTAAAGGTTACAGATTTTACTGTCCATCTCACGGCACTAGGATTGTGGAATCAAGAAATGCAAAATTTCTTGAAAATGACTTGATCAGTGGGAGCGATCTAACCAGGAACATAGTTTCCGAGAAGGATCATTCAGAATCTCAACCTTCCACCTCAAGTGATAGATTGGTTATTGTTCACAGCACCCCTCAAGTACAAACTGGTGTTGAACAACCAGTTGTTGAAGTTACACAAGCTGCTGACGGCATTCTAGTAGATCAGGTAGTTCAAGAGTTTCTAAGAACTCTTGAACAACGAGTTGAACCACATACTTCTCAAGAAGATAGTGATATAACATTAAGAAGATCTACTAGACCAAGGAGATCAGCAATTCCTGATGACTATGTTGTGTATCTGCAAGAATCTGACTTTAACGTTGGAGCTGAAAATGATCCCGAGTCCTTTTCACAAGCCATGAATTGCAAAGAATCAGAATTATGGTACGATGCCATGAAGGAAAAGATGAATTCTATAAAGAGTAACGAAGTCTGGGATCTTGTTGAGTTTCCTAATGGTGCAAAAGCCATTGGATGTAAATGGGTCTTTAAGACAAAGAAAGACTCATTGGGCAACATTGAGAGATACAAGGCTAGACTTGTTGCTAAAGGATTCACTTAGAAAGAAGGAATCGACTACACGGAGACTTTCTCTCCTGTATCTAAGAAATATTCCTTGTGCGTTATTATGGCATTAGTAGCCCATTTCGACTTGGAGTTGCATCAAATGGATGTGAAAACGGCTTTTCTAAATGGAGATCTAGAGGAGGAGGTTTACATGAAACAACCTGAAGGATTCCCCTCTAGTGATGGTGAGCAATTGGTTTGCAAGCTCAAGAAATCCTTATACGGTTTAAAACAAGCATCCCGCCAATGGTATTTGAAATTCCATAATGTAATTTCTTCTTTTGGTTTTGAAGAAAACATTATGGATGAATGTATATACCTGAAATTTAGTGGGAGTAAAATTTGTTTTCTTGTTTCATATGTGGATGACATTTTGCTAGCAACCAATGATAAGGGTATGCTGCATGAAGTGAAACAATTCCTCTCTAAAAATTTCGATATGAAGGATATGGGTGAGGCATCTTATGTCATTGGCATTAAGATCCATAGAGACAAATTTCGAGGCCTCTTGGGTCTGTCTCAGGAAACCTATATTAATAAAAATTTAGAGAGATTTCGGATGAAGGATTGTTCACCAAGTATAGCTCCCATTGTGAAGGGTGATAGGTTCAATTTGAACCAATGCCCGAAGAACGATCTTGAAAGGGAAAAAATGAAGAACATTCCATATGCTTCTGCTGTCGGAAGCCTAATGTATGCTCAGGTTTGCACAAGACCTGACATTGCATTTGTTGTGGGAATGTTGGGACGATATCAGAGTAATCCAGGTATAGACCACTGGAGAGCTGCAAAGAAAGTAATGATGTATCTTCAAGGAACTAAAGAATACATGCTTATGTATAGATGGATGGACAATTTGGAAGTAATTGGCTACTCAGATTCTGACTTTGCTGGATGTGTTGATTCACGGAAATCAACATCAGGATACATTTTTATGATGGCCGGTGGAGCTGTATCATGGAGGAGTTCCAAGCAGACCTTGATTGCCACTTCCACTATGGAAGCCGAGTCCGTCTCCTATTTTGAGGCTACTTTACATGGTGTATGGCTTAAGAGTTTCATTTATGGACTTAGAATTATAGATTCTATCTCTAAGCCATTGAGAATGTATTGCGACAATTCAGCTACTGTTTTTATGGCTAAAAACAACAAAAGTGGGAGTCGAAATAAACACATCGACATTAAGTATTTAGCCATCAGGGAACGTGTTAAAGCAAAGAAAGTGGTCATTGAGCACGTCAACACTGAGTTGATGATCGTTGATCCTTTGACTAAGGGCATGCCACCTTTTAAATTCAAGGATCATGTAATGAATATGGGACTTGGTTCCATTATGTAGTTTCTCATTGTATGGACAATGTTATTTTTTTAATGAAATTCTTAATTACTGTGTTGTTTTTTCTCATACATATGTGCACCTTAATTTTATTTGAGAAAATTCATCTATGAGGACCAAGAATAAACATAAGGTTTATTCATTAAGAAATTGTTGCCACATAAATTAAAATAGCAATAAATACATAGTAATACATGGAAGGTAATACTTGTCATAAGAGGACTTATCACCATGATTCTTGTATCTATTACTTAATACAGATTGTCAATAGGTTTTAAGATGAGACATTAATTTTGGAAGTATGGACCAAGTGGGAGAATGTAAGCTCCCACATCACATCCGCATCCTGCATTCAGCGGCTCCTCAAAACTGCCGACAGTTCATTTGGTTATCAAACTGATTTCTAGTTTGGCAACCGTTTTCTTGCTGGGAGCTTTTGGAGTGGTCCATCTAGGGTTCTCTACCTAGATTTGTGGAACATTTGACACATAGCCACACATAGCCAACAGAAGCTTGATGGAAGCTTGGCTATTAAACCCTTGTTTGGTCCCCAAGCTCACTAACTCAATCCCCTTCAGTTTTACACCATCAAGAAAGAGTAAGCAAAGCTTGGAAGTACCGTACAGGAAGCTAAACTTGTGTGGAACAGGGAAAAATTCTACAGCAAGTCAAGTAGCATCAATGGCTGGAGGTATGATCTATTCGGCATTTCTATTTCGATTTTGTTTCAGATCCACATTTGTTCAGAATCGAAAATTTGCTAACAGGGAATAGTGGAGTTATAACTCTAGTATATGACTGTAAACAGATGGATGCCTGAGAAAAAATGGTAAACATATAGTGAACATATGTATGACGGGAACAGATGGTAATCATGCAGGGGAATAGATGGTAAAAATGCAGGAATATAGAGGTGAACAAATGTGAAACATGCAACAAGGTAGAACAATGTCGAATGAGACTAACATTTTATGTTTATAACTAATGCTATATTAAATATATATGAAGATATCATTAACAACGTCAATGCAAATGTCCTTACATAATTGTTGTATTAATTCTAAGTTGAACACACACAAAAATGGCCTAGATTAGAGGTCAAATAAGGTCTCAAAGTTTTCTATTGGTTGAAAAAAAATCATGTTGTAAACATATCACAAAGAGTGCAAGACTAATAGAAACATAAACTATTGAATTTTAAGGTGACCATTCATCTGTCATATTGTTTAAGCCACCTATTTGTCACTGGAAATCTTGCAAATTATGAGATTATAAAAATGGTTATGTTGTCAACATTCAATTCACAAAGAGTGCAAGACTAATAGAAACATAAACCATTGAATTTTAAGGTGACCATTCATCTGTCATATTGTGTAAGCCATCTATTTGTCACTGGAAATCTTGCAAATTATGAGATTATAAAAATGGTTATGTTGTCAACATTCAATTGATGGAATAGGGAGAGTGGATCATGCAATAGCTATTGGTGGAGGGAAGGTTTTATATCATTCTAAAGGATACTACCCTATCAATAGGCTGTTTATTTCTTTGATAGATGTACCCAAAAGGATTTTTTTTTTTTAAAATAGTCACACTCTCTTGCTAATTAAATATTATTTAACGGAACTCAATGAACCAAGGAGGTGTCTTTCACTCAAGGGTAGTGATGTTTTTGTTCCCATTTTTCCTTAATTGCTCACTATGGAACACGTCTCTAAGGTAGCACTCTCTTTCTTCCATTTATTTGAAGTGGTTCACTTCCATTTGCTTGTGTTTTTTTAATGGAAGTTTCAAGCATCATGTCTCGAGGGGTGACATGGCTAGTAGTATGGATTCCTTTCGCTGAGAAGCCATGTATTAGGGGAATCTATTTTTTATAAAACAAAACCACCAGACATTAATGAAACCTACTAAGGTGGGGTTATGCATCTTCTTCAAACTTGCTTTGTTAAAATGTAACTTCCTACCAGTGCTAAACTTATAGGTGGAGGGAACATGGTAAGTATGTTCTTCTTTGCTCCTTGTTTGAATAGATTTTTGCATCCCCTTTGTACTATTGAGGATTTGACAAAGGGGTCTTCATGTTCTAAGTCTTCTTCATTTCGTCATCTCATAAATTTAAGTTTAGGTTTTATTCTCATGGTTCCTCTTTCTCACATCTAGCCTTTTGTTGTATGTGAGAGTTTATAGGAGCTTTTTTCCTTCTTGGGTTTTTGGTCCTTTTCTTTGATTGTTATTTCTATCATTTTGGTTGGATTCCTTTCTTTTGGTTTTCTTCTTGTCCAAAGAAGTCTTAATTTTTCCCTTTCTCTTCACTTTTTGATACCCACTCCAAGCCATTTATGGGGAGATCAATTATGGTTTTGAATTACCTTCCACTTATTGCATCTTTTTTACATAGACAATCATTAGATTGTCTAGGCAAGGTATGCATTTGAATATTCTATTATCATAGTCAAATGGTTGGTCAATTGAGTTCCTTTGCAATCTAAGTTTATGCTATGAAGCAAATCTATGTTTAAGTTTGGCTCTATGCATATTCAAGTGCACATCAATATTTTTCCTCTTCCTTGATTTTATTTAATTTTACAAATTTATTGAGGAAATGTCGAGCTCCTTCATAAGAGCTACTCTTCTATATTATCCCATAAGTAAAGGAGAACCTTGGGAAAATTGCAAAGCTTTCGACCATGGTAGCATCATCAATCATAAGACTTTGTTTCTCATTAATTGAAATCCACACCCATTTGTAGAGATGCCTTTAGATTACTTAATTATAGTGACATCATAAGCTTTAAATCCCTATATGTTATTTCTTTCTTGCTCAAATATGAAAATCATCATCCATCCTTATCCCGATTGTGCATCCAAGCCATCAAATGCACAATCAACTTACTTTTGGGGAACAACAATGGTGGTTTAATCGTCTTGCTTTGTGGACCATATTTGGAGGCTCATGGTGGCATTGTCTCATGGTTATGCAAATTGGATAATTTCTGAGGTGATATTCAGCTAAATTAGGCTTTCCTTTTTGTCAAGTTTGGTATTACTGATCTAGCTTCTTTTGGATGAGCATTTGTTGTTGTCAATTTGTTCATTTATTTTTTATTTGTAGAATATTTCAAGAGTAATATATTGTATTCGGTTGTACTAATATTCTCCTTGTCTTTTATGATGAAATGTACCAGATTAACCATGCTTGTTTGAAGGATTTTCTAGTTTTTGTAGGTTTCTTTAGGTGAAAGGATTTTGGAGCTCAGTTGCATCCACCTTATTCTCCATAACATTATATCAGCTGCAATATAATGTGTTTTCCCCATACACGCTTCTTCTCTTTCACACTTTTCAAGATCAGGGCTTGAGGACCTCTCTCTTCTCTCTCTAAAATTCAAATCTTTCTCGGTTACCGGTTCTTTATGTTTGACAAATTTTAGATCTGAAATTTCTGATATTAAAACATGATTTTTTTAAGCACACACACACACATATATATATATATATATATATATATATATATATATATATATATATNGTTTTCATAAAAAAATTCACAAATTTTCAAGTATTTGAATAGTATAAGTTCTTGTTCTTTTATCTGATCAATACATGGGATTTTAAAATAAATATCTCACTGGTTTTTAGCAGGTTTGAGAAAAGGAGAAGGAAATGTTGTTGAAAACCAAACTTTTCATCATTCGGAGCAACCGAAATCCTTCCTTCTTCCCTCTTCTTTATTCCTATTTTCTTCCAAAGAGTGTGTAAGCCTTTTGATCCATTTTCAAGGTTCAAAAGGTATTTTGTTGTCTGATTTCATCATTTTGTAAATTCCATCAATAAAGAAAGTAAGTGGGCTACACATTGCCCACACTCCATCCCCCCTGGGGGGATTCACAGTCTCTTTCATGGTTTGCATTTTACTAATCAACACTTGCACACAATCCACCTTCTTGAAAGGTTGTATAGATTAGTTTTTTTTTTTTTTCATCTCAGATTAAGTTTTACTTTCTTACCCAACTCGTTGCCACGAAGTATGCTCTCGCCACCAACTAAAGGCTTTGCTGATTATTTGTGCATGATCAAAAAGTGACACATAGTTGCAGTTCTAATTTGTCGTTAATCCTTTTCTTTTTCAAACTTATTTTCTATATCAAATTGGAATAAACTTTTTGTCGTAAACTCATGTATGTTCTTTCCCTCTGCAGGATTTTCTTGGTCGTTGGGAAATCAAAAGTGGTTTTCGACACTTTCTAATTTCTTCACATTAATCTAACAATTCATTAATAAAATCAACTCCCCTTAGAAAAATTACGAAAATTTGACGTACGATAGTTGACAGTCGTAGTAGTGACCTCGAGATACAGTCAGGCTACATCCTTGTTGGTGTGGTGTTGGGCACCTTCTCAGAGACTCCGATTCAGCCCACATTTTTTAGTGAGGAACCACTTTATCCATCTTTCAGACACATTCTCCGTACTTCCAGTATATTGAGAATTCCCTTCCCGTAATTTAGCTCATCTCTTAATAATTAAAACTGACCAAGACACTTTTGCAAAACATTTTACTTCTGCAGCATTATTTCACTTTGAATCCATTGGCACTGATCTGATCTACAATTATTGTATTCTCATTTTATGTGTTGATGTTATGCTGCTGAATATTTTCTTAAATTTGCAAATAATCTTGTATCATAATTTAATTCAAAAAACTCCTAAACAACTTACTTCCATCAATAACGATTAAAACTTAAAGATCCTTAGACAACCCTTTCTTAGGGACCACGCCCCTTGGCTTTGTTAGGAGTTTGGCCTAAATGGATGAGTCAAGATAAAGTGATAGTACTTGACTCAAGATTTCCCCCCAATGGCACCCCTAGATTTATGTTGCACTTAACCCCCAGGTGTGTGAAAGGCGGAAACACTTTTTGGTGTCGTCTCTAGAGATAAATAATTTTATTCCTGGGTTACGACTTTATTCTTTCTTTTTTTTTCTTTGCTTGATGAATGATTAGAGTATATCTTTGATTCTTTGCTTGGCAACTCCACTAACCTTTTTTCCCTTTTTGCAAAGAAAATAAAAAAATAGAAATGTTTGGGAAAGATTTATGACGTATATTTTTTTTCACATGGCGACTCCATTGAAGTGATAAAACCCTTGTTTCTAAAAAAATGTTGAGATTGATTGTGTGTAGATGAGCCCATGCAAACAGTAAAATTTTAAAGCTCATTATTTTGACAGCTTTGTGGTTATATCAAATGCTTGCTATTGAGTAAACAATATGGATGGGGAAAGAGATCGAATTTCCAGAGAATATCCTTCCATTAACTTCTCAAACATCCCATGATTCCCTAATTATCATAATGGTGAAGATATATCCGATCATCTACCTATATTTTGGGGAAATGAGCATGCAAAGGTCTGACATGTCAATCTTTCCTTAAAATTCTAGTTGACTTCAATGTTTTGTATGAAGATAATATGATCGAAATGTTTGTCAGTACTCTACGAGGAAATGATTGTGAATGGTATCTCAATGGTATTACTTCCCTTTCAAGCTTCCTTAGAATATTCTTTAGGCAATGGCATACAGGAGAGACTACAATGGAAGATTTAGACAAGTTCCTGGAAGGGTTCCTTTACGCTTCTTTTCCCTGGATAGAGTATCATGAGGAAGATCCTATATTACCTCGTCTCATCACGATAGGGAATTATAAGTATTGGGTTCTACCTACAAGAAAACACAATGAAGAAGAAATCCATGATGATTCCATTGAGTTTGTGCATGAAGATCCCTTAATTGAAAAAAATGTTGAAGACCCTCCTCATATCACATCAATGGAGACTATTGAAGATTGGGGACCCTCCCATGATTATTTCAGTGATGAAGATCACATTTGTACTCTAGGTCAATGTCAGGACAAAGCCATTACAAAATCTTATAATGAAAGTTATGATGAAAGTTGTAATGTGCATGATGGCACTCTACTTTTTCTCCTTATAATGATGATGGTATGGAAGGTTTACTTCCTTGTGACCTTTTTTTTTGAAGAAGATGAGTATGACGATGAGGAAAAATATAGCCTAGATCATGATACAAGTGACGAAGACTACCTTATGTCTTAAAAAGATGTTGATGAGGATTCCTAGACATTCACTGAAAATCCAATCTATGACATGTTTGAGGAGGAAATTAATGAAACTGAAACTTTTGATGGTTTTGTTGATAGTCTTGTCTATGCCATATCTAACAGAGGGAGTGTTGAGTCTCTTGATGGTTTTACTGAAGATCATATTTTTGAGGTTTTAAAAGGAGAGAGCATGGATCTTGTGGCCTTGGGAAATTTTTATATGGAAGAGGAGCATGCAGCTAATCCATATGATCAGTCTGATCCATATATTAGTGTCAATAATGAAGACAAAGAGAAGAAACACATATAGGAACTTGATACTGGTGATGAGGAATCTATCACACATGACATATATGGGGAGGATGACTATTGGACTATTATTGAAAATCCAACCCATGAGACTTTTGAAAATATTTTTGAAAATCCCATCTATGATATGTCCAATGAGGAGAGTGTCTACTCCGAGACTTATGAAATTTGTAAAGAAGAGCAATAAGCGTTTTCATATGATCAGTCAGAACTGTACTTGAGTATCTTTAATGCGGACTTGGATAAGCAATATAGTCAAGATTCAGATTGGGTGCAATTAATTGAAGACTTGTTTCATCCATCATCTTTACATACGTATGTTCCTTATGATTTGGAGCAATTTTGGGTTTACACAAATATTTATCGGCAGATAAGCACTTTTGATGAGTATGATGATATGCCTCATCATACAAATGTTTACATCTGTCCTATCCAATCTTGGATAGAAGAAGCCTACAAGAGGACTTTCTAGTTAGGGAAGCAATTCGACTACCTTCTCCATGATTATAATCTCCCATCTAACCTCTTTCATGCAGGTTTGCATTTTTTGAATAATGTTTCCTTGCTTTGGATGGTAACCAAAGACAAGGCAAAAACATTTAAAATTGATAAAATGGTTAGGTGGTTACATTGGATTTCTGATTACACCTAACCTTTTTTGGGTCATGCTTAGAGTAGGAAAATAATCTCCTTAAAGTGAGCATTTATTTTATGTACTTAGGAATTAAACTCTCTTTCATTAATTAGTTTTGGTTCCTTTCAATAAAGCAACTTATAGTTCATTGTCTCTTTTCATAAAACTTGTGCTACTAAGGTTTTCGTTGTCACGTCCCCTCCCCTCATCTCGACGATGGAGAGGACGCGACTATACTGTTGCTGCTATCAAATGGGAAATATAGCCCCATAAAATATAAACATGAATTGAAATTGAACTGCATATGCAGAGGTATAGTTCATTAAACAATGGAAGCAAATACATTTCATTCACATTCAAGCATTCAAAATGTTCATAATAATTTGTCAAGCAAATATAGTTCCAGAGATTAAACACAAGAAAATACTTATCTTGAGAAAGATTTGTCCCATAACTAGTTATACCGCTACAACATTCCACCCAACCATAGGCCAGTGTGCTCATCAATCTCTCAGCACCACTACCACCCCCGAGCTGGGAATGATTTCCACAAGGAACTAGGGAACAACAGGCTAACACATAGCCAAATACATATCAAAACTCATCCAATCCAAACACAGTTGGGTATATTAGGCTGCTAAGGAAATGGAGAGAAGAATTGCTAAGCTAGTGAGCTCAACCACAGAGCTATGGACACCTACACAATATCTGGCTTGGCCTCCACAATACCTACATCACCCAACACAAGGAAGTATTCCCTTCACTGCTACACAGTTCCATCAAGCCATACCTTCCCTTCTAGTGCTCTTCGGGATGTGTAGAAAGGAATACTAACCCTTCTTGATTTCTCCGTGAGGTCCCTCTCTTCACCAGCTTTGTCAATCCAATTTTGGCCTCTTCAACTCCCAACGGTTCAGAACAAAATAGGGATGCACATCACAACAAATAAAAATGTTGGTAATGGACAAAAACATCCTGGGAACCAAAAATTGAAAAATGGTAAATGGAAAAAAAAGACCTAGGGTGAGCAATTCATTTCCAAAAATGTTTAATGGCTTCACATGGGAAAAAACGACCTCTTCAAACCCCCAATTCGTGGATCTATTCTCCCATGGACTGTGCAACACCAAAAAAGAATTTCCCTGGGCGTGTAAATGAGGAAACAACAAAAAAATGTGAAGGGAAGAGTCCCAGCCACTGAGCATTACCAAAAATGATTTCCCCAACTATGGGAAAAAAGAAGAAAATTGTTGAAAACGTGAGGGGTGAAAACACAGGAGCTCCAAAAACGTGTAAGGAAAAGGAGGACGTGAATGCATAATGGGATGGGCAGCATTTCTGAGCAATAACTTGCCCCATAAGTCAAAACACGTTTTTCCAAAAATGGGTGGCTTCCCAAATTCGAATTTGGCTGCCATACTCTTCCCATGCCCATGCATTAACTAACTCAACCACTTTTGGAAGAAATAAATGATTGGACACAAAAGACACTGATGGGTAGTTGAGATTTTGATGGGTTCTCCCTTTGAAATTTGGCTTAACATTATTGGCTCAAGGGTTTGAATTATTTCCCCCATATTCCTTGTGAAATCATGCCCCCATATATTTTGTTGCATTGGCATAGCTAGTTGTGGGTATTTTTATTAAATGACATATTTACATGATGTCCAAAATATATTGTGCCTAGCTAGCACAATAACTATGCATTGGCTTTACTTGTTGATACATAAAAAGCTAAATCTATGGTGGGCATTGGCCTTGAGCTCCACACCATGATTTAAGACGACATTTACATCATATACAATTTTCAATATAATGGGGTCAAAATCGGGATATTACATTCGTGTCAAGGTAAAATATTTTACAGATTATATAAACCAGAGATGTTGGCATTCTCGTATCCTCTTGCATGGATGTTCCAATTGCATGGCATACTCCACCTCCCACGTAGCCTCTTTAGGACCGTAGTGCTCCCATTGCACCTTTATCTGTCCTATGGCTCAATTCTGGAACATTGTGAGCTTCTTGTCGAGGATGCAAAATGGCTCAGTTTGGAACTCTCCCTCGGGTTCCATCTGGATCACATCCCAATCAATCATATGGTTAGGATCAAGTACGTATTTCTTAAGCAAAGAAACATGAAAACATTATGATCTCTAATGCTAGTAGGCAATGCAAGTCTATATGCAATTGACCCTATTCTTTCAAGCACTTCAAACGGCCCACAGTATCTAGGTGACAACTTGGCACAAATACCAAGCTTCAAGGAACTCTTCCTTTCCCTCACTCTAACATAAACATGATCCCCAACATTGAACTCTCGGTGTAGTCTATGCTTATCAGCATAGATTTTCTATTTGTCCTGGGATGCTTTCAAATTCTACCTCATCTTTGCAACCTCTTGCTCCATTTCCTTGAGCAATTCTGAACCAAGCACAATCCTGTTCACTGGATTATCCCAAGTCACTAGTGTCCTACACCTCCTTCCATACAAAGCTTCATATGGACTCATCCCCAAGGATGCTTGCTATCCATTGTTATAAGCAAATTCTACCAAATGTAAATAATCTTCCCACTTGGTTGGTTTGTCCATCACATACATGCGAAGCATGAATTCAAGCACCTGATTCACTCTCTCTGTCTTCCAATCAGTTTGAGGATGGTAGGCAGTGTTGAAGTTCATTTTTGTACCTAAATCTGCAAACAACCCCTTCCAAAAATTGGAAGTGAACTTGGCATCTCTGTCAAAGACTATTTCCTTATGAAATCCATGCAATCTGAAAATATCCTTCATGAATATTTTTTCAATGTCATTAGTCTTATGTATGCACTTAACCTGTATAAAATGTGTTGCTTTTGTCAACTTGTCCACCACAACCATGATGGAATCATGTTGCCTCCATGGAAATAACTTCCCATTTCCATTCTGGGATTGTCAATGGCTGCAACAAACCTATTGGGTGTTGATGCTCAACCTTCACCTGCTTACATTTCATGCACCTTGAAATATATTCATCCATGTCCTTTTTCATTCCTGGCCAAAAATACTGCTTTCTTGCTATAGCAATTGTCTTCTGATATCCTGGGTGACAAGAATATGGAGCTTGATGGATTTCTTCCATAACAATTCTCCTCAAGTCTGTTACATCTGGAATAGAAATTCTCTTCCTGCTGAGTGGATCAGCCACTTTGTTTTTCTTTCCTTTTATGTGTTTGATTTCAAAATCAAACTCACATAAAAACTCTAGCCATCTAGCTTTCCTAGCATTTAGAGTCGGCTGATCAAACAAATATTTCAGACCACAGTGGTCTGTCCTTAGCTCAAATTTTCTGCCCACTAATTAATGCCTCCACATCTTGAGAGCATGTACTATGGCTACAAGTTCTATATCATGAGTAGCATAGTTCTTCTCATGCTCTTTTAGCTTTCTTGACTAATAACATACCACATGGTTGTCTTGCATAAGAACTCCTCCAAGTCCTTGATTACATGCATTAGTACACACCACGAAATCTTTTTCTGGGTCTGCAAATTTCAGAATGGGTGCACTCGTAAGAAGATTCTTCAACTGCTGGAAGCTCTCCTTGTTGCTGCCTTTCACACACTTGGGTCACGTGGCAGAAATCTTCAAGCCACTCGGTGTGTCCTTGGGGGCAAGTCTCGAGTTGAGGCTGTCACCTTGTTATTGACTCCTCCGTTTAGGCTCAACTCCTAACAGAGCCAAGGGGGGTAGACCCTATTAAGTTACTAAGGATAATTACTTAGTGTTGTGATGTTAAAATGAATGAGTTGCTTAGGAGTTTGCAATTTAACTATAAATAATCAAAGATGGCAAGATGTAAAAGATGAACACACGAAAGCACAATACTGAGACACAATATATATATAAAGCAAGAAATTAACCAGTGCCTTAGAATGGAGTCAAAAATAGAATCAATATGCTTGCATGTGCTTGGAGTGAATGTTTTGCGATTGCCTCTTGGTATGTTTTAATTTAAATGTGAAGTATGAGTTGATTAAATTAGGCAAAGGGGGGACTCCAAATATACCCAAGAGTACTTGGAGTATGTCCAAAACTAAACCTTCACAGCTACCCACAAGGAATATGTGGGATGAAATGGAGTCTCTGGGGCTATTGTTCGTAACGCACCCATTAGGGTGTGACAAATCGGCGCCCCGAGGTCACTTTTCAGAAGTTCCCACTTTCTTTGGGTATTTTGCCACCGTAAAGGTTTGATCTATGTGTTGGATTTTCACCTGATGGTTTGTTAGTTGGGGAGAGTGAGTCCTAATTATACTAGTCACTCAAGTGATTTTGATACAGCTTGACTGATCGGACGAACCGAAGCCAAGTGCAGAGCATGCACACTGAAGTCTTGTAAATTTTAGTAAGTTTTAAACTGGGTGTTCTTGTTTAAAAGAAAACCCTCCAAGAACCTCTTTCGATCCAAGTGGATCTCAATCAGGGAATCGAGGAGGGGTTAATTTTATAATTGCTGATAACTAAATGATCAAAAAGAAATAGATACACAATTCTAGTTTTCTAATTAATCCTACCACGAATCTCTTTCCCCTTTCGGGTCAATCGGGAAATCGTGGGGTAAGTAGTATGATTACTTTGAAAAAACCAAAAGTGGAATATGAAATTAATAATAAAATCAAGTATACTATCCTGCAAATTAGA
This sequence comes from Pseudotsuga menziesii, assembly GCA_001517045.1. Classification (NCBI taxonomy): domain Eukaryota; kingdom Viridiplantae; phylum Streptophyta; class Pinopsida; order Pinales; family Pinaceae; genus Pseudotsuga; species Pseudotsuga menziesii. The sequence goes on from LPNX010104491.1 coordinate 470,520, forward strand.
TCAATGCTATTTTGAAAAAGAAATAAGCAGAAAGCGACGAAAAGGACACCGACACAAATCCCCCCAGGGGGGATGGGGAATGGGCTCGAAAGAGCCTATTCCAAAGATAATTTTATTTATTACTGGTCCTTATACAGAATCAGTGAACTGAAATTATCAGAAACTTCTTGGTCCTTATACAGGCTGAAACCAAGATTTTACAACTTTGGAAAAATTTTGAGTTTTTAGTGAAAAAAGGAGACCCCTGGGGGAATTTAAACGCTCCTGAGGCCACTTCGGGCAGTAGATTCCTTTCTTTTCTATTAGACCTGATAAAAGACAGCGAGCATGTTATAATAACAAATTCCCAAAAGCACTTTAAGAGTACCTTTGGATCAACCTACCTTATCTCAAAAAAAATGAAGTTAAACTAGCTGAACAGGCGAAAAGGGAACCAAGGAAAGCAAGCTTTCCTTGGGATCTTGGCTTGCTGTTTGTGCAGCCAATAAAATATGCACTGATATTGCATAATATTAAATTTTATAACAGCGAAATGAAATCTAATGCATGCGATCTACAAGTTTTCTTTAAAATTCATGCAAAAAGACAATTTCCCTAAAGCTAGATCTAGAATGCTTATGGAACTTTTTTGAGTGCAAGATCTAGACTATAGGCTATGAAATATCAGATCTATGTATATTTTACTTTGATGAAACAGATCCAAATGAAATCAAAGCTATGAACTGAACAAAGTAATCGGGTGAAGTGTTGATTTTGAGGGAGGAAGAGGACGAAAGAAATGCTGGTTTCCTTGAAGATCCACAGTGGAGCTTTCAGGTGGAATGTCGAGGGACTATGTCTTTTGGAAGGTTTTGAAGGGAGTGAAAAAACAAACTAGATCAACATCCTCTCCAAAGTAGGAACCTGCAACTCAGCTGAAATCAAAGAACTTGCCAAGAAACTTGTGAGATCCGATTAGTACATACACAAAGATTCAAGATAACATGCATATAAACTTATAGGACATGCTAAATCAATATCTCTAAACATGCATCAAAGGAAAGAGATATTCAATAAACTTATTGAAAAGCAGCTTTCCTACAAGATCATAATAAGCTTATTATCAATCTTAACAACGAATCTACAAGAAATTAGCAGAAAATGACCACATATACAAGTTACCTCAGTAAAACAATGGCAATAATCATCCACACATGTAATGGCACCACACCGTATTGCCTCCAAAGATTTTCTTTATTTCAAATGAATAATAACAATAGTACAATAGCAGCAACACCTCAATCCCAATTCTAACTCGCTTGGAAGAGGAGGCTGTGCCTGGATATATACAAAATACAAGCCATCTAGCCTAGGGGGGGCACAATTCCTCATGGAATCAAGTGAAATCAACTGATGGAGAGTTCATCAATGCATAACTGAAGCTGGACTGAGCCTACTTGCCAACCGGGGGCTTGATTGAGCTGACACATCAACACATACACCGACACATCGACCCACAGAGCATCGAGGAGGATCCACACATGTGGAGGAGAGAGAGAGGGCACAATTCCCCATGAAGACAGCTGTAGATCAACTCTGGATCTGATTTGATCCCCTCCTTCAATCAAGGATTTGTCAGATCTAGTCAATCTGCTTCAGATTTGACTGATTTCAATCAAATTGGCTGAGAATCCACTGATTTATTGATTTTGGATTTGCTCCATTATTCATCAATTTATTAATTAAAATAATCAATAATTGATTTTTGGGGCTTTCTGACCTGAGTGATGGAAGATCACTCAAAACTTAGGAAATAGTGGGTCCATGGGTTTACATGGTGCTCTTAGCTTGAAAATGAGCACCTACATGACTGAAACCGATTATTTGGCCCACTTTTATTAAAAACTCAATTTTTCCAATTAAACTATTAAAAAATAGCCTAAGTTTTGGAAAAATTAAAATTTAATAAAAAACACTGAAAAAACTAAAAAATTGAAAAATTGAAAAATTGAAAGACACCTAGGGGGACTTAGACATGTTCATATGACTCAAAAATGATGTCTAGAATGCTTATACATTGACACATAGACTCTAATAACCTTAATAGGCCTAAATTCCAAGCCAACCACCCCAACTTTGGAGGTATGGAGTGAAAAAATCAGAAATTATCAGTCGTTTGTTCAACAACCAATAATAACCAAGGGAAAAAGCACCCTGGGCTGATCGGATTGACAAATGAAGTCTAAGAGACCGAGTCTTTTATAGACACTATCATGCTAGAACATTTATAACCATTCCCCCATGGGGTATGAACATGTGATATGATACAACAAGAACTTCCCAGAAGTACTTCCAAAGGTCTTTTGAAGTCCGAACAAGTTAACCCTGTTCGGTTCACCGGGCTCACTTGATAAAAACCACTAAGTACAACTTAGGTGGTAACATTCTGGCTCCAACTTTGGGACATGTGCTCGATCTGGTCTTTAAGGCAAGGAGAGGATACGAGAACACTAGAATCTCTGGTTTATATACCCTGCAAAAACATCTCAACTTGACAAGAAAAACCTCAGTAGCACAAGTTTTATAAAAAACCAAATGAACCATTAAGTTGATTTTATTAAACAACATAAATGTAACTAACTAAAAGAAGCAAAGTTTTATTATAGCTAAGTATAAAATAGAAATGCAGAAAGTAAATGCTCTCTTTCAAGGAGCTTATTTTCCTACTCTAAGCATGATATAAAGAAGGGTTAAGTGTAATCAGAAATCCAATGTAACCACCTAAGCATTTTATTAACATAATTTTTTTTTCCTTGTCTTTGGTACCAGCCAAAGTAAGGATACCTTATTCAGAAAATGCAAACCTGCGTGATGATTCAGGATGGGCGGGATGGATGGGAGATCATAGGCATGAATAATGTCATAAAAATTCTTCCCCAACTTTTATGTGCTCATCCAGGCTGCTTCTATCCATGACTGGATAGGACTGATATACCAATTAGACTGATGAGGTAGACTGACTACATCATCATACTGATAATTGGGGCTTATCAAATGACAACTGGTTGCACAAGCCCCAAGTAGCTCCAAATCATAAGGAACCTCTATATGTGAAAAATATGGCTGAGACTGATTTTACACTGACTGCATCACATCTGACTTTTCACAATACTGTTTCTCAATGTCTTCATTACCGATACCCTTGTGCGGCTCTACATGGTATGACTTTGAATGATCACGTGAAAATTCTGAATGCTCCTCTTCCATACTAAGGTTTTCCCAGGCATCCAGATCTATGCTCCCCTCTATGGACGTATCATAGATTGGACTTCCACAAATTTTTGAATAGACACTCCCATCATTGGACATATCATGGATGGGATTCTCCATAAGATTTTCACAAGTTGGATTATCTATGAAATTCCAATAGTCATCACTCCCATCCATGTCATATGTGGGGGACTCTTCAACCATGGCATCATGCTCCTGCCTATCCATGTCCTCCTTGTATTCATAACAATATTCTTCAGATAAAATGTTGCAAGGCAATAAACTTTCCAAACCTTCATCAACATGTGGAGAACAAGGTCTAGTGTCGTCACACACCATACTGATCTTATCATAAGTTTCTTTATAGGCTTCTGTTATGATATCATGAAGAGGATCTTCAATATTATCTTCAATCCAGGAAAATTTTTGAACATACTCAATGGGATCACTTAGGATGTGTTGCTCAATGGGTTCCTCTAAATGGATTTTTGGAAAAATATCAGCATTGCAACACACTTGAGAATACACCAAATCTTCAATGTCTTCAGCTATGGTGACATGAGGAGAGTGTTCAACAATGTGTTCCATCATGGGCTCCTCCTGAAGATCTTCAATAGGATCATCCTGAGTGTCCTCATCTAAAATGGAAGTCATGGGCTCCCTTATCTCATTTAGGTAGGTGAGGGTCCTTTCTACAACCGTCATCATATCTCCCTCACCATCATGCCACCTCTCAAAAAACATAGCACACAAATCTCCATGGGAGGTAATGCATTTATCAGGAAGACCACAAAGCCATGTCCAAGCCTTATTTTTCAAAGAATGAGCAAAGATTCGCATCACATTATCCCTATGACGTATGTTGAGTTTTGTCACAAATGCAAAAACAAATATGATGTGACAAACAGCTGAATCACCATTTCCATAAAAATTTGGAGCCTGGGAATATCTTTCATCCTGGAGATATGGTTCAAAGTTAGGAAAACCTGGGATGCCCGAGAAATTGATGGAAGGATATGCACTAGAAATTAGAGCACCATAATCTTCAATGTCTTCAGCTATGGTGACATGAGGAGAGTCTTCAACAATGTGTTCCAATATGGGCTCCTCTTGAAGCTCTTCAATATGATCATCTTGAATTTTCCCTTCCTCAGAATCTTGCTGTGCATTGGGAGGTACCTCATATTCTTTAAGAAGACGCTTAATTTCTTCTTTTCTTAAATAATTAGCATGATGCTTTTTGATAGGAGTATCATGGACTTCCTCTTTACTTAAATGTTCAAGAAGTGATTCCAAGTCTTCAATACTTTGTATCATGGAAAAAGGTCCATCATATGCTTCCGTGTCATACTCTATCCCAGATAGGTAGAAGGTACAGATCTTTTCAAGGAACTTTTTTAAACCATTCATACTACCCCTACGATCATGCCACTGCTCTAAAAACATCCAAAGGAAGTTCGGAAAAGAAGTTATACATTTATTAGGAAGGCCCTGATAGAACCAACAACAAGCCTCATCCCGAAAAGTAGTAGCAAACATTTCCATCATATTGTCTTCATAAAGAATATTGAAGTCAGCAATCAACTGAAGGAAATATTTGACATGCCAGATGGTCGAGTCACCATACTCTCCATGAAATGTTGGAAGCCAGTTATATGCATCACCCAAACCATCACCATGGTTAGGAAAACCCGGGATATTTGAGAAATCGATAGGTTGAAACATTAAGGTTAACTGGGCACCATATTTCTCCTTTAATTCATCCAAAATAGTATCCATTTGATATAATGATTAAACCTTGTACTGACAAGGTGGAGCTGTCAAGTGATGAGCTTCAAAAGTTTTAACATGTTGCATGGGCTCATCTACACACAACAAAACCTCACAAGTTTATGAGAAAACAGGGTTTTATCCCTTCAATGGAGTCGCCATGTGAAACAGAAAACTAAGCATTTATAAATCTTTTCACAAAAATTATTTTTTGCTTTTCTTTGTAAAAATAAAAACTGGAAAAAGGTCAGTGGAGTCACCAGATGAAAATTGAAGATCTACTCTAAGCATTCACCAAACAAAGGAAAAACAAAAAAGGGAGAAAACAAAAGTCGTACTCGGGAATAAAAAGATTTATCGCCAGCAACGGCACCAAAAAGTGTTGCCGCCTTTCACACACCTGGGTCACGTGGCAGAAATCTTCAAGCCACTCGATGTGTCCTTGGGGGCAAGTCTCGAGTTGAGGCTGTCACCTTGTTCTTGACTCCTCCGTTTAGGCTCAACTCCTAACGGAGCCAAGGGGGGTAGACCCTATTAAGTTACTAAGGATAATTACTTAGCGTTGTGATGTTAAAATGAATGAGTTGCTTAGGATTTTGTAATTTAACTATAAATAATCAAAGATGGCAAGATGTAAAAGATGAACACACGAAAGCACAATATTGAGACACAATATATATATAT
>LPNX010104491.1:476534-510429 GCA_001517045.1 Pseudotsuga menziesii
CTAATGCACCCGTTAGGGTGTGACAGAGATCGGCGCCCCGAGGTCACTTTTCAGAAGTTCCCACTTCCTTTGGGTATTTTGCCACCGTAAAGGTTTGATCTAGGTGTTGGATTTTCACCTGATGGTTTGTCAGTTGGGGAGAGTGAGTCCTAATTATACTAGTCACTCAAGTGCTTTTGATACAGCTTGACTGATCGGACGAACCGCATCCAAGTGCAGAGCATACACACTAGAGTCTTGTAAATTTTAGTAAGTTTTAAACTAGGTGTTCTTGTTTAAAAGAAAACCCTCCAAGAACCTCTTTCGATCCAAGTGGATCTCAATCGGGGAATCGAGGACGGGTTAATTTTATAATTGCTGATAACTAAATGATCAAAAAGAAATAGATACACAATTCTAGTTTTCTAATTAATCCTACCACGAATCTCTTTCCCCTTTCGGGTCAATCGAGAAATTGTGGGGTAAGTATTATGATTACTTTGAAAAAACCAAAAGTGGAATATGAAATTAATAATAAAATCAAGTATACTATCTTGCAAATTAGATCAATGCTAGTTTGAAAAAGAAATAAGCAGAAAGCAACGAAAATGACACCGACGCAAATCCCCCCAGGGGGGATGGGGAATGGGCTCGAAAGAGCCTATTCCAATGATAATTTTATTTATTATTGGTTACAGAATCAGTGAACTAAAATTATCAGAAATTTCTTGGTCCTTATACAGGTTGAAACGAAGATTTTACAACTTTGGAAAAATTATGAGTTTTTAGTGAAAAAGGGAGACCCCTGGGGGGATTTGAACGCTCCTGAGGCCACTTCGGGCAGCAGCTTCCTTTATTTTCTGTCAGACCTACTAAAATACAGCGAGCATTTTAGAATAACAAATGCCCAAAAGCACTTTAAGAGTACCTTTGGATCAGCCTACCTTATCTAAAAAAAAATGAAGTTAAACTAGCTAAACGGGCGAAAAGGAAACCAAGGAAAGCAAACTTTCCTTGGGATCTTGGCTTTTTGTTTGTGCAGCCAATTATATATGCACTGATATTGTAGAATATTAAATTTTATAACAGCGAAATGAAATCTAATGCTTGCGATCTACAAGTTTTCTTTAAAATTCATGCAAAAAGACGATTTCCCTAAAGCTAGATCTAGAATGCTTATGAAACTTTTTTGAGTGCAAGATCTAGACTATAGGTTGTGAAATATCAGATCTATGTATATTTTACTTTGATGAAACAGATCCAAAGGAAATCAAAGCTATGAACTGAACAAAGTAACCAGGTGAAGTGTTGATTTTGAGGGAGGAAGAGGAGGAAAGAAATGCTGGTTTCCTTGAAGATCCACAGTGGAGCTTTCAGGTGGAATGTCGAGGGACTATGCCTTTTGGAAGGTTTTGAAGAGAGTGAAGAAACAAACTAGATCAGCATCCTCTCCAAAGTAGGAACCTGCAACTCAGCTGAAATCAAAGAACTTGCTAAGAAACTTGTGAGATCCGATTAGTACGTACACAAAGATTCAAGATAACATGCATATAAACTTATAGGACATGCTAAATCAAGATCTCTAAACATGAATCAAAGGAAAAAGATAGTCAATAAACTTATTGAAAAGCAGCTTTCCTATCAAGATCATAATAAGCTTATTATCAATCTTAACAACGGATCTACAAGAAATTAACAAAAAATGACCACAGATACAGGTTACCTCAGTAAAACAATGGAAATAATCATCCACACATGTAATGGCACCACACCGTATTGCCTCCAAAGCTTTTCTTTATTTCAAATGAATAATAACAACAGTACAATAGCAGCAGCACCTCAATCCCAATTCTAACTCACTTGGAAGAGGAGGCTGTGCCTGGATATATACAAAATACAAGCCATCTAGCCCAGGGGAGGCGCAATTCCTCATGGAATCAAGTGAAATCAACTGATGGAGAGTTCATCAATGCATAACTGAAGCTGGACTGAGCCTACTTGTCAACCGAGGGCTTGATTGAGCTGACACATCAACCCATACACCGACACATCGGCCCACAGAGCATCCAGGAGGGTCCACACGTGTGGAGGAGAGAGAGAGGGCGCAATTCCCCATGAAGATAGTTGTAGATCAACTCTGGATCTGATTTGATCCCCTCCTTCAGTCAAGGGTTTTTCAGATCCAGTCAATCTGCTTCAGATCTGACTGATTTCAATCAAATCGGCTAAGAATCCACTGATTTATTGATTTTGGATTTGCTCCATTATTCATCAATTTATTAATTAAAATAATCAATAATTGATTTTTGGGGCTTTCTGACCTGAGTGATGGAAGATCACTCAAAACTTAGGAAATAGTGGGTCCATGGGTTTACATGGTGCTCTTAGCTTGAAAATGAGCACCTACATGACTGAAACCGATTATTTGGCCCACTTTTATTACAAACTCAATTTTTCCAATTAAACTATTAAAAAATAGCCTAAGTTTTGGAAAAATTAAAATTTAATAAAAAACACTGAAAAAACTAAAAAATTGAAAAATTGAAAAACACCTAGGGGGACTTAGACATGTTCATATGACTCAAAAATGATGTCTAGCATGCTTATACATTGACACATAGACTCTAATAACCTCAATAGGCCTAAATTCCAAGCTGACCACCCCAACTTTGGAGGTATGGAGTGAAAAACTCAGAAATTATCAGTCGTTTGTTCAACAACCAATAATAACCAAGGGAAAAAACACCTTGGGCTGATCAGATTGACAAATGAAGTCTAAGAGACCGAGTCTTTTACAGACACTATCATGCTAGAACATTTATTACAATTCCCCCATGTTGTATGAACATGTGATATGATACAACAAGCACTTCCCAGAAGTACTTCCAAAGGTCTTTTGAAGTCCGAACAAGTTAACCCTGTCCGGTTCACCAGGCTCACTTGATAAAAACCACTAAGTACAACTTAGGTGGTAACACTCCTCACATCTTAGTGTCCAATCAAACTTTATCCCCTTCTTTTCCAAAGAAATGATTGAGTGTGCAACCTTGGAGAATCCTTCAATGAACCTCCTGTAGTATCCTGCAAGTCCCATAAAATACCTCACATATATCACATTTCTTGGGGTAGGCCAATTCATAATGGCTTCAATCTTTTCAAGGTCCACAGATATACCCTCTTCTCAGATAATGTGACCCAAATAATGGATTCTATTTTTATAAAAGTCACACTTGCTCAACTTTGCATACAGCTTATGCTCCCTAAGCAATTGCAAAGTCATCCTCAAATGCTCTTCATGTTCTTCCTCATTCTTAGAATAATTACGAATGTCATCAAGGAAAGCAAGAACAAACTTATCTAGATACCTGCTAAAAACACTGTTCATAAGGCACATAAATGTAGCTAGTACATTTGTGAGGCCAAATGGTACCACTACAAATTCATAATGTCCATACCTTGTTCTAAAGGTTGTCTTATGGATTTCTTCATCCTTGATTCTTACCTGATGGTAACCAAACCTTAAGTCAATCTTGGAAAATACCTTTGATCCTCTCATTTGATCAAATAGGTCATCAATCTAAGGTAAAGGGTATTTGTTCTTCATAGTGACTTTTTTCTGTTGTCTGTAATCAATACACAACCCGTGTGTACCATCTTTCTTCTTCACAAACAGAACTGGTGATCCCCAAGGGGACACACTTGGCCTAATATACTTCTTTTCCAACAACTCTTGCAACCGCATCTTCAACTCTATCATTTCTGGTGTGCTCATCCTGTAGGGTGTCTTGGATACTGGTGCTGCTCCTGGCACAAGTTCAATTGTGAAATCAATGTCCCTCTTTGGAGGAAACCCTAGAAGCTCATCAGGAAAAAAATCCTTGAATTCTTTCAACATAGGATAGTCCTCCAAACTAGGAGTTCCATTCTCTGCTATGTCTAAAACATGAGTTTCATGCACTCAGCAACCTTTCCTACAACACTTCTTCAGCTGCATTGCTGAAATCTACCTAACAAAAATCACCTTTGGAATTCCTTTCACAATCCTTTAGTTGCCTTCTTCATCCAAGCACTCAAGAGTCTTTTTGTAACAATCAAGCTTAACTCTGTGAGCCTCTAACCAATATATCCCAATGAGAACATCATAGGAACCAAGTGGTAGAACATTCAGATCTGCATAAGTGACCAATCCATCCATAACCAATGGAAATTTCTCTACCACTTCACTAACCTTTCTCTTGGTTCCAGTGTCTAGCTGAACTAACCAAGACTTGCTATGCTTTGCTTTCTTAAAAGTACAAATCTCAACTACTCTAGGAGTAATATAACGGTGAGTAGAAACAGGGTCAATCAAAACAGAAATAGTTTGCTCAACAATATTACCTGGAACTTCAACCATAGTCGATTGGTGATCTTCCTGGCGGTCCTCTAGCACTACATAAATACTAGGGACAACTCTTGCTACTTGACCCACCATTTCTCCTTCTTGAACACTGTAAACTGGCCTTACATTCCAATCCTCAAGTGGAGAATTCATGTGCATGTGGGGTCCTCAACATTTCCATTGGAGTGGTTCTCTATTCTGTGGTGGATCTCTTGGCTTTTCTCCCATCACTCTACTTGGATTACTCAGTAGCTTGTGATGCTTGCTTCTGCTGGTTTCAGAAGTTAGAAGGCTTGAAACCTTTCTTCCTTTGGTCAAACTTTTCATTCTTCTTGTCCTTCCATGCCTTATGGTTATCAGGTTTTCTTTTGTTATGATCATAGAAATACTTAGCCTTCCTGATAGCCTCTTCTAGAGTTCTAGTCTCATTAAACTCAATTATGTCTCTGTACGACTGAGATAGCCCATTCGAAAAACGTTGGATTTTCAATTTATCATCCTTAATCTACCTGACATACCTCAACAACTACAATAATTTGTTTGCATATTCTTCGATGGTCATTTGTCCCAATCTCAGTTCATGGAACTCTTTGATCTTATCATCATAGCACCTGTCAGAGAGGTACTTTTGCTTGAAATACTTTTGGAACTGTTTCCACACAATCTTCCTTTCATTAATCTTTCTCACTTACCTGAAGTGCTCCCACCATATGGATTCTCTTCTAGTCAAATTGAATATGGCTACCCTAGCCTTCATATTACCAAAGTAGTGTTGGACTTGGAAATATTTTCTCATCCCAAGAAGCCAACCTTCAACTTCTTGACCGTTCTTTACGTCGCCATCAAACGTAGGAGGCTTATCCTTGTTGAATTCATCACATGAGTTGTATAGGTAATGACTCTTCTTATTAATTCTATGAGATGAAGAGATTGAATCCTTAGTGGATCCTTCAGGGTCAGATGATCCACTAGAAGGTGTTTTTCTTCTTCTAGCACTGCTCCTACTTCCTTCTGTCTTTAATTCCCGATGCTCAGAGTTCATCCGCCTCTAGATGTCTATCAAACTCTGCAGCATGGCTGCATTCAGTTGATTCCGCTCTTCATGAGCCTTAATCATTCTCTCATTGTCTTCTCTGTAACTTTGCATCTCCACCCTTAGGCTTCTCATGGTGGCAGCAAAATCCAGGGGAGTATCTTGAAATATTCTTCCATTAGACTTTGTTTTATCATTTCCAACTCGGACATTTTATCCCATAGCATCTTCCTCATGCTCATAGGGGTTCTATGCATCATCATACATGTCATAGGTTCTCATGGCTGAGCCAAAAACCCACTTCTTCAAGATGCACTAAGTGGAATGATGCTTTTGATGTGACTATGACTCTGCAAAATGTGTTCATAAACATAATTGTTAGCTACATAACATCCACAGGAATTTATAGATTACTTACCTGCATTTGGAAAAATCATATATTGACAACTTGTCAAAACACATACTTTTCTTTTCACAAACAATGACTGTCTCAAGTGGACGACGAGGGTCAAGGGGGATTGGTCAAGGGCAGTGCCCTCGTTTTTCTTTTTTGTAAATCTTTTCGATTTTGCGCAATATGGCGCATAAATTCACTGCCATTTTTCAACTTTCTGGCACCTATAAATCCCACTAAAAAACTGTTGAAATTCTCTGTTTCGGAAAATTTTATGTTTTTCCTCCAATCGAAGAAACTCAGGTTTTTCGTCTGACATGTCGGCAGAACTCATCTTTTCCTTCCGACGTGTCAGAAAAACTTGTCGAGTTTGTTCGACACGTATCGACAAAACTCGCCCTTTTCTTCCGATCGACAAAACTCGTCATTTCCTTCTGATGTATCGACGAATCTCAGCTTTCTGTGTCAATTAGAAAAACTCCGCTTTTCCTGTCGACGTGTCGGCAGAAATCAGCAATTTCACCCAACACGTATTGACAAAACTCATCTTTTTTTTCCCGACATGCAAAAGCAAAGCCTGCCTTTTTCGCCCGACACGCATCGACAAAACTTGCCTTTTTCGCTCGACACGCATCGACGAAACTCATTGAGTTCATCCGACATGCATCGGAAAAAATCCCCAAGTTTTGCCGATGTCCATACTTAGAAAACTTTTGAAAATTTTTCTATCTTTTCTCTGTTATCAGTGAAACTTGCAAAGTTCTCTCGATGTGTGTCGACGAAACTCAGCCAACACAACCGACATATCGACAAAACTCACGAAGTTTTGCCGATTTTTCAAACACTTAGAAAAATTTTCTTTCTCTTCCTTCTTTATTGGCTCAACTTATCCTTTTATGCCGACATGTATCGGCGAACCTCATCTAGTTCAGTCGACATGTATCTGCTCAACTCGTCCAATTCAGCCAACATAAAAACCTTAAAATACTTAGAGAAGTTTCGAAAAACTTTCTTTCTCGTCAGCGCAACTTAGACTTTCACGCTGACACAATTGCTGCAATCTTCGTCGACTCGACTTAGCTAACTCAACCGACATGTGTAGACTCAACTTGGCTAACTTAGTCAACACAGTCAATATTCCAAAACTTAGAAAAAAAAATTGAAATTTTTTTGTCTGCTTCTTTTCCTGCTGACCACAGAGGGTGATTTTTCCTTTATCAACTGTTCATCTTGGCCCATTGAGGCCCAATGCTACAACCAGTGCTCTGATACCACACTGTCATGTCCCCTCCCCTCATCTCGTATATGGAGAGGATGCGACTACACTGCTGTTGCTATCAAATGGACAATCTAGCCCCATAACATATAAAAATGCATTGAAATGAAATACACATGCAAATGTATAATTTATTAAACAACGGATGCAAATACATTTCATTCACATTCAAGCATTCAACATGTTCATAATAATTTTTCAAGAAAATACAATTGTAGAGATTAAACACAAGAAAATACTTATCTTGAGAAATAGTTGTCCCACAACTAGCTATGTTACTGCAACGTTCCACCCAACCATAGGTCAATGTGCTCATCAATCTCTCAGCACCACTACTACCCTCGAGATGGGCATGATTCCACAAGGAAATATAGAACAACAGGCTCACACATAGCCAAATGCACATAAAAAATCATCCAAGCCAAACAAAGTTGAGTTTATCAGGCTGCTAAGGCAGTGGAAAGGAGAATTGCTAAGATAGTGAGTTCAACCACAGAGCTATGGACACCTACAGAAGATCTGTATTGGCATCCACAATACCTACACCACCCAACACAAGGAAGTATTCCCTTCACTGCTACACAGTTCCCTTAGGCCATATATTCCCTTCTAGTGCTCTTCAAGGTGTGTAGAAAGGATTACCAACCCTTCTTGATCTCTCTGTGAGGTCCCTCTCTTCACTAGCTTTATCAATCCAATTCTGGCCTCTTCCACTCCCAATGATTCATACTAAAACAAGGATGCACATCACAACAAATACAAATGCTGGGTATGGACAAAAACATCATGGGAGCCAAAAATTGAAATGGTAAATGGAAAAAAAACGACCTAGGGTGAGCAATTCATTTCAGAAAACATTTAATGGCTTCACGTGGGAAAAAATGACCTCTTCGAACCCCCAATTCATGGATCTATTCTCACATCAACTGTGCAACACCAAAAACAAATTTACCTGACCATGTAAATGAGGAAACAACATAAAAAATGTGAAGGGAAGAGCCCCAGCCACTGAGCATTACCAAAAATGATTTCCCCAGCTATGGGAAAAAAAGAAGAAAGCTATTGAAAACGTGAGGGAAAAAAACACAGGAGCTCCAAAAACGCGTGAGGAAGAGGATGACATGAATGCATAATGGGATGGGAAAAATTTCTGGGCAATAACTTTCCCCATAAGTCAAAACATGTTTTTCCAAAAATAGGTGGCCTCCCAAATTCAAATTTGGCTGCCACACTCTTCCCATCCCCATGCAGTAACTAACTCAACCACTTCTGGAAGAAATAAATGATTGGACAAAAAAAACAAACTGGGTAGTTGAGAGTTTGATGGGTTCTCCCTTTGACATTTGGCTCAACATTATTGGCTCAAGGGTTTGAATTATTCCCCCCCTATTCCTTGTGAAATCATGCCCCCATCTCTTTTGTTGCATTGACATATCTAGTTGTGGTTATTTTTATTAAATGACATATTTACATGATGTCCAAAAAACACTAACCATAACCATATGTGTCTGGCTAGCATAATAACCATATGCATCGATTTTACGTGCCGATACATAAAACACTAAATCCACGGTGGGGCCTTGGACTTGAGCTCCACACGATGATTTAATACGGCATTTACATCATATACAATTTTTAATATTGTTTTTATAGATTATATAGACTAGAGATGTTGGTATTCTCATATCCTCTCCTTGCTTGAAGACCAGATCGAGCACATGTCCCGCAGTTGGAGCAAGATGTTATCCACCAAGTTGCACTTAGGGGATTTTTCAAGTAAGCCAACAAGGATTCAAACAAATCATTTTTCTTACTTAGTGGTCAAGAAGTTATGTGGTTTCATTAAGGCTAGTTGTGGTCCCTTGTTTCGCATGTTCACACCCCCTTGGTGGAATTGTAATAAATGATATAGCATGATGGTTTATTTTTGTAAAAGGATTGACCTCCTTAGGACTTGGTCATAAAGGTCATCATCCTCGAGTGTTTTTTCCCTCGTCGATTATGTGGTGCTTCTTTTAAGCAACATTTAATTTTTGAGTTTTTCACTCAAAATCTTCCAAAGCCGGGATGGTGAAATTGGTGATTTTGTCTTAAAAGGTTATTAAAGTATAGGGTCTATGTATTATACCATGCTAGTCATATTCCTAAAGTTTCATGGACATGCGCTAAGTATTTCATAGGATTTTTTAATTTTTAGACTTTTAATAAAATCATCGATAGAGTGTATTTTAATTGTAAAAGTTCAAAAGGTCATAAAATTGAGACCAGTGAACCAATTTGGTCACGGCGATGCTCGTTTTTGGACCCATTTCCCCCACTAAACCCCTAAACTCACTTTTGAGAGTTAAATTAGTAATTTTCATATATTAATTTTGATTTTCTCTCCAAAATGACTCAGAGGGTCAAATAAATGGGAAAATTGGAGAAAATCCAATTCCTAAATCAAAGGCAGCTTGTCTGGGACTTCTCTCAGAGGTGTCAAAGTTGTTGATGATATTTTCTGTGACATTTATGAGCATAAATGAGCATCTTCAACCATCAAAGGAGGGGCTCCAACTCACTTCCACAAAAGGGGGGCGAATTCTCTCATGGAGGGTGGTTTTGCCACTTGAATGAAGTGGTTAGAGGAGGTAAAGGCTCCCCAAACCAAGTGGGATACAACAATATAGGTGGAATCCTTTCCTCCCATGAATTCAAAACTCCTCCCACCATTATCTCAACCCCCAAAACCACCTCACACTTGGAAAATTCACCCCCTTGGGGTTTGAGCTTCTTTTTTGCTGTAAAAGTCGGGTTTTTCTCCTCAATCATGAAGGATGCATTGAACCTATGCTCATTGTATTGTTGTTATTGCATTTTGATTAATAATATTGAAGGCTTTGGAGGCTCATGGTGGTATTGTCTCATGGTTATGCAAATTGGATAGATTCTGAGATGATATTTAGCTAAATCTAGGCTTTCCTTTTTGTCAAGTTTGGCAGTATTGATCTAGCTTCTTTTGGATGAGCATTTGTTGTTGTAAATTTTTTCATTTATGTTTAGTTTGTAGAATATTCAGGATTAATAGATTGTATTCGGCTTTACTAATATTCTCCTTGTCTTTTATGATGAAATGTACTAGATTAACCATGTTTGTTTGAAGGATTTTCTAGTTTTTGCAAGTTGCTTTAGGTGAAAGGATTTTGGAGCTTAGTTGCATCCACCTTCTTTTCAATTACATTATATCAGCTGCAATCTAATGTGTTTTCCCCACAAATGCTTATTCTCTTTCACACTTTTCAAGATCAGGGCTTGTGGACCTCTCTCTTCTCTCTCTAAAATTCAAATCTTTATCGGTTATCGATTCTTTGTGTTTGACAAATTTTAAATATAAAAAATTTGACATTAAAATATGATTTTATTAAGCATATATATATAAAAGTTCTTTAAATTATCATCTCAAACTAGATCTAGATTCACACTTGAAGTGCTTGTTTTCATAAAAAAAAAATCACATGTTTTCAAGCATTTGAGTAGTATAAGTTCTTGTACTTTTATTTGATCAATTCATGGGATTCTAAAATAAATCCCTCGCTGGTTTTTAGCAGGTCTGAGAAAAAGGAGAAGGAAACGTTGTCGAAAACTAAACTTTTCATCATCCGGAGCATCCAAAATCCTTCCTTCTTCCCTCTTCTTCATTCCTTTTTTCTTCCAAAGAGTGTGTAAGACATTTGATCCATTTTCAAGGGTCAAAAGGTAATTTATTTTCTGATTTCATCATTTTGTAAAGTCCATCAATAAAGAAAGCAAGTGGGCTACACAATGCCCACACTCCATCCCCCTTGGGGGGGTTCATAGTCTCTTTCATGGTTTGCATTTTACTAATCAACAGTTGCACACAATCCACCTTCTTGAGAGGTTGTATAGATTAGTTGTTTTTATTTTATTTCATCTCGGATTAAGTTTTACTTTCTTACCCAACTCATTGCCACGAAGTATGCTCTCGCCACCAACCAAAGGCTTTGTCGATTATTGGTGGATGATCAGAAAGTGACACATAATTGTGGTTCTAATTTGTCGTTAATACTTTGGGTTTACAAACTTATTTGCTATATCAAATTGGAATAAACTTTTTTCATCAACTTGTGTATGCTCTTTCCCTCTGCAGGCTTTGCCTAGTCGTTGGGAAATCAAAATCGGTTTTCGATACTTTCTAATTTCTTCACATTAATCTAATAATTCATTAATAAAATCAACTCCCCTTAGAAACATTACGAAAATTCGGCATACGATAGTTGACAATCATGGGCAAGTTTCTCAAAGGAAGCGGGAACAACTGAGTAGTGACCTCGAGATACAGTCAGGATGCATCCTTGTTGGTGTAGTGTTGGACACCTTCTCAGAGACTCTGATTCATCCCACATTTCTGAGTGAGGAACCACTTTAGGAATCTTCCAAACACATTCTCAGTACTTCCAGTATATTGAGAATTCCCTTCCTATAATTCAACTCATCTCTTAATAATTAAAACCGACCAAGACACATTTGCAAAACATTTTACTTCAACAACATTATTTCACTTTGACTCCATTGGCATTGATCCGATCTGCAATTATTTTATTCTCGCTTTATGTGTTGATGTTATGCTGTTGAATATTTACTTAAATTTTCAAACAATCTTGTATCAGAATTTAATTCAAAAAACCCTTAAACAACTTACTTCCATTAATAACGATTAAAAATTAAAGATCCATAGACAACTATTTCTTAGGGACCACCCCCTTGGCTTTGTTAGGATTTTGGCCTAAACGGAGGAGTCAAGATCAAGTGACAGTACTTGACTCGAGACTTTCCCCCAAGAACACACCTAGCAGCTTGAATATTTATGTTGCGCTTAACCCAGGTGTGTGAAAGACGACAACATACCTTATCTAACATTTAAGTGTATCTATGTGATGTTGAAATCTACCTTACTACAATACATATCCATATTGATATTTTGTTCCATGTTAATAATACCCCGGTCTTCCACCACTACCTTTAGGCACAATATAATATTAGAACTTTATAAAGTGGGTACAATTCAAGTCCCCATTCATTTTCTTTATAACACTAATATGTTTTTACGCCTATGTATGTTAACGTGGTATCCATTACTTTAAGCTAATGGATTTTTTTATTAAATATTAATGCTTACAATAAGTTCTTCACATACTATTTTTTAACAAGATGATTTTTAATTATAAATTTCTATACTCTCCAAACAATACTCTCTCCGCACCCCTATATATATATAATCATGTATCTTTTATTCCCAAATGTTCAATGTTATTACGAACTTTCTTACTATATTTAAGTCTAAAATTCCTTTTTAATTTCTTCATTATCAACTAAGATTATTTATGCATTGATTGTTCTTGTTCCTTTCGATTGTTTTCTATTGGATCATAGCATGGCCTATGGCCATTTGTGTATGATCTAACAAGTGCACCAAAATACTTTTAAAGGTTTATGGGTCCACTACAAGAGATGCAAAGTTGTAATTCTCATGGATTTTTCTAGGAGAGTTCACTTATGATATTACTATTGATAGTGGGGTCAATGCATGAGATAGGTAAAGTGAAATTGCACATCGTCAAATCAAGGGATCCAGACACCTACATTTATATACTACGAGTGCATGGCCATGTGTAAAAAACATGACATATAGGCATATTGGTTTTGAATTCATCAAATAGTTTAAAGTGGGTTGGCTATCCTTAACAGTAGTCACTAGCCATTTTGGCAACAAATTGGGAACTCTTTGTGCCATACAATTTGCAAAATATTGGTTCAGTGGTGGTTTATCATAACTAATTTCAATTTGATGTATGGATTTCACTTAAAACATTATTAAAGGTTTTTTTTATGTTAATTCATAAATTAAGTTGTTGAAATAAAAATAAAAAAGAAGGCAAATTCATATATAGAGATATTGGTGTTAAACAATATTAATAAAAATATAAATTTTGATTAATGGTACAAATGATAATGATTTTATAAATAATTTAAAATAATAATAATTATTGTAGTTTGAGATTATTATTTATATGTTTTTTTAAGCTTTGTTTTATGAGTCTTAAGCCTTGTTTATTTTCACATTAGCTTAATGCTTTGTGTTGAAGTTAGGTTTATATATTGAAATTTTATTAATTAATAGATTTTAATAATTGAGTTGAAAATGGATATTAGAGGCTTGGGTTCTAGTGGTCCCAAGTTTTGTTCATTTTTCCACTGTTTACATTGCCTTTTGTTGAATATAGGTTTATACCAAGACACCCCAACACCACATATATTGTTAACAACACAAAAATGTTACCATGTCAGGCCAAGTCAACCCAAAGTTAAAAAGTAAGTGTAGAGGGGAGCCAAAGGCCCACAAGCCAAAAAGTAAGTGTTTGATTAATTCATCATACTCAATGATTACATTTATAAGGCATCATCCATGATACATTCTACACTAATGTAATCCAACTACCAAATAAATAGTAGTTTAAGACTTCAAAAAACTATAAAATATTATTGGCCCAAAAAATTTACGCAATCCAAAACAAACCAGAGCTATTTTCCAACATTTGTTACATCCATCCAAACCAAGCTAAGGCTATGAAAGAAAAACATGAAGAAATGTGTCACCATCAAAATATTTTGTTTACAAGTCATCTCTCATACCTAAATCCTTTCTCAAATTTATTTGCAACAATTATTAGTTTGATTCTTGTGTATGTTGATGTTTTGTTTTTGTTAAGGGCCACTGAGTATATACTTGAATTGCATCTTTGTTATAATACATTTCATTAGAATGATTTTGTTGTCTCTTTGGTACAATAGTTCTGTAGTAGCCACAATGGAAGGGGAGGACACAAGAACGATTATAAAAGGATTTGCAATTTTTTTTAAGTTAGTAATGTTCAAATAAAAAAAAAGGGCATTTATTTTTTTTCATTTGTTGATTATTCCCTTGTAGTAATTGGATTGGATTATCATTCTACAACATTGATTGAAAAGTTTTTTTGCAATTAAAATTATTGCAGGAAGTAGAGCGTGAATGAGAATAGGAAGTGAAAACCCATTATGTAAAGGGGAATGTGATTTGGAAGTTAAGTGTGTGTATTGAAAAAGTCATTCATGAGATTTGGTTTGCATTGTTTTCAATGAAGATTCCTCACAAATTATGTATTAATGTTAGAAATTAGAAATATTATTATTGCAACTTATTTGATAATGTTAGAAGATGGGAAAATCATAGAAAGAGGTCAAAATATAGAACAATTCCATGTACTTATTTTAAACCAAAATTGGTAGAATTTTATATTAAATTCTAACAGAAAAAGCAAAACAAATGAATAGAGATTCAACTTGCTTATGAAGGGATTAACAATATATACACAGCAATAAAAAATTCCCCATCCCAAAATTTGTGTAGCAAAATACTGCCTAAAATACTGCAAACATATTGGCCTAGTAAGAAAACACATAAACAATTTAACAAAAAGAGGAACAAAAAAAAAACTAAGGACAAAGAAAAACTTTATCTTACTTGCCTACTTCAATCCAACTTGATTATTTCATTCTTTGGTTCAAACACTGAGTGCTCCTCCAGAGCCCTTGAAACCTACATGCGGTTGTGTTGAAGGCTTCCCTGGACCAATAATATGCACATCTCTACAACCTCCTTGGAAAATCTGTCCATTTCACCCCCATACCCTGATGCTTCCTTCCATTTCATCAATCCTGGGGTCCATCATTGCAATGTTGTAATAGGTTTTCTACAATGTCTCAAGAACCCCTTCAAGTTGATCATGTAGGTGCCTCATAGATTTCTTCAAATACTTAATGGAATTATCGAGGCCACATATTTCAAAAATCCAAGAAGCCATGCGAGAATTAGAACAACTATGAGACCCCACACAAGGTGTTTGAATTCTTATCTCAAAAGAAGAAAAACAAAGCTTCCTTTGTATCTTCCCAAGAACTTGGGCCAAAAACCAAGTAAAAAAATAATGGATCGGCATGCCACAGATAACATAAAACCGAAGCAACAAGATCAAGGGTATAACCAACAATAACATCTTGAGCATAAGAATGACCCAAACCTATGAGAAGATCTCTTAACAGAGATATCCCACAACCTTCCCACGAAGCACAACTAGGTTCCATAAAACAAGACTTTTATGAGGTTCGAACAAATGACCGGTCAATGAATACACTTGAGGGGTTCATAAATTTCAAGGAATGAAACGCTCATTTCTCCCTAGCTAGGTATTGGTTGCATATAAAGGACACTAGCATCTCATTATAATCCTTGGGCCAATCAACTTCAAAACATTCTTATCTATGCAATGTTAAACTAACTCTTCCCCTTCCACAAATGAACGTGGGATGAGCAACAACAAACCTTTAAGTCCTATGGTATGCACCTAAAATGTGGATTATCATCCCGATCTAAGCAAACTCCATTTTCAAGGCCTATGGCTTGATTTTCCAAATGATTTTGTTGCTCATTATTGATTTTATGAATGTGCAGGCCTGCGACTTGATTTTCCAAATGGTATGCTTGCTCGTTATTGATTATACGAATGTACATGGATTCAGGTTCCCTAATTATTTTGAGAAAATGAATGGTTCTCTTTTGAAGTCTCCCATGAGTATCCTTTTCATTGATCAATCCTTTACGAGTAGATCTGATAACTAATAAAGCATCTCCAAAAATAAGAAGCTTCTAAACCATAAGAGAAATTAAAAACTACACTCCTAAAAACAAAGCGTACCACTCTACTTGGTTGTTGGTTGCTTCACCAAGACCCCAAACCAAAGTATTCACAGTTTTCCCCTCAATATCTAGCAAGATCCCTCCTGTACATGCCACCCCTAATTCCATGTACTTTTAGACTCCAAAGGTTGTGAGGATACTTTGTGGTTCCACAAGGTCTTACATAGCTTATGGGGATGGTATACATACAATATTTACAATATGTATGATTGTATGTAAGATATTTATATATTTCAATGTTTAGTCACTTACAGTGAACTCAATTTAAAGTATGTGTGTCATCAGTTACCCTTAATGCAATTTATATTTAATAACTATTGATTAAATTAGTGAGATTACAATTAATACAGAGAGTTTGTGTCATTGTTTATGCGTAGTTAAATTTAGAGGTAATATCTATTGATTAATTGAGTGGGATTACAAAATCTAATAGTCCAAACACATTCATCTTCCATAATACATATTGCATTTTAACACATAGCATTTTTCTATGGAATCACCATTAGGACCAATTACTAGTATTAAGCTTTTTAAAGAGAGCGCAAGTTAGAAAATTATAGGTAAGAAAATTCATCAATCAAAATATACCAATGATTTTGGTTTCTAAGTAGAAAAAATGCCTTATCATCCTATTTTTTATCTAACTTATTTCATCATTATTGGCTTTTCATCAATAATTACATTTGATGGTTTATGTAAATTTCATGGTATTTGTTTAATTCCGGTTAGAATAGGGATCTATATCTTGATGGATGAAAAAAATAGATTGACCTCACATTTTTTCCAATTAAAAAAAAAGTAGTTCTAAGTTACTAAAATTTTAAAACATAATATTATTAATACTTTGGAAAACTCTTTTATAATTATTAAAAAAATTATTGGGAAATTTTTATGGATGAATTGGGTATATACATGCATGTTAGTTGAGTTTTACAAAACTTATATCATTTAAAATATAAATTAAAAGTGAAATTCCATAGCCTACCATGATAGTGTCTACGTTAAATGTACTTTTAGTTTCTTTAAGAATGACAGTTGTAATCAGGGGAAATTGTAAGGATCCATAATTTTGTTAAAGTGTAGAAAACTTGGTGAATCTTACTAATTTCCAAATTTCCAACCATAAAATGTTTGGTGGTATTTTTTTTAAAATATTCAAATTTCTAAGGATTTTATATTGTTTTTGGACAATTTTGGCGATTTTTAGTGTAAATTTTTTTTATCCTATGGAATTTGGGCGAATCATAGTAGAAAAAAATGGAAAAAGGCGAATCTTGTTTTGGAAAAGAGCCTAAAAAATTATCCCATGGGCTAAATTTTTCCTCTAAAAACTTCCCTATTTGTAACGTCCCCATCCCTCAATCTAACCAACTGTAGGGGACATTAACTGATGTGGGATCTCAAAATTTCTTCCCATAGCCATAATTACGAATTTATAATCATCAGAACAAATGTGGAGATACATAATAAAACATGCAGTGGAAATAACTCAATCCACACACATAACATGCAATTTCATTCATAATTGTCAAAGACATATAAATAAAATTCATTGCACATCAAATAGAAATGAATACTTATATTTAAACAAAGAAGATCCAAGCAACTAGTTGTGTAAGAGTGATTTTCCACCAAAGCATAGGCACTTTGTCCAGCATATACTCCTTTTGTTGAGAGGCCACCCCCAAGCTAGGCTACAAGGCCAACAGGGCAAAGGAAACACCTCCAGTATTCTCTCTCTCTCAACCCACAACCCACTTTGCTCTCTATGCTTAGCCAAAAGTTCAACTAGAACTCTACATGGATATCAATAAGCCATCACAACCATGGGAATCCTTTCAATTGCCCCACACATCAAAAAAAATGTATTCCCCATCAGTTCCCTCAAGGAATCCTACCCTTACAATGCTTAATACTGTTGGAATATTGGACAATACTGAGACGAGGGGGAGGGGGGTGAATCAATTTTGATAACTTTTAACAATTTAAAACCACTTTTAATTTATTCATTAAAACATAGAATCAACAAGATACATAGAACACAACATTTATCTTGGAAGCCCAATTGGGAAAACCACAAACATTTTCTATAACTGCAAAATATATTTACAATTGTTTTTGCAATCTACAACTTGCTAGAGACACCAATCCCTAAGTTTTTCAACTACAACTGAAGGATGCTACGACACCCTCGTTTCTTCCCGCTCCAACATTTAAGGATGCTACAACACCCTATTTTTCGGCCACTACTGGAAGGCGACTACAACCCCCTTGTAGGATTGCATCCTGCCCTAACACCACCCTACCTCCCTAATTTGATCTTTTTCTTCAATTTTGTTACTGATTATTCTTCACTTTAGTGGTCTTTGTCTTCTCTCATTGTTACATTGATTTGGATTATTGAGACATCTTTCTTCCACTTCAAACTATTGTTTAAATACTTCTTTCATCATGCCTTTGAACCATTGTGTCCCTTCATTAAAACCTTTTCACCCATGCATCTCTTCATAATGGAAACATGTCTTTTCATGAACTAGTGCAAAACAACTTGAAACATTTTTTTGGCAAACATGTAACTTTGTCGTCAAGAACCTTCTGGGAGAAATAAGACCATGGTCAGATGCACACATCAACAAGATACATCCTTATGGTCTCAGATTATTTTTATCAGTTTCCTACAAAATATGGCGTGCATTTTACTATGGCAACTTAGACTGTTTTTTCAATACTTAGTCAAATTTTAGCAAATTCCCAAAACAATATGAAACCTCAATTTTGCATACCTGTAACTTTTTCTTCAAGCACGTCTTAGGGGAATTGATACCATGGCCACATGCACACATCAACAATATAAACCCTGATGGTCTCATATAAGTTTTATCAGTATCCTACAAAATATGGCGGGCATTTTACTAAGGCTACTTAGGTAGATTTACCAGAGCTGAAACAGTGCAAATCATGCCAGAAAGCACTTTTGGAATACTAATAAATTCACCTTCAGAGATTGTATTGAAAAACCAATCATATGTTTAGATGCAGAAGACAACAATCTAGATGTATATATCCTCAGAATAATTTAATTCATCAAATACATAAGATGGCATGTATTTTACAGAAGCCCCTTAGGCAAATGAAATTTTTAGAGTTTCAGCAAGTTGTCATACTTTTACATAATGGTGTTAAGTTGTAACAACAGATTCATGAGAGGACTAGAACACCATCATATGAATTTGAAAGTTTATCACACATGCCACATGCCATGTCATCACTTCCTTTGTTATTCCTTTGTCATTAAAGAACTCTGGTTTTCCTATACTTAGTCAATTTTTAGAGTTTCAGTAGGTTGCCATACTTTTACATAATGGTGTCAAATTGTAAAAATGACTTCTTGAGAGTACTAGAACATCATCATATGACTTTGCAACCTCATCCCACATGTCACATCATCATATATGTCATGTCATTTCCTTTGTCGTTAATGAACTCCTTTGACATCAATGGCAACCATACTCAACATTCTCCCCCTTTGGAATTGATGGCAACAACTTTTCAATTTTATCCCCCTTTGACATTAATGACAAGGGTCTCCTTTTTACATCTCCCCCTATCAACATGTCTCCCCCTGACATAATGCCTTTATATATATATATAGATATCTTGTAGGGAGATTACTCTCAACTTTTGTCTAAGATGCTCAAATGCTTCTCTGGGTAGTGGCTTAGTGAAGATATCACCTATATGTTCCCTTGTATCAACATATTCCAGTTTCACCACCTTCTATGATACTTTATCCCTCAAACAAGTGATATTTTATAGGGATGTGCTTTGTCTTGGAGTGCATAACAGTGTTTTTTAATATATTTATGGCACCGGTATTGTCACAATTTATCACTATTGGATGCTCATACTTTACAAGTATGTATTCCAATGTATGTTTCATCCAAATGACTTGAGTGAAACATGATACAACATCAATGTATTCAGCTCCTGTTGTAGATAGTGCAATGGAGGATTGTTTCTTGCTTAGCCATGATACCAAACAATTTCCCAAGTAGAATGCTGCTCCACTAGTACTCTTTCGGTCATCGACACATCCTGCCCAATATGCATTAGTGAATGCTTTTAAAGTGAAGCATTTACCTCTTAGGTTCTATAAACCATACTCTATAGTACCTTTCAAATATCAGAGATTTCTTTTCACTGCTATCACATGTGTTTCTTTGGGATTTGATTGGAATCTAGCAACCATTCCTACAACTTGCATCACATCCGGTCTTGTAGTTGTCACATATAGCAGGCTTCCTATCATATATCTATACATGGTATTATCTACTTCCAACGACTCATCATCCCTACCTAACTTACAACTAGTGACCATAAATGTATTAGCAGGATTATAATCTTCCAAATTAAACGTCTTAAGCATGTATTTAATGTACTTGGTTGAAGATAAAGATGCCTTTGTCTGATTGATAAACTTATAATCCCAACAAGAATGTTAATTCACCCAACATTGACATTTCAAATTCCTTCTTCATTTCAGAGGAAAAATTTTCACTTAGCATTTGTAGATCACTTCCAAATATAATATCATCCACATAAATAATATCAATGATCATATTGTTATCTTCAAACTTTATGTAGAGATTACTATCAGTGACCCCTCTGTTATATCATTATTTCTTCAAGTAGCTATCTAGTCTTGAAAACGATTCCCTTGGGGCTTGTTTGAGACCATAGATTTCCTTCTTCAGTTTGCAAACATAGTCCTCGTTTTCTGATAAGAGGAAACTTCAGGTTGTTTAATATAGACTTCATCTTCTAGATTCCTATTAAAAAATGCATATTTGACATCCATTTGATATACTTTGAAGTTTCTATAACATGAATATGCCAAAAACATTCTGATTGCTTCAAGTCTTGCTACAGGGGGGAAGGTTTCTTCAAGGTCAAGAGCTTCCACTTGATCATATCCCTTACACACTAGTCTTGCGGTGTTTCTTATCACTTAACCATCTTCATTGAATTTTTTTTTGAAGACCCATTTTGTCCCTACAATATTCTTGCTTTTAGGTCTTGGGAAAAGTTACCAAGTTTGATTCTTCTCAATTTGATCCAAATCTTCATTCATGGCCTTGATCCAATTATCATCTTTGCTAGCTTTTGCAAATTTCTTAGGTTCCACCATTCATAGCAAGGCTTTCTCATTAAAAAATAATGTCCTTCTTGTACTGAAACTCCTTGTGAGTATATGATCCCTTCTAATGCTAATTTCAGGTTTCTCTTCTAGGTCATGAGATATTTTAAAAAAGACATCATTTTTCAGTTCCACCATCATCATTATATTCTTGTTCAGCAAATCCATCAGTGTATTCTTTTACATTTTCATCTTGCTTTTCATCATAATGGATTTCATTCTTATCTACAACACTATCATCTTTGGAAACTTCATTGATGCTTGGAATCTTTGTAATCTAACTTTCTTCTCCACATCTTTCCATGAGGTACCCTACTCACAGATATTTTATTTCATTGTCTTTTCAAACCTTGATCTTTTCTCTTGATTCTACAACCAACAACCTTGTGACCAAACTTGTGACAACAATGGCAATATCCATAGAATGTTCTTTTATATTTGGGGAATCTTCGATCTTTCTGCTTCATAACTTCCTTCTTCTTCCATCCCTTCCTTTGTTTTTTAACCTCTATTGTAGCCTTCTTTTCTATAGGACTTATCATCTTACATTCTCTAGCCATATGTCCAAAATTATTACAAGAGTAGAAATCACCGATAAATATCTGCTTATACCTGCTTGTCATTGGTATTCTAGGAATCATATTAGTTTTATCTTTATTATGAGAGGAGGGAGTAGATTTCTGGCTATCCTTCTTTCCAATTGGATCCATAATTGTAGTAGCATAACTCTTCTTTCATATCCTAATCCAGCTTTGTCACTTGATGGTCTTTGGACACTTAGGATTTCATATAGAATATACAAGCTATTCTCAAACTTTGACTTAATAGATTCTTCATCATCCTTCTTTTTAAGATGAATAATTTATGCCTCAAGTATTTTAGAGTCTCTTGTTTTAGTGCTTTCTCTAAACTTCTCATTAATGGTCTGCTGATCTTTTAGCCTCTTTACTTCTCCCTTGAAGTTATCAATTTCTTGTTTTAAGCTCTTGACCTCTTTCATGCTAACCATCACTTGTTGTCTTGTATTGTGTAGCTCTTCTTGGAGGGTCATGACTTCCTCTTCTTTTGATTTATGCTCTTCTTTGTGTTTTGACAATTGTTCTTTCAAATATTTGTTCATTCTTCTACATTTTTCAATTTCCTCAAGAGCACCTATGAGTTCATTCTCTAGGTCTACCTCTCCTTCTACATCTGATTCATCATGTGGAGTTTGAGTTTCTATTCCAATGAATAGAATTTCTTTATTTTCACTTATCTCTTCATCTTCATTGTCTTCCATGGAATAAAAAAAATTATTCTTTTTATTAAAGTTCTTATTGTATATAGTTTTACTCTTTTGATATTTCTTATGACTGCAAGATTCTTCATCATCACTATCTTCTTGTTTCGAGTAAGGTCACTTTGTGGAAAAATGACCAATCATTCCACAGTTAAAGCGCTTTAGTGGTAGCTTTCCTTTGTACTTGTCAGTACCTTTCTCAAGTTTCTTGATGAAAATAGCTTATTCATGATCTGAGTTCTCTGATTGGTTCGTGGGTAAGCATTCATATTTATTTGACTATTTTGTAGCTTTAAATGTTGCATCTTTTCTTGACGATCGATTATGTTTTGTTCTCATCTCATAGGCAGTGAAGATCCCATGTAGCTCATCCACTGTCAAAATTTCAATATCATATTGATATTATACAGTAGAAACTTTTGGGTTATATCTTATTGGTAGGGTTCTGTTGGAGGAGCAAGTCGGTAAGCCGACTAGAACGATAGCCAACTTAGTCGATTAGCCGACTAAGTCAATCAGCCGAATAATTAGAGATTAGGTCAGCCACATAAAGGTCGTGTCGGTTGACCGAACCGACAGGTAGTTATTTGTAACTGTTTTGTAATTCATATATATTAGGTTGTTGAGCCAGATGAGAACTCCGTTCAGTTCTTCGTATTGTATGGACCCTTTCGTTATAATATAATCTGTTATTATTCCTACTTGTTCTCGTCTCTTGTTGCTGCTATGTATGTATGCTTTTAATGTGTATTATTGGTAACCCTATGTGATCTGTGAGATTACAACATTGGTTCCATTGCCGGTAGTACATGTCTAATATGTATACAAGAAGATGATATCAGAACAAGAGATTAAGGACTGGTGGGAGCGTAAAATAGAAAACTACTTGCAAAATTACGCACGAAGAAACATATTAACGACTGCTCAAGCAAAGGACAGGTTCTTTATTGAAACCCATGATAAGTTTGTAGAATTAGTGCCCTAGCTTTTGAATAAAATCCTGGATGAAAAAGCCGGAAGTGACTAAAGATCAACAGCTGCTAGAAAAACTGATTCGAGGGGGAAGGACAAACCTATTGGAGTGGTTTGAAAAGATCATTGACGAATTCTGTGAGGAACAAGCTATAGAAGAAAGAACTTCAGTGGAAACTATCCAGAAGAAATTCTACACAGACCTCACCGAGCAATTCTTGTGTTCCTTACTGACCTTGTTGCTCAAGTTCCTGATAGAGAAAGGAGTGGGTCATATCGTTGAACCTCGTCCATTACTATGCGAACCGCCACAAAATACTAACTGGGCGGAGAAACAAAAGAAGTGGGAGAAATTCATTGCCGAAAGGGAGTGGGAATACTTCCTAAGTAAGTAAACTGAACTATCCGGGCTTTCTAAAGCGTCAGGTAGGCAATGGGGGTGTAGTTGGTCGTATGTCGGGGTAAAGTGGAGAGGATTCTAGTCGACCAAAGAGATACCATTCACCAACAATGAGAAGTTGGCCTGAAGAGGGAATCGAAAGGACAGTGTCACACAAAGGTACAGTGGACTTATAGAAAATAGAGAGGGAGAAGAGGCTGCAAAGAAGGGAAGAAAGAAGGGAAAGAGCTATAGCGCTGCAAAGAGGAATGAGTACTAGGGTGACAGACCAAGAGAGAAATCAGCTAGAGTCGGGTCATGACCGACAAGAAGAAGGCATGGAAGAAGAAGAATCCCCTATGGAAGAAGATTTGTGGATAGAGCAGCGAGAAGCTCTCCAATTAGAAGTTCCCTGGGAGGTAAGACCTCTATCTCCGACGAATCCGAGTACCAGGATACAAACCATTGTCGAGAAGGACCTCAGACTAAGAGCTGGTGACTTTGGTATATGGAGCCGACTAGACGACGAGAGAAACGATGATAATCATCTACTTATCCGTCAACTAGAAAAAGGAAATTGGGTCATGCTTCAAGCGTTACCCTCCAGCCGAAGTATCCACTTACTTTACCCGACACACAAAGGAGCACCCCCCCTACCAAATACAGCTTTGGAAGATACAGAAAATTTGGAGCTGCAGACAAATAATTATAGTTGGACATCGACAGGAGAAGTCGACGAAGAAATGACAACTAAGACGACCGATGGAAATGAGAGTTCTATCGAAAATAGTTCTGCACAAATAAATAAACAAAACATCTCACCATCACCCCCACCGCCACCACTGCCACCTCCTGAATAAGACAGTGACAGTGACTCCGACATGGGTCACGGGTCAACACACATCCCTCTATATAAGGGCGATGAGGATCCCAGACGACATTGGTTTGTCTGCGAATCGACATGGGAGGCAAACCAAGTCATAGATGAAGATAGACAGATGGCGCAATTTGTCGGTGCCTTAAGGAAAAGGGCATTAACATGGTATATGACCTTTTTTGAAAGAACCCTCGGAGAAACTAAAGTAGAAGTTAGAGCGCAATTTTTATCATTCTTTAAAACTCCAGATGCAAAACATCTGGCAGCTAAGAAATTGAAGACGACATCACAAAAGTCAGGAGAAACTATCCGCGACTACGACAAACACTGGAAAGACCTTCTCAGCCAATTGGATTATGTCATTGATGAGCAACTATTAATCTAGTAGTTTCTTGCAGGTCTGTCACAAAAAATTCATCGGCACATAAGTCTGGAGACATTCAAAACTTATCAAGATGCGCTTACTAAATCTCTACAAGAAGAAATGGATGAAGATATTCCAGTATACCCCACAGACATCGACTAGAGGAACAGCTTTAGATCGTGCAGAAATCCTTAAAAGAACTAAACCTTAAGAGTCAGGATATCTGGTGCACGAAATGTTCAATGGCCGGACATTCCAAAGACAACTGTTGACGGGATATCAGCCAACAGGATGTTCAATTTGTGCAAACAAAGTGTTTTTGTGACATTTTCCAAGATCATGGCGATCACACGATAAAAGATTGCTCGTTTAACATGAAAAACGACAAAGCATCTTGGTGCGCTATCTACGAAACAAAGAATCACGCCATGGCCGACTGCCATCTAAACCTGAAAAATCGACAGAACTATCACGCAGTCTACCAGACTAATGCAGTTGTACAGAACAATGAATAATGAAACAGTGCACAAAACGACCAGAATAATCAAAGATACGAAGGTCGTCGATATGAACGTCGCTTCGACAGCCGACGTGGAGGATATGGAAGTCGAGGTCGATTCTCTGGGAATTGAGACAGCCGACCACGTCGGCCCATCCAATTTTTCACATGTTACAAGGAGGGACACCGATATGTAGACTGTCCATACAAGGACAGGACTGACCTAAAATTATATACTAGTTGTGGAGTAGGGGATCACTCATTAGAGGATTGCCCTACTATGCTTGAAAAAATAAATAAGAAGAAAAATGTTAATGTCTTATCGTGTGTGCAAAAACATGATATAATTAATACAAAGAATTTGCATATAGTAACCCGACAAGGGACAAAAATTGGGAATGATAACCCACGAATAAGAAAAAAGATAAAGCAGTATCTCAAGTCATCAATTTACTCTATAAAATAAAACACAACAACAACACCAAAAAACAAACAAAGAGTATTTGCAGGCTAAACCAAAAAGATAAAAGTGATGCCGGCCCACTTGTCAACCTGGAAATCGAAGGATACCATGTCTGACAAGTCATGCTCGATTTCGGATCACAAGTAAATATTATGAGTCGAGACACATGGGAATAGTTAGGCAGACCTTGATTATATGAGTCAGGCATATACCTGAAACTAGCCAACCAAGGCCTAATTGAACCTATTGGAGTCTGAAATTTTTTTGACACAACGATAAAAGGAATATCGACCAAAGTCGACTTTGAAATTATTGACCCTAAGGAAGGATCCAGCTCCTTCCCAGCATTAGTAGGTCAACCTTAGGGGAGAAAAATAAAAGCCTTGATATCCTTAGACAAAGAAAGAATAAAATTAAAAGGGAATGGACAAAAAGGCTTCGTACCTATTCATCCATCCTAAGGAGAACCTTGGACAGAACCAATTGATGAAGAAGTTGACATCTGACAACTATATCAGATACAGAATAATGAAGATTACACAGAACCTAATATATAAGGTGAACTTTACTTAGGCAACCAAGACTCAGTAAGATTCAATTCAGATGCAGAACTATATGATTGGGAGGTTGAAAACTATGAAACAAAAGAAAGAGGATGCTGGACCATTCAAAAAGTCCAAAAGAAACCAGTCAAACAATGCTTTGTGGTGTCCATCATCCCAAAAATATTTGAGAAGAAAACTAGGGAATATCCTACTTTGAAACCAACAAATATAAATATCACAAAATCCAAAGATATAAAGAAAGAGAATCACCAGTTCTGCACGTAGAGCAAGTATCTAGGAACATTGGTGAACATGGCCTACTACAAAGCTTAGTGGAAACTTTCACAGGATAAGCTGCTAGAAGGTGGGAAACCCATCAGTCAATACCGCAGACATGGAAAACAAATTTGACTTATTTTGAAGAAAGATTTGGAGGGAAGAAGTTAACCAACCAGGCTTAGATACCTATATTTACCCAAGGACAAGATCCAGAAAACCACATAAAAACATGTGAAAAAGATTGGAGAAGACTTGGAAATAAAGATGAACGTACCTGGCCACACCTATTTCCATCAACACTCTCTGACTTACCAAACAAATGGTACAAAATGGAAGAAGCTCGAGGTGAAAAATTCCTATGGCATGAACTCAAAGAGAATTTTATCAAAGATTTCAACTTTGTACCCCAAAATGAGAATTTGGTCAAAACGGCAAAACAAATCAAAGCATTTGTACAACCGATAGAAAACAAAACCCTAATACATGACCGACCAACAACAAAATGCACTAATATACAAACCGGGACAATTCCATAGTCAACAAGACTACAAATGGAAAATGAAAATTCAGAAGGGAAAAGGTTTAGATGGAAATCAAACCATGCTGAAACAACAAAACCAATTCGCACAGTACTCAAAGTCGAGACGACCGACAAGGAAGACATCGACCGAATGACTGCAGCAGACTTTCCTGCCACATTTTCATAGTTTAAATAAGGGAGTCAACTAATCAATGAGACAAAAGCCCCTGAATGGTTAGACACTAAAGTGAAAATCAAAGAAGTCGACATATCAAATGATGATCGACCAAAAATAGCAAAAATTGGAGACTACTGGACTGAAGCACAGACAACATAGATAGTAAACCTACTGAAATAATTTCAGGATGTATTTGCTAGAGACTATAAGGATCTCAAATGTCTAGTACATGAAATGGGTGAAATGAAGATCGACATTAAACCTGATGTTCGACCTGTAAAGAAAATACCATATAAACTATCTCATAAATACAAAGAGATAGTCAAGAAAGAGATTGATAACAAGCTTGCAGCAGGAGTTATCTACCATATTGATCAATCAGAATGGGCAAGTGCAATGGTGGTTCAACCAAAGAAACATGATCCAACCAAGCTAAGGATATGTGTCGACTTCAGAGAACTCAATAAAGTTACATTAATAGACCCATTTCCAACTCCTTATGCAGATGAAATCTTATATGAGGTCGCAGGACATGAATGCTACTCATTTACAGATGGATTCTCAGGGTATAATCAAGTACCAATAACTAAAGAAGATCAGAAAAAGACAACATTCGTATGTGAATTTGGCTCATTTGCTTACAGGGTCATGCCTTTTGGACTTAAAAATGCACCTGCAGTCTTTTCAAGAATTGTGGTTAAAACATTTCAGGAGTACATTTACAAAACAATGGCAGTATATTTCAACGATTGGACAATATACTCTACACTGAAAGACCATTGTAAATGGCTAAGGCTTATGTTGGAACGATGTCGACAAATCCAGTTATCTTTGAACATCAAGAAGTGTATATTTCTAACCCCCATAGGGATATTGTTAGGACACATTGTTTGTAAAGAAGGTATTAAAGTCGACTTTGCAAAAATAAAAATCATCCTCGACTTAAAACCACCGATGAATCCAAAAAAAGTCAGGGTACTACTTGGTCATACAGGATATTATAGAAAATTCATAAGACACTATTTAGATATGACATACCCATTGGAATAACTGCTAAGAGAGGATCAAGACTTCGAATGGACATAGGAGTGCAACATATCATTTGAAAAACTAAAAAGAAAACTAGTCGAAGCACCCATCCTAAGGTTTCCAAACTGGTTGACCAAATTCCATGTACAAATCGACGCATCAAGCCTAGCAATAGGAGCAATCCTAACTCATCCAGGAGATGATGGAATGGACTACCCTATAGTTTACAGTAGCAAAAAACTAAATAAAGTTGAAAGAAACTATTCGACAATAGAAAGAGAAGCATTAGGAATGGTCTTTGCACTACAAAAATATCGACACTACCTGCTAGCTAACCCATTTATCTTTTACACCGACCACCAAGCACTAAAATACCTCGTAAATAAGCCTCTACACCATGGAATAATTTTTCAATGGCTACTTCTATTCCAAGAATTTGAATTCGAAGTCATCGTCAGACCAGGTAAGTTAAACGTTGGTCCCGACCATCTATCCAGAATTGACACAAGAGACGAATTGACAGGAGTCGAAGATGACTTACTGGATGCACATCTATTTCAAATAGAAGCAGTCCTAGTAGAAATGGAGAAAATAACATAGTTCTTAGAAAACGGGCAAGCACTAGAAGGCATGAATACAAAGAATAAACAGATCTTAGCCATGAAAGCTGCACCTTATAGCCTCATAAATGGATTCCTATATAAAATGGGGTTAGACGACATCCTCAGAAGGTCCGTACTGGAACATGAAAGAAATAATATTATGCATGAAGCACATTATGAACCTGCTGGAGGACATTTCCAAGAAGACACAACTGCAAAGAAAATCCAACAATCAGGGCTATGGTGGCCGACATTTTACAAAGACTGCAAAAATTTTGTAAGACAATGTGATAGATGTCAACGACTGGGTCAAGCCCTGCCTAGTACAGAAATTCCCTATATATCAGTAAACCCAAGTTTGACATTTGAAATTTGGGCTATCGACTTCATAGGACCATTTCTCATACCAGCAAAAAGAACAGGTGCAAGGTACATAATAACTGCAGTTGAGTACATAACCAAATGGGCAGAGGTAGAACCAGTCGACACATGTTCCAGCAAAATAATTGCTAAATTTATCTATGAGAATATCATTACTAGATTTGGATGTCCACTAACCCTAATCAGTGACCAAGGAACACACTTTATTAATAAAACTATTAAAACACTAACAGATCAGTTCCAAATCGACCACCGTCGAAGTACAGCTTACCACCCTCAGTCGAATGGAGCAATTGAAGCATTTCATAAAACATTAACAAAAGGATTAACAAAAATATGCAACACTGACAAAGACGACTGGGATGAAAATATACCTGTAGTAATATGGGCATACAGAATAACATACAAGCGTTCAACCGATCAAACACCATTTCAACTAGTTTATGGACAAGAAGTAGTAGTTCCACTACACTTTCGATAACAGACACCTATTATCGCAGATATTTTACATGTCAATGTCAAACAAGGAAGAAAGGACCGACTGTTGCAACTAAGTAAACTTGAAGAACACCGACTAATCACAATACAACATCAAGAAATCCAGAAACAACAACAAAAGGCATGGCACGATCGAAACATCAAAAATAAAACTTTTCAGTACGAGACCTTGCCTTAATATACAATAGTCGAGTAAAAGGAAAACCCAAAAAGCTACATACAGAATGGATGGGACCCTACATTGTCGAAGAAATACATACCAACGCATCAGTCCAACTAAGGATGTTGCAAGGCATAGTATTTAAAAAACTTGTTAACGGTGCCCGACTAAAATGGTACAGAAACTAAAACAAGTCTAAACAAAAAAACAAAAAACCGACCATAACGGTTAAACAAAAGCTATAAAAATCCAAAAAGAAAAATAGATCAAAATACATAAAGAAGTATGACAGGAAATCACCACTACGACAACGGACATCACGCCCATCGACATAACACCATCAACCATTTTCATGATCGAAATCGACCAATGACCTTGACAGTCCCATCGTGCATTCATGACTATGAGCGCTAAAACCAAATCACCATTAACGCAAACTCAAGTGTTCATGCTGGACCATCATGTCCGTCATTAATACACCCATCAACAAAAACGTCAAACACATCAACTATAAATACTGAACCGCCAAAGGATCATTTACCGCATTTCAAACAGAGAGAGCAACTGAGAAATTAGACGACTGAAAGGCAAGAATACCAAAGTAAAATCGACCAGCAGACCGACAAGATGGCACCAAAACAAACCAGATTTGCAGCCAAGGCCAAAGAACTACAGATTGCAGAGACATCATTAGTAAGGAGATTGAAGAACATCAAGAATGCTAAGGTTCAGGAGAGCTCACGGACAACATTATGGGATGAGATAAAAGAATGGGCGTATGTCGACAAAAATCCTACCGCAGCTGCAGAGAAAATCAATCACAGTACCATTGTAAATTACATCAACGTGTCACTCATGGCCAGTCTTGGAGGCACAAAAGAAACCGCAATGAAATTTATAATAAGCCGATACCACAACAACAGATTTTACTTTGACAGACTAGTCGACATCTCTGGGGAGATAATCTACAAATTGACAGGTCTATCAAACCAAATCGAACCAACACCAGTCGGTATAAAATAAGGACTAGTCAAGGAGCTAATAGGATCAGCATCAGGAAAAAACTTCAAAGGGCTAATGATTAGCCAAATACAAGCTTGAACGCCACAAATAGTGACCAAAATCGTAGCCACTGCACTTACGTCGATAGGTCGAGGAAGCGACCTCAAATTGGATATGTTGGAGGCAGTGGATACCATTGCCGACACAGGAAAGATATACAGATGGGATGAGTATGTTGCCGACATGCTCAAAGGCATCTGTGAAAAATGCCAGGAGTCGGGAGGAATTATAAGGTTCCCATCCCTTATGTTATGGATAGTCATGTACTCCTTGTGCCCTATTGGGGACAAATAGTTTCAAGAACCGACAAAATTCCATATGTGGAGATTCAAACCATTCTCCCAGAATGGAACAATGAAGGAACTTGTAAAAGGAAAAGTGTTGTTAGAAAACTGGTTCCAACAGCTGAAAGTCC
Organism: Pseudotsuga menziesii; assembly: GCA_001517045.1. Classification (NCBI taxonomy): domain Eukaryota; kingdom Viridiplantae; phylum Streptophyta; class Pinopsida; order Pinales; family Pinaceae; genus Pseudotsuga; species Pseudotsuga menziesii. The sequence goes on from LPNX010104491.1 coordinate 508,088, forward strand.
ACATGACCAGATGGAGGGTGCCCCAGAACATCCGATGAAGTCTGCCCAAAAATGCCCACATCTAGTTAGAACTCGACCATACTGCGGTGTGGTACATGCAGGGTGCCAAGGCAAAGGCAAGGACTTTATTCCTGGCCTCCTAGGCGCCCTTCTGCTTTTTCTGCTTTATTGACTGCTTTTTCAGTGTTTTAAGGCACATAGGAAAGCAAGACTAGGTGAGGTGAACTTGTTTTTTGCCCCTTTCATCCTCCACTCTTTCCTCCATGCAAAAGAATGTATGAGCTTCCATTTCACCACTCATTAGCTTTCCCATGCACCCTTGCCAATTCGTGAGCCTCATGACAGATTTGGGATCAGCTTTTTACACCTATGGGGGATTTGCCTATTTTGGGTAAGCCTGTTTTATGCTAGTTTTGGATGCCTCCTTATGCATTCGATCTCTTGATGTATTCTATATATTCAGAAACCTATGTTATTACAGGGTTGGCTATTGTACACTGAGTTAATATAATTTTGTGTTACAGCTCCATATTCAGTCTCCATTGTTGACAATTTTGCATGATCAATTGTAATTTGTTGTGAGTGAAATTAATCTATTGCTGGTCAGAATTTCTACATGGTATCAGAGCCATTGTAGGTTGTTACTCTCCTTCAAAAATTGTTTTGCAGGTTCGATATCAAGACTGGGATCCTTCTACTGACAGCCGGGACAGATTTTCTAAAGCTATGGATTCATAGAAAACAATCTAGACTCCCTTCAACTATTTTGAATGGAAAGCAGAGATGGAGATCTTGTTGAGAGAGAAAGGCCTCTACAGGGTGACTATGGCTACAAAAGCAGAGCCCAATGCAGCTGCATAGAAGATCAAATGGCACAATCGGAGAGATGAGGCCTATGGCCTCCTATGTCTCAGTATTTCCAGAGACCTCCTTTTCCATCTCGATGGATTAACTTCACCGGATCAAGTATGGGAGAAGCTTTCTGATCTTTTTGGAAAGACAGATGAGATGAGGGGACATCAGATCGAGAATGAGCTGATTTCTCTGAGTCCCAGTAGCTTTGAATCCCTGTAGCTATATTTCTCCAAGTTCAAAGCACTAGTTTTGCAGCTGAAGCAGTGTGGTATCGAAAAGAAAGATGATCAACTCGTATTGGCCATCCCCTCAAAGCTAGGACCTGACTACTCAGTCTTTGTTTCGACCTTCTATGCCACAAAACTCACAGCTCGAACCTAGAAGATGCCTAGCCTTGCAGATTTCGTGGAATCTCTCACACAAGAACAAGACAAGCTGGTGATGATGGGCACCATCAAACCTTCCAAAGACCAAGCTCTGGTTGCTGGAGATTCGAGGGTGGATTCTAAAAGCAAAAAGAAAGCTAAAAATCCACCTGAGCAAAGAAGAGACAAGAAGCAGTCTCCAGAGGATAAAAAAGGTCCCAAGAAAAATACCCAGAAGAAGAAAATCAAAGGTGAAATGAACAAGTGCTCATAGTGTTCGAAGGGCAATCACACTGAAAGCTCTTGTATGAAAAAGCAGATTGATATGCTAACCAATCTCTTGGAGAAGAATGGCATCTCCCTTCCAGAAAGCTCAAAGAAGAGAGAAGGAGGATCAAGTTCCGATGACAGAGAGAGAGTTCATGCTCTAGTTGCTGGCACATCAAGCTCACCCAGTTTTATCATAGATTCTGGAGCTTCAAGACACATGGTTTCGACTAAGGAGGCCTTCTCCTCACTGGATATGTCGAAAGGACCATCTATTGTACTGGGAGATGACTCTCTCACTGAAAGTAAATGCAAAGGAAGGATAGAACTTGATCATGGTAACTTCAACAATGTGCTGTATGTCCCTGGTCTTGCCTCCAACCTTCTATCAGTGTACCAGATGACCCACACTGGCTCTCCTACGAAAGTCATATTCTCACCAGATGAAGTTGAGATCATAGAAATCTCAAGTGGAAGAATCATTGCAAAAGGAGTAGCGAATCATGCTCAAAAGGTATACATGTTTTCACACTTCCTGCCTTACTCAAACCCCTCTACTCTTCTTATCCATGCTAATGAAGCTATCAAGCTATGGCATGAAATATTTGGCCATTTAAATTACAAGTATTTGTCTGATCTTAGTGAGAAAGATATGGTCATAGTGTTGCCCAAGATAAAATTTTCCAAAGGAGTCTGCCAAGGCTGTATCCTAGGAAAACACCCAGAGCACAAATTTGAGAAAGCCAACCATGAGATAACCTCTGCACCCCTCGAACTGATTCACAGTGATGTTGCTGGCCCATTCCCTCATATGTCCATGAGTCAGGCCAAATATGCATTGACCTTTATTGATGA
>LPNX010104491.1:511709-527955 GCA_001517045.1 Pseudotsuga menziesii
TCAACCTAATATTTGTTATGTAGTCAGTGTTTCTTCTAGATTCATGGATCAGCCCCATGAGATCCATTGGAAAGCAGCCAAGAGGATCCTTAGCTTTGTTCAGGGAACAAGGACACATGGGATTTTCTATAAAGCCAATTCTGACCTTGATTTAATTGGTTTTACTGACAGTGATTGGGCATGTGATAGCACAGACAGGAAGTCCACTTCAGGTTATGTGTTCATGCTTGCAGAAGGGCCAATCAGCTGGTCAAGCAAGAAACAGAGTGCCATTGCACTCTCATCTACAGAAGCTGAGTACAGAGGAGTTGTCAATGCAGCAACTCAGTGTTTATGGTTGCAGGGTTTACTTGGAGAGTGTGGTTTCGAACCTGAGTACTCAACTACCATCTACTGTTATAACCAGAGTACCATTCGAATCTGCAAATATCTAGTTCAAAAGCAGAGAACCAGACACATTGAGATTCACATGCACTACATCAGAGAGCTTGTGCATGATGGCACCATTCACCTACTCTTCTGTTCATCTTCAGAACAAGTAGCTGATATCTTCACCAAAGCATTTTGTGAGAAGACCTTCAGCAATCTCAAATCACTGCTGGGGATTGCTGATCATGCTGTCAAAGCATGAGTGGAGACAAGATTCTACAATTTTGTTTTACAGTCCATGTTTAAGGCAGGATTTTCCCAAGTTGGTTTTGCCTCTTTCCTTGGTTCATATGGACTTGCAGTATGTAAAAGGGTGACTAAGCCTTGTTGCTAGGCCCTATATTTTGATTTATTACTCATAAATTCAGGCTTAAGGGGGGGTGTTAGAATAATCAAACCCATAGTATTACCCACTTAGACATTAATTCATTTATTTTTGTCTTATTTGCCTAGTCCATGAGTCCCACCATGTGCAAGTTGTTAATTGCCTATCCATAGAGGTCAAACTTGCCATCTTTGACTCATGTAGTGCTTGGGAAAGCCTTAGGAATCAAATCTTCTTTATTCCTGGCCTCCTAGGCGCCCTTCTGCTTTTTCTGCTTTATTGACTGCTTTTTCAGTGTTTTAAGGCACATAGGAAAGCAAGACTAGGTGAGGTGAACTTGCTTTTTTCCCCTTTCATCCTCCACTCTTTCCTCCATGCAAAAGCATGTATGAGCTGCCATTTCACCACTCATTAGCTTTCCCATGCGCCCTTGCCAATTCATGAGCCTCATGACAGATTTGGGATTAGCTTTTTACACCTATGGGGGATTTGCCTATTTTGGGTAAGCCTGCTTTATGCTAGTTTTGGATGCCTCCTTATGCATTCGATCTCTTGATGTATTCTATATATTCAGCAACCTATGTTATTATAGGTTTGGCTATTGTACACTGAGTTAATATAATTTTTTGTTACAGCTCCATATTCAGTCTCCATTGTTGACAATTTTGCATGATCAATTGTAATTTGTTGTGAGTGAAATTAATCTATTGCTGGTAAGAATTTCTACATTTTGACTCTTGCAGGTACACAGGTGCCAAAGCAAGCAGAGCAACAAAAACACAAGAAAAAGAAAGAGAAAAATAAGAAGGACCATCAAGGACAGACGACAATGGTCCATATTAGTCAACTTGGATCGACCACTACAGTCGATGCAACAAAGCTGAGGGATGGAGAATTAGGGTGACTCCTTAAAACACTGGAAATAGAAGCAAAAACAAGGATCCAAAATAGACGTAAGGAGCTCGACAACAATGAAAAAAAACAAGCCAAGTTCCTTAACAAATGCAAAAACCTCATGCAATCTGTGATACCTGGACCGACAAAGGAAGACACCGACAAGCCCTTAGAAAGAGCTTATCAGCTATTTGAGAGCGTGGTGTTGATGCTACAGGCACAGATGCAGGACACAAGAGAGGAGCAGAAAGAAGAAACAACTTGATTGTTGTTGCAGTAGCATACATCTTTTTCAGAAGCATACAAGGTACTGCAAGATCACATGGAGGATTCGGTCATTACTGAAGAAGTACTACAAGACTGTCCTATTTATTATGGGAAAGTCTATCAGCAAACCTGGCAGACCCAACAAGAAATCCAAACGCTGGAGAAGAGAAAAATCACAGAGGAAGCACTTAGAAGCACAATTGAAAATCAAATAGTGCTCGAAACAACCAAATTATAGAAGCAAGAGCGACAAGCACATCAGTGGGTGCAGCAAGCAATTCCAAGTTTAGAAATATTAGACATCATTTGCCTACAGATGAAACGACTTTTTGAAACTACAGAGGAAAAGGACCAGTTTATGGGTCCCGACATGGAAAGAATAGTAGAACTTTCCATTCAAGAAAAGATGTCGATATTATCAAGTCTGACTACATTAACCATCAACATTCAAAAAGTACTTCAAAGTTGGACGGAATTCCAACATCAGCTGGCAGTAATAGCTGAAGCAATTGTCGAAGTCTATGTACAGAAGAGACCAACCATCAGACTTCACAGCCCATGAAGATCAAACACAGAAACAACTACTTACGACAGGAAAATAAATTTTGGTACCTCCATGATTCTTCGGGACGAAGAAACATTTTGTTTAAGGGGGAGATGTTGGAGGAGCAAGTCGGTAAGCCAACTAGAACGATAGCCGACTAATTAGAGATTAGGTCGTCCACATAAAGGTCGTGTTGGTTGACTGAACCGATAGGTAGTTATTTGTAACTATTTTGTAATTCATATATATTAGGTTGTTGAGCCAGATGAGAACTCGGTTCAGTTCTCTGTATTGTATGGACCCTTTCGTTATAATATAATCTGTTATTCTGCCTACTTGTTCTCGTCTCTTGTTGCTGCTATGTATGTATGCTTTTAATGTGTATTATTGGTAACCCTATGTGATCTGTGAGATTACAACGGGCTCCTAGTAATTTTTCAACAACCTAGTTCTCATTTATTTCTCCTTCGAGACCTTTAATAACATTGATAATTTCATATACTCTTAGAAGATATTCTGCAATATTTTCTTCTTCTTTCATCTTTGGACTTTTGAACTGCCCTTTGTATGTTTGAAGTTTGGATTTTTTTACTTTGGAAGCATCTTCATAAGAAATTTTTAATTTTTCCCAAGCATGTTTGGTTGTCTTACATTGCATGACTTTAACAAAATTGAATCTGCTAATCCTTTCAAAATTGCATTCAAATATTTTGCATTGGATTCATATTCATCTAGTTCATCTCTATATGTAGCTAGGTTGTTTGATATTTTATACCTTTTTTCAACAGAACTCCAAATTTTGCATCGAAGAGACATTATATGGCATCTCATTCATACACTCCAAAATGCATAATTATTTCCTGTAAATAATGGAGGTCTGTTAGCAGCTAACCCTTCTTGATGATCCATAGTGTTTTTTAATAGGATCTTCTTTCCAATGGTTTGTATTGTAGTGAAGGATCCCATTATGATATCAATTGTTGGAATATTGGACAATACTGAGAGGGGGGGTGAATCGATATTGATAACTTTTAACAATTTTAAACTATTTTTAACTTATTCATTAAAACATAGAATCAACAAGATACACATAACACAAATTTTTTCATGGAATCCCAATTGGGAAAACCACAAACACTTTCTATAACTACAAAATTATATTTACAATTGTTTTTGCAAGCTACAACTTGTTTGAGACACCAATACCAAAGTTTTTCAGCTACAACTAAAGGATGCAACAACACCCTGGTTTCTACTTGCTCCAACAGAGAAGGATGCTACATCACCATATTTTTCAACCACTACTGGAAGGAGGTTACAACCCCCTTGCATCCTACCCTAGCACTACCCTACCTCCCTAATTTGATCTTTTTCTTCAATTATGTTACTGATTATTCTTCACTTCATTGTTTTCTTACTTCTATTGTTGTTACATTGATCTGAATTGTTGAGACATCTTTCTTCCACTTCAAACTCTTATTTAAATATTTATTTCATCATGTCTTTGAACCATTATATATTTTTATCATTGCGTCCCTTCATTAAAACATTTTCACTAATGCATCTCTTCATTATCGAAACATGCATTTTCATGAACTAGTACAAAACAGCCTGAAACCTTGTTTTGGAAAACCTATAACTTTGTCTTCAAGGACCTTTTAGGAGAAATAAGACCATGGTTAGATGCACATATCAACAATCTGCATCCTGATGGTCTCATATTATTTTTATCAGTTTCCTACAAAATATGGCGAGCATTTTACTAGGGAAACTTAGACTGAATTTTCAATACTTAGTCAATTTTCAACAAATTTTCCAAAACCGTCTGAAACCTCATTTCAGAAGGCCTGTAAGTTTTTATTCAAGCACATTTTATGGGAACTGAGACCATGTTCAGATGCACACATCAACAAGTAAAACCCTAATGGTATCATATAATTTTTATCAGTATCCTACAAAATGGCGGGAATTTTACTAAGGCCACTTAGGAAGATTTACCAGAACTGAAACAATGCAAATTTTGCCAGAAAGCACTTTTGGCAAATTAATAACTTCACCTTCAGAGACTGTCTTAACAAACCAATCACATGGTTAGATGCACAAAAAAAATATAGATGTATTTATCCTCATAATCGTTTGTTTCATCAAATACATAATATGGAATGTATTTTATAGAGGCCGCTTAGGCAGATTAAGAAGAATTTATACTTAGTCAAATTTTCAGAGTTTTAGCAAGAGTTTTAACAAGTTGACATACTTTTACATAATGGTGTCAAATTGTAACAATGACTTCATGAAAGGACTAGAACACCATCAGATGACTTTGCAACCTCATAACACATGCTATATGTCATGTCATCACTTCCTTTGTTATTCCAAATTAGAGGAAATTTGAGGCCTAAAATGGGCCTCCTAAGGAAAACAATAAAATAATATTTATTAATTTTGGAGGAAGAAAGAAAAAAACTAGTTTTTTTGTTTGTATTTTCAACATATCTCTATGTGTTTTTACTCACATTTCAAGCGGGAGGGATTGTTGGATGCAGAATTTAATTCTTCATCCAACGAGTACCCACCCTACATACTTTTGACTGACCCCGCTATCCCAAAAACAAGAAATACTTGAAACAATGTGATGATGATGTCATCATCACATTTTTTCAGGTATTTCTTGTTTTTGGGGTAGCGGGATCCTTCAAAAGCATGTTGTTTTGGCACATGTTGGATGGGAAATTAAATTCTGAATCCAACAAGCCCCCTCTGCTCGAAATTTGAGTAAAAACATAGGGATATAATGTTAAAAATACGAATAAAAAAAGTAGTTTTTTAAATGACAAATATATCAATTCAACCACTATGGTTGAACCATTTTATTAAAATTCTATAGGTTCTTGAATTCCAACTCACAAGAATTTATTGTTGTCTCGTTTTCTTATAAGGCCTATTTTAAACCCCAAATTTCCTCTAATCTTTGTCATTAATGAACTTTGATTTTCCTATACTTAGTCAATTTTTAGAGTTTCAACAAGAGTTTTAGCAAGTTGCCATACTTTTACAGAATGGTGTCAAATTGTAAAAATGACTCCATGATAGCACTAGAGCATCATCATATGACTTTGCAACATCATCACACATGTCACATCATGATACATGTCATGCCATTTCCTTGTCATTATTGAACTCCTTTGACGTCAATGACAACCATACTCAACAAATATTGTGTGCAGTAAGATCCCAATCTAATGTATGATGTTTGAGAACCTCCTGTAACATGAATTATGGATTCTCAAGCATCCACATGTAGAAGGAGTCAATGGGTAAGTGATTATACCTTGCCCAACATCTCTTCTCACCTACATCCATATATTGTCCCTTCCAAAAATTCAACTCTACCTCCAAAATCAAATTTATGAATTATGCACAATCTAGTAATCGACATGCAAAACAATAGAAAAACTCTACATAGTATAGAAAAATACATGAGAGAATGATAAAAAGAGTGTTGGATCCAAGGGATATGAGATGATGGTGGAAATACAACTGGAATACCTTCTTACAATAGAAGAAAAGTACTACCAACAATCAACATAACTGTCACAACCCCCATGCTTCAATAACTACATGATTTGACTTTTCCCACCAACCTCACACATGCATTGAATGATTGGGTTAATAGTCAAACGGAATTAATTGCCTAATTTAAAACACGTGGAAGAATATTTGGATGACTTTTAAGGTTGACATATGGCATCAAAATATTTAGTTTCCCATATGGCCACTTTCCTCTTTCCCTCTAGTGGAATCATAGCCCCTCTAGTGCTATTAACACACTCATTTTGGACCATTTTATTAATCCCAATATAATATTTACATACATTTAGAATTGGCATAATAAGCCAATCCTATAGTCCAATAGAAATATATACATCATACATGCCTAGCCTTTCACTAGTCGGGCCTTAGCCTTTAGCTGAACACTAGGAATCCATACAAGCATATTTACATCATTTACATAATTTTGATTAAATACATTCCAAGTCAAAACTGGGGGTATTACAATCCCCTCCCCCTTCAAATAACATCGTCCTTATTGTTTGCTCAAAATTAGAACAAAAATGGATATGCCTCTTTCATGGCATCCTACAACTCCCACATAGCCTCATCGGGCTCGAAGTGTTTCCATTGCACCTTTACCAGTCTGATGGCTCAGTTCCAAAGCAATGTTACCTTCCTATCTAGGATGCATAATGGCTAAGTTTTGAGCTCTTCCTTTGGTTCCACCTGAATCCCATACCAGTCAATCACATGGTTAGGATCTACATATTTATTAAGAAAATAAACATGAAAAACATTATTATCTCTACTATTAGCAGGAAATGCAATTCTATATGCAATTGGCCCTATTCTTTTAAGCGCTTCAAATGGACAACAATATATTGGGGATAGCTTTGCACAACTTCCACAAGGAACTCTTCCTTGGGATCAGTCTAAGGTAAACATGATCCCCAACATTGAATTCCCTATGCACTATGTTCTTATCCACGTATATTTTATCTCTCTTGGGTTGCCTTTAAATTTTACCTAATTTTTTCAACATCTTGTTCCATTTATTTAAGCAATTATGGCCCAAATACAATTTTTTTTATTGGATTATCGCTTGTCACTGGTGTCCTGTACTTTCTACCATACAAAGCCTCAAATGGACTCACAGCCAATGAAGTTTGTTTCTCATTGTTACATGCAAATTATACCAACTATAGATAATCTTCCCACTTGGATGGTTTGTCCATCACATACATGCGAAGCGTGTCTCCAAGAACCTAATTTACTATTTTATATTTTACATCTGTTTGTGGATGATAAGCAATGCTAAACTTAAGTTGTGTACCTAAATCTGCAAAAATACTTTTCAAAAAATTTGAATAAAATTTGGTATCTTTGAGTGAAATGATTGCTTTTGGCAACCCATGCAATATGAAAATTTATTTCATAAAAATATTTGCAATGGAATATGTTTTATATGTAGATTTAACTCGTATAATGTGTGTTGATTTGGAGAATTTATCCACCACAAACATGATATAATCATATTTGTTCATAGTCAATGGCAAACATGTAATAAAAACCATAGAAATTATTTCTCATTTCCATTCTAGAATTAGCAAAGGATGCAACAAACATGTTGGGTGTTGATGCTCAGCTTTTTCTTGTTGACGTTTCATGCACTTGGAAATATACTCAGTAATGCCTTTCTTCATCCTCGACCAAAAATATTGCTTCCTGGCTGTAGCCGCTTGTTTTATGATATCCCGAGTGACCAGAATACGAAATTTTATGGATTTCATCCATAACAATTCTCCTCAAGTCTGCCACATTTGGGATATAAATTACGATTTTGTAAATAAGGAGTCCATCTTCTTCCAAATGATAACCATCATACCTCTTTTTTAAAATCTGTTGTTGTAATTTACCGTTTTATTTTCACATAAAGTTCATCTTCAACAAGAGAATTAACAATATGTTGTCTTAAATATGAGTGGAAAATGTTGATGGTTGCCACATGCATTTCTTGCACCTTTTTGTTGAGTGCACCATCCACCTTATTTTCTTTTATTTCGTGTGTTTGATTTCAAAATAAAACTCATATAAAAATTCCAACCACCTATATTTCCTGTAATTTAAAGTTGGTTGCACAAATAAATATTTCATACCATAGTCGTATATTCTTAACTCAAATTTTATACCCATTAAATAATGTCTACACATTTTTAAATCATGCCCTATGGTTGCAAGTTCCAAATCATGGGTGACATGATTATTTTCATACTCTTTCAATTTCCTAGACTCATAACACACCACATGATTTTTTTGCATAAGAACTACAAGTCCTTGTTTACATGCATCTATACACACCAAAAAGTATTTTTCTAGGTCTGCAATTTTCGGTATTGGAGCACTTGTGAAAAGCTTCTTCAATAATTGGAAGCTATCTTCACATTTCGATGTCCATTCAAATTGTATTCCCTTCTTTTGCAAAGAAGTGATAAGGTGTGCAAGCTTGGAGAATCCTTCAATGAATCTCCTATAATAACCAAAAAGACCCATAAAAGATCTCACATCTATTATATTTTTTGGATTTGACCAATTCATGATGGCTTCAATCTTTTCTAGATCCCCTAATATTCCTTCCTTTGAAATAACGTGACCCAAATGATGAATTTTACTTTTGTAAAAGTCACATTTGCTTATATTTGCGTACAACTTATGCTCCCTTAGCAATTGCAAATCCATTCTCAAGTATTCTTAATGCTCCTCTTCATTCTTAGAGTAAATGAGAATATCATATAGAAAAACAATAATAAACTTGTCCAAATACTGGTTGAAAACACTATTCATGAGACACATGAAAGTAGTTGGTGCATTAGTGAGGCCAAATTGAACCACTAAGAATTCATAGTGTCCATACCTTGTTCTAAAGGCTAGTTTTTTAATGTCTTCTTCCTTGGTTCTTACATGATGGTATCCATACCTCAAGTCAATCTTCGAAAATATGTTTTCCCCTCTCATTTGATCAAAAATGTCATCAATTCGAGGCAATATGTACTTGTTTTTCATTGTCACCCCGTTTAGTTACATGTAATCAATACATAACATGAGTGTACCACCTTTATTTTTCACAAATAATATGGGTGCTCCCCATGGAGACACATGTGGCCTTATGTACTTCTTTTCCAATGATTCTTGAAATTGTATTTTCAACTCTAATAATTCTAGTGTACTCATTATGTAAGGTGTCTTGGACATTGATGCAGCTTTAGGAACAAGATCAATGGTGAAATAAATGTCCCTCTTTGGTGGAAATCTTTGAACTTCTCATAAAACACATTCTTGAATTCTTATAGCACATGATAGTCCTCCAATTTAGGCCTTTTATTTTCAATTTTATCCAATAAATGGGTTGTATACAATTGGCATCCTTTCCTACATAATTTCTTCAATCGCATGGTTGAAATATGCCTAACAGAAATTTCCTTCGAAATTCCTTTCACAACCCTTGGGTGTCCTTCATCATCAATGCGCTCAAAACTCTTGTTGTAGGAGTCATGTTTAACTAGTGTGCTTCCAACCAGTCCATTCCAATGAGAATATCCTATGAACCAAGTGGAAAAATATTCATGTTTTCACAAGTGAACAATCCACCTATTTCTAATGGACATTTCTCCACCAATTGACTAACTCTTCTCTTAGTTCCTATGGCTAATTGGACCAACCATGATTTATAATGTGATGGGACCTGTAAATGGCACATTATTTGGCCCATCTTGGTCATGCCTAAGGATATTTAGGGAGCCATAATGGTTTAAGTTGCATAGATGATTATAAAAATATGATATTCTTCCTAAAATCCTATGCATGTTTGTTTAATGAATATCTTGACATTTGATTTAGTAATTTACCTGCTTTGCTTATTCATTTGATTTGATTCATTGATACAATGAGTTAATATTTGTCACAGTTCTATTCATTTGTGATGGATTTGTAGGTGGAGATTATCTAAAACCTAAGTGAAAGTATCAAGTTACAAAAATCAGCTCAATCTCTATAATCAACCAATTCACTAGTTAAGACAAGAGTTTGGTGAAGAGATTTAAGGGATTATGTCCCCTCTTGATACTCATGATATTCATAACAGAAATAAGTACACAAGCTCATACAAATATGAAATTAAGTCCAATTTGAATTCCTAAGAGTGTGAACCGATCCCACAAAATCAGCATGCACATTTCCAGTTGATTGCGGGATAATTTTCTTAAATCAAGGCGTTGATTACGTGGATAGTTTTTTCAAGTGTTGATTATTCTCGTGAGCTGCCAAAACATGGAACAAGGAATTAAAATCATCCAAAGTTGAAATAATGGATTTCAAGTCGAATTTCTAAAGAATAAATCAACCCCATCAACTTGCATACAAATTACTAGTTAATTGGGACAACTTCGACAAATTAAGGAGCTAATTTGCATGAGTAGTTTTGAGTTATTTTTGTATAAATAATAGTTCATTTGATAGCATGAGATAATTATTCATTTATTATTATTCTCTAAAACATTTTTCCATTCATTCCTTGTTGGTCAAGGTGAATTTGTAAGAAGCATCTTGATGCCCTATTTTAACGACAGACTTTTAAAGAGAAATAAACTAGTTTTTATTTATCTTTTAGTTAGTTAGTTTAGCAAGGGTTCCAGGAGCTCCCTTGGGTTTGGACCACTAAAGGGAAGGAATGTGTACCCTTGCACACCTTTCCTTTCAGTTGTGCATTTCATTTCATAGCTTTTAAATTCATATTAGAGTGACTATAGAATTTTTTTAGTTTATACAAAAAACTGTAGAAGTTCTACATTTGGTAAGCAGTTTTCTATAGGACGTTTTATTTCAGTGTTTGCTTTTGCACGATTTTGCTTTATTTATGATTTAGTGGTAGATTAGATTTAATTTATGTTTAAGAGTATATTTCTTTTCGTGTTTATTACAATTAAATTTCATTTATGTCATTTATTTTATATGTACGAATTCATTATCTCAACTTGGTTAATACTAGCCATATGCTTGTATGTGAATACTTGTATGGAAATCGTAGCTTCGCAAATTATGCATATTGTAACCCTAAGGAAGAGTAAGGGGGGGATTTCACCGAAGGAAAGTACAACTGAATGTGAAATATCATTGTATTCTTGCACCCTCTTGGAATGAATGAGGAATTAAGTGTCAAGTGGAATATTTGGATCTTACACTCTTGCAACCTATAGTTAGACATCATTTAAAGTTTGTTTCTACAATTTGAAGTTGAATTATTTACTTTCACATGATATTTTATTATTAGAACTAGGAAAAGAACATTCTGGAACTGGCATGTTGATGGTAGAGTAAATTAGGAAATCCCTTCAAATGGTTTGTTGAAATCTAGGTTGAGAGTTTCTTAAACTTGTCTCTGAAAACAATCGATAAAGTATATTTTCATGACTGCATAATGAAGATCCATGTTCATTGCAACCCTTAGATCATTAGTTGTTAAATTATATTTTATCCCTTGTTTATTAGATTAGGATTTTTTTGTTGTTTACTTTACTATTGGTCAACTTATTCCTTTGCAACTACATACATAGTGCATGGTACCTATTAAGTTTAAGTAATCAGCCAAGGGATTCAGATTTATAGTTGCATTTCATTTTCCCATGTCCTTTTGGCATCATTTTTGGGGAGGTTCTAAGGTTGTATTAGGGATATTTTGAAATTTTGTTGAAAATTTTAAAAAATAACTTGCATGCATCCATATGATTTATATGTATCAAACCCCCAAGTTTGTGGTGTATGTTTAAATAAGAATTCTGGCTAGTAAGATGCTAACAATATTGTTGAAGAAAGGAGGACAAATTGATGCAAAGATTTTTTTAAATCCATGTTATAATCCAAGGGCTACAAACGGAGATAGATATACATCCCATAAAACCATAAAAGAAAGGATCTGTGAGAAAATTTCACAAGAAGATGAGGAAACTTTTTCCTTTGTCTCTATATTTCAAGGAAGATGGGTGGAGTCAATGAATAGGATATTTTTCTCAACCATATTTCCATGCATGCAACATAGATCGAAGATCCATATTTTTCTCTCTTTTAAGGCATATCCACAAAAGAAATCAAGGGTTCTTGGACAAAACTTAATGGGGAGCGGACATTAGATCCTGAAGTTGATGAATTTATTGTTTGCTTGTTCCCATACTCATAGTGCATTCTAGAGAGAAAAGGACAAGTCTTATAAGAACATCATTACATAAAGGATAAATACTTGCAAATCCTTATCAAAGCACAAGAGATCTAGAAAAATCATGACTACAATCATTCTTGGTTTCAAGCAATCATCAATGAACAGTAACATGCCAATCTTTAGCATTTATTAGCACCTTATCCACTTGTGTTGCATCTAGTCCCTCTTATCATTACATCGAATCAGGCACATTTTCCAAATCAGGATATGAGTTCACTCAATATTATACTATGCAAGTGGATATATTGGAAGTCTTCCTACACTTGAGAAGAGAGGTAATATTTTCCAAGTAGGGTAGGATATGTAGAATTAGTTTGTGTTAGAGAGAGAGAGAGAGAGAGAGTAAAAAATTCCTATGGTGAAAACCTTTTTAGGATCCTAGGACATGCCTTTTCTTGAAAACCTCCTTTTATGCAAGTAAAGGTTTGTATAAATAAAATATTCCTCATGGTGAAAACCAACAATGGTGCCATGAGGAAGAGCATTCATGAAAACTAGCAATGGCACCCTTACTCTGAGAAAAAAAAATTAAAAACAATAAAATGTATTTTACAGGGAGCTATTCACACTTGCTCCAACAACGCATTCCTGCAAAATGATTCGAGAAGCCCCATCAATCGGTACAAACATAACATTCAAGAATTAAGAAGTTGTATGGTTCTATGTCTTGAAGGTTACTCCCAAATGGTTCCATATTAGAGGTTGAAATAATTTGAGGGTATATAGACATATCACTCCATCTCCCCATTCACTTTCATGAGTAATGGATGTGTTTAAGGGGGGTAAAAAAATCAATTACTCATATGCAACACAGAAACATAGAGAAGCATAGAGAAAATAAAGTACATTATGAACCCAAACCCCAACAAAAGGAAAGTCCCCAACAGATTCTCCAATTATGTTACAGAAAAAACTTCCTATGGCATGGGGTGGACCACAACAAACAATATGACACTAGAAATCAATCCATTTCCAATATGTTAAAGATATAAACAAGTCTAACAATAAGGGATGAAAAGCATACCTTATTTCAGATGTTCGTAGAAGATCCATGTTGAGCTTTCAATCACACATGTACCTACATTCCATTCTCAACAACAACGAAATACACAAGCATGATAGATATTAAGTGTTAGAACTTAATTTGGCATATATAAATCCAATATCTAATCAAATCAACTAGATTCATGGATACAAATATTCATAGTTACACATATAATGGATGAGAAATGGACATTTCTATTAAATGAAAACCTTTGTCGAAACCTCATCGAAATCGAGAAACTGAGTCCTCCACTTGGGCCTCCACCACTTCAATCCTCCATATTAAGGCAAGCTCACAAGAAAAAGGAAATATTGGGAAAGAGCACCAATGGTTGCAACAAGGATAAAGGGATGCAAACTCAAGTATGCAAGAATGGGGCACAAATACACTATAGTCTCTTTTCTCTCACAAGTCCTCCTCCTTCAATGCTTCCAAGTAGCTCAATATATAACACCTCAATGAGAAGTGAAGGGTCGAGCCAAAGCGTTTCCAAGCATATGGAAGGAAAAGAGTCTAGTTATTCGTTACTTGATGAAGAAAAAACTCCAAATATTTGTTTTTAGCACATTTTTCGATGTACACAGGTCATAGTGGATAAATTTGTGTGTACACATGGGCAGTAAGCTGGTGACCCATGTATACCGATAAATATGAATTTTTAAGGGATTCTTCGAAGCATCAAAGTAATACTGAGCAAAGGGGGTCCACATAGTCTGCATAGGTACAAGGAAGGGAATAAAAGCATTATCTACCTTGAGTGTGTCAAATACATCTATAACATATACCCCCTAATGTGTGAGGTTAAAAGGGAACATGATGGACGAAATACATTTCAATATTCTAAGAATTGGAGTAATGAAGTCCTAGGTGGAAAAATTGGCCGCTCATAAGTACATTACAATGATAGATCCCTACATGTGACTGCAAATATGATGTGTAGCAATCCTCGGATACAAAATAGTACAATGGCCATGAATAGGAATAATAGGCATATGTCACATGTGGTCATCGCCACGTACAATATACAGTGAAACCATTGACTAAATGGTCATTGATTCCAATAAGTGTGTTTCGATGTGTCTTGGTGCCCCTTGTGGAGCCCCTAAGGGTTAGAAGTCATTAAATGTCAAAGGAGACCTTTTGAATTTGTCCAATCCCAAGTCTAAATCCCTTGGATCCCTTTGTACAATGTCAAAAGCACTAAACACCCTGTAGAGTGTTTGAGTAACCCTAACTTATTTTATGGTTCCCTGGTACCACAACATGTGCCCTAGTACCCTAGGAAGTGCCCTTGGTGGTTTGAAGAATTTGCAAGATTCCAAATGACCCTTTCAGTGATAATTTGTGTTTGATAGAGGTCATGGTACCCTAGGAGAAGCCTATGCACCCCCACACCTTGATGGTTATGTGTCCTCACTTGTGGTGACTCTAACGACCTAACAAAATACCCTAAAAAACTTACCCTTCATCCCCAAGCCTACATTCTACCCTATGTTGTATGCCTTGCTCTTAAAACACTAATAACGCCCTAATATTGCATAATAATTCCCATTTCACCTTTACACTAACCCTTGAATCCCTCATGGTGAATCCTAATCACTAAAGCCTTGTCTCCAAATTTAAAACATATTTTAATAATTTAACCCACACACACATGGTTAATAAGTACTAAAACATAATTAGAATAATTATTAAGTTGAATGATAAAACATTTTAATAAATTACTAAAACCCGTCATCTCCAACGTTGAAGTGCTTTTAATGTAAACAATTTTTTAAATTAATTAAAGTGTAAACCCTCCACATAGAAGTCGTCCCCTTGCTAATAACTTGCATTAAAACATGTTTTAATGTATTATTAAAATAATTAAATATTAATAATGGTTTAATAAATAAAACTTGAAATTTAATCATAAAACACTTTACCTTTTCCTCAACAAATCGGCCCTAGAATGGTTATCTTCAATGCTACAACAAGTGTATAAATACACTAACACCTTGTCACTTCAAACCATCAACCAATCCACTAGGTGACTAAGGATTTTCGGGTATTAGGAGTAGGTTGACTGAGGTTTTTCGTGGTTATCTTTGACAGCAGCAGAAAGACAGCAGGGCCCTTCTTCCACAAAATTTGTTTGGTGATCAAAACAATCAACCTTTAGGGTTCCAAGCTAGGTGTTCACTTCTGGTTTGCAACCACAGATCCGAGTCCTTTCTTCCTTCCACGAAGAAATTTATTGGGGAAAATCCAGCGACAGAACCAAGCCTTGACAAGAGGTTATGCAAACTATTTCTTGCACACTTTTTGGGTTCAATATACACCACAGTCCATGCATTTTTTACAGTCAAATTTTTGGGTGACTACTGTTGGCTTCTTTTTGTGACAGTCCTAAAATTCAAGCATGAAAGGTATGTTGACATGAAATTACAATGTTGTATTTATGTGAAGATTACATATGTACAGTGTAGTGTGTATAGTGTAGAGTGTACAAAGTTAAATGAACAGTATGTGAGTGTGAACAATATGTATATTGTACAGTAGTATGTGAAGTGGTGTGAATACAAGTGTGTGTGCAGTGATATGCAAACAAGACAAGTGTGTGAACAGTGAAGTAGGAGTCTATTCCATGATGATACATGCTACTCTATGATTTGATACTCTCCTATACATGTTTTGATAAACATGATGATGTGACTCTACACTCTCTAATGATGATGCATGTGATGATGATGAACACATGATGTTTATACTACATGCACGATGATGTTGTATATTTGATACATGCTTTATGGCGATGTTATTCAAAGATGATACATGCTTGATGTTTAGAGAAGAATTACTTGTTTAGTGACTACAATGTACTGGATGTACATGAGAAACAGGGATATATATATATATATATATATATATATATATATATAT
>LPNX010104491.1:527981-567159 GCA_001517045.1 Pseudotsuga menziesii
ATTATCTAGGTGGCGGGACGGGGCAATAAAAGGAGGTTGTAGCCTCCTTCCGGTTGTAACTGAAAAACTAGGGAGTTGTAGCTTCCTTTAGGTTGTAGCATGTAAATTAGGAGGTCGTATCCTCCTTCCATTTGTAGCTGGAAAATTGAAGTCTTTGTAATAATCCTGGGTTGTTGCCTCCCTCCAGTTATTTATGGAAAACTATTTTAAAAGGCTTTCATGGTTTTACCCCCATGACTTGGATTTCCATGTCAAAATTTATTGTGCACTATTCAGCTTGTTATTTTCATACACATTGATGATATGCTGTGATTAGTGATCAACAACTTGATTTTGATTAAAAACTTTAAATTGTGCAAATATTGATTCACCCCACTCTCAGTGTTTCAACAATTGGTATCAGAACAGGTTCCTTCAGAATAGACTAACCACTGGAAGGAAATCATGGGCAAGTTTGCTAAACGAAGGAAAACTAGAACACCCTTGTTTGATGGGAGCAACTATGCATTTTGTAGCATAAGGATGAGAGCCTTCATAGAAGCTCAAGGAATAGAAATATGGCAAAGTATCGAGAATGGGTACAAGGTACCATAGATCGTACTAACACATGCAACTGAGTTGGCTCAATACAACAACAACTCAAAGGCTAGAAATCCCCTTCTAGGTTCTATAAATGAATTTGTCTTCAACAAGGTGATGCACTACCCCTCTGTAAAGGAAATGTGGGACAAAATCCAAACGAAATATGAAGGAGATAGAAAATTCAAGGAACCCAAACTTTAAACATACAGAGGAAAATTTGAGCAGCTAAGTATGAATGAAGAAGAAGACATAGCAACCTATATTATTCTAGTTAATCAACTTGGGAATACCATTAGCGGTTTGGGAGAAGAAGTTGAGGAGGTCGTAGTTGTTCAAAAATTTCTAAGAACTCTTCCCAAAAGGTTCAAACCCAAGATCTTTGCACCAGAAGAAAGAACATATATGAAGACTATGACAGTAGACCAGCTGCATGGGACTCTTGTGGCTTACGAAATGAGAATTGAAGATGAAGGCATGTCAAGAAAGGAAGAAACATTCAATATCTCCTCCAAACAAGCTGGGAAAAACAAATCAACAAAGGAAAAGCCAACAAGTGATTAATATGGTTATGAAGAAATAACTAAATTTGTTCAGAAATTGAAGAGAGGCACTAGGAAGTACAAAGTTAAGTTACCTCTTAAATGTTTTTCATGTGGAAAGATAGGCCATTTTGCTTCTAAATGTCTGTATGCAAAGAAATTAGATAGTGATGAAGATGACAACTTCAAACCTACAAGAAGTGCAATAATTACAAAAATAAGAACATAAATAATTTTGCAAAGAATAAAAGTCTCTATATAAAAAGGGACAACAACTCCTCCGGTGGTGACTCCAACAATGACACTGGAAGTGACTCTAATGATGATGGAAGACCAGATAAGGTATTCTTTATGGAAATAAACTCAAATGAAGATTCTAATGGTGATGAAGAATCCAAAGTTGAAGGTGAAGTAGATCTTGAAGCATAACTTATAAGCACCTTGAAAGAGTTGAAGAAAGTCGGGAAGGAAAACAGGGTACTTAAGGAAGAGGCACAAAGGATGAAACAAATCATTGCTGACTTAAAGTTCAAGGTGGAAGAAGCCAAAAGAATCGAAGACTCTCTTACTGAACAACTGATGGAAAGTGTGAAAGAAAAAGAAAATCATGAGGCTGAAATAGTATCTCTGAAGAAAAATTTATAGACAAAAGATATTAGAAAGAGTTATGAGAACATCTCCAAGATTCTAGAACAAATCATCAATAATTAGAATGCATTCTTCGACAAGACCGGTATAGGATACAAGAAAAATACTGATGAAGCCTCAAGCTTAATCAAGGGCCAACAGAAAGACCAAGAAGTTATGAAAAAGTTGTCAATGACTCCACAAATGAAGAAGAGATCGAATTTCAACCAGAACATCCCATATCAAAAGGAGGGCCAACAAAAATACCAGATCTCAGAAGGGAACCTCCTTCATATGTTCCCAGGTATGGATATCTCTTTTATTGGAATTACTTTACATGTGGAAGATTTGGACACAAAGTTGTAAATTCTTTTCAAAGAAGAACTTTTGAAATAAGGAATAACCATGCAATCCTAAAAAAACCATAGTATAGTAACAGATTTGGTCCCTTGAGATAAGAAATAGAATGTTACAAGTGTAACAACTTTGGACATATATCCAGAGATTGCAGAATGAAGATACCAACGGTAAGAAATGAGAAAATGTCCAACAAGGTATGGATCAAATGCAAGAACAACTACGAATGTGGAATTACTCTTCAAGATCATAATTACAGCTCCGGTAAATCGTATGTTGATAGTGGTTTATCCAAGCATATGACAGGTAAAAAAAGTGATTTTGTCAATATTGAAAAGGATAAATGATCTCTATCTTTTGGGAATAACAATTCAACAAAAGTACCAGGGAAGGGCACAGTAAAGCTCGGAAGTAAAAACTCCCTGGATGAACATTTCTTGCTTGTAGACAAGATGAAGCACAATATGCTAAGCGTCAGTCAGATGTGTGATCAATGACATCAACTCGCCTTCAACTCAAAAGGATGCAAAATAAGGAAGAAAGTATAACGAAAGTTAGTAGCCACAACCACTAGGACTCCCAACAACAAATACGTGTTGGATGAGATTGAGTCTGAGAAATGTCACTTGGGAAAAGAAGATGAAAGTTGGCTTTAAAACAGAAGAATGGGGCATATACGTTTTGACAATTTGGTCAAAATCTACAAAAAAACAAGTAGTTTGGAATATGTTGAAAGTTACAAAGCCCGCGAACTCTGTATGTGAACAGTGTCAACATGGAAAACAAACAAGAGTAAATTTCAAGACAAAAGAGCATTCTTGTGCAAAACCTTTGGTGCTCGTTCACACTAACCTATGTGGACCAACCAAGAGAAAAGGACTGAATGGTGAAAAATATTTCATGCTACTTATTGATGAATATACCAGGATGACTTGGGTATGTCTTCTCAATAGGAAGTCAGAAGATTTTGGATGTTTCAAAACATTCAAGGAACTGGTCTAGAATGAAATAGGGTCATGAATCAAGTGCCTCCTATATGACAATGGTGGAAAATTCACTTCATATGAATTCAAGTCACTATGAAGAGCATGGAATAAAGAGACAATTTTCAGTAGCCATAACACCTCAGTAAAATGGAGTTGTTGAAATAAATAATAGATTAGTAATGGAAATGGCTCGAACCATGTTGAAAGAATCGAAGTTGAATGACAAATTTTGGGGACACACAATTCATACAGTAGTACACATATTGAATAGAGGATTACACAGAAACAAAAATGATAAAAAACCCTACGATCTATGGAGAGGAAGAGCGAAAAATGTACGACACTTCGGAATTTTTGGAAGCAAGTGCTACATCAAAAGAGAAGATAAGAAGATTGGAAAATTTGAGTCTCGGGTAGACGAGGGAATTTTCGTTGGATATTCATCCAAAAGGAATCAATGTGAATATAGATGAGGGAAGACTAACATCATCCAGAGAAGACTCATAAGAATCGGATGACAAAGAACAAGAAGTTTTTAATCAGAAAAAAATGAAGGAAATTAAAATGGAAGAACAACCAGATGAGAATGAAGAACAACTGACGAAATATGAAGAACAAAATCAGCCAACTGTGGAACAAGAAGAACAATGGGATCAACATATTCCTAAGAACTGGTACCAGAAAAAATCATCCAGCATATCAAATTATTTGTGATAAAAATGTAATAATAGGAACTAGAATAAGAAGACAATCCGGAAGAAAAATTAGGAGTCATACTATCTCCTAACTGGATTGATCTATCTTCAACAACACAACAATATGACAGGGGGAGCATGACATATGTACCCTTTTCCATTGATTCCAAAGGAGGAGAAAAAGTTGAACAAAGAAGGTAAAGGAAGCATGCTCTAAGGATGATATGTGTGGACAAAGGAAGCTCATTCAAAGGGGGAAATTTGGAGTTGTCACAATGACAAAGGGGGAGATTTTTGACTAAATTTTCATTGATGCCAACAATTGTGTGTCGATGTGTCTTTTTGCCCCTTAATGATCCCTTGAGGGTTAGAAGTTCGTCAATGTCAAAGGATACCTTTTGACCTTGTCCAAGACCAAGTCTGAAGCCCTTAGATCCCTTTGGACAATGGAAAAATCCCTAAACACCCTGTAGAATGTTTGAGTAACCCTAAGTCGTTTTATGGTTCCTCAGTACCACAACCTATGCCCTAGTACCCTAGGAAGTTCCCTTGGTGTGTTGAAGAAGTTACAAGAGTCCAAATGACCCTTTCAATGATCATTTGTGTTTGATAGAGGTCATGGTACCCTAGGAGAATCCTAGGCACCCCCACACCTTGATGGTTATGTGTCCTCACTTGTGGTGACTCTAATGACCTAACAAAATACCCTAAAAAACTTACCCTTGATCCCCAAGCCTACATTCTACCCTAATGTGTATGTCTTTCTCTTAAAACACTAATAACACCCTAATATTGCATAATAATTCCCATTTCACCTTTACACTAACCCTTGAATCCCTCATGGTGAACCCTAATCACTAAAGCCTTGTCTCCACATTTAAAACATCTTTTAATAATTTAACCCACACACACAACGTTAATAAGTACTAAAACATAATTAAAATAATAATTAAGTTGAATGGTAAAACATTTTAATAAATTATTAAAACCCTTCATCTCCAACACTGAAGTGCTTTTAATGTTAAAACAATTTTTTAAATTAATAAAAGTGTTTACCCTCCACACAAAAGTCAGACCCTTGCTAATAACTTGCATTAAAACATGTTTTAATGTAATATTAAAATAATTAAATGTTAAGAATGTTTTAATTATAAAACTTTAAGTTTAATCATAAAACACTTTACTGTTTCCTCAACAAGTCGGCCCTAGCATGGTTATCCTCAATGCTACAACAAGTTTAAAAATACACTAAAACCTTGTCACTTCAAACCATCCACCAATCTGCTAGCTGACTGAGGATGTTTTGAGTATTAGAAGTAGGTTGACTGAGGTTTTTCGTCAGTATCTTTGACTACAACAGTAAGACAACAGACCCCTTCTTCCACATAATTTGTTTGGTGATCAAAATAGCCAACCTTTGGGGTTCCAATCTAGGTGTTCATTGTTGGTTTGCAGAAACAGACCCAAGTCCTTTATTCCTTCCACAAAGACGTTTATTAGGGAAAAGTCAACCACATAACCAAGCCTTGATAAGAGGTCATGCAAACTATTTCTTGCACACTTTTTGGTTCAGTATACACCACAGTCCATGCACTTTTGACAGACAAATTTTTGGGTGACTGCTGCTGCCTTCTTTTTGTGACAATCCCAAAATTCAATCATGAAAGGTATGTTGACATGCAATTACGGTGTTGTATTTATGTGAAGAGTACATATGTACAGTGCAGTGTGTATAGTGTAGAGTGTATAGTATAGTGTGTACGGTATAGAGTGTACAGAGTTAAGTGAACGTCATGTGAGTGTATGTACATTGTACAATAGTATGTAAAGTAGTGTGAGTACAATACACAAGTGATGTACAACAAAAAAGTGTGTGTACAGTGATATGCAGACAAGACAAGTGTGTGAACAGTGAAGTAGGAGTCTATTCCATGATGATACATGATATTCTATGATGTGATACTCTCCTATACATGCTTTGATAAACATGATAATGTGACTCTACACTCTCTGATGATGATGCATGTGATGATGATGAACACCTGATGTTTATACTACATGCACGATGATGTTGAATATTTGATACATACTCTATGACAATGTTATTCAAATATGATATATGCCTAATGTTCAGAGAAGAATTACTTGTTTAGTGAGTGTGGTGTACTTGATGTACATGAGCAGTAGGGATATATATATATATATATATATATATATATATATATATATACAGTGATGAATTGGCAATGACCAGAGGAGGTTATCAGCAACATAAAGTACAGGGTTTGGTATGTGACAGGTCCACAGGTTCAGTAATCTTTTTCTTATTTGGGTGGCGGTACAGGGCAAGGAAAGGAGGTTGTAGCCTGTAAGTCAGGAGGTCGTAGCCTCCTTCCAGTTGTAGTTGGAAAATTGAAGTCTTTGTAATAAGGGGGTTGTTGCCTCCCTCCAGTTATTTTGGAAAAACTATTTTAAAAATTATTTCATCGTTTTACCCCTAGGACTTGGGTTTCCACGTCAAAAATTATTGTGCATTGTCCAGGTTGTTATTTTCATACACATTGATGATATGTTGTGATTGGTGATCAACAACTTTCTTTTGATTAAAAATTTTAAATCATGCAAATACTGATTCACTCCCCTCTCAGTATGTTAATAGAAACAATATCTTCATACTGAATGAAGACATCTGATGGTACACTAGAATCTAGTCATGAGAACTGATATCTTAGATACTGGCATGATCAAGGAGGTAGCATATATTGAATTCCACCAAGCTTGGAGGTCTTGTACACAAATTTCCGCCAGTACATGTCCCATCACGTGAATAAAGGTGTTGAGGTGGAACATGATAGACCATGGTCTAATTACCAGTCATTGATGAATAGTGTTAACGGATGTGAGATATCCCACCGATAATTATAATGGGAATCAAGGTAAAGAATGCAATCAAACAAGTGTAAATAGATGTGTTGAGGTCGAACACTTGAGAGAGTCCATCGATCAGGGGACATTGATTTATTCCCAAATCTTTTGATGGTGAGAGAACCTACTACTGATGACTGCAAATCTCAAGACACTCAATGGACTCTAGATCCCTATTCCAGAATAAATGATATGAAGTCGATGGAATGGAATCTGTTGGAAGAAGGGAATTAGGGAATCCCCTATCAACCAACACGAGGTACACAACAATGTTAGATAATTTGGAAGAACTCAGACAAACCAGATGTGCATGAACCAGTAATCGTATTGTGAATGATTAACATGCAAAGACAAGATATCTGAGGAATGGTCAACTCAGGATAAAAATTCCTTCGAACAATAGCATAAGGAATATGAATGCTCATAGGAAGAATAGGATCAACATGGAAACTGGGACAACTCTGTGACATAAGAGGGATCGATAGAGGCTCCATAGGGACTAGAAGCATAACCAATGCGTGGAGAAAACTCAAAATAATAACTACAACTCCTAAAGTCATACTAATAACCCAACCAATGGATGGAATATGCATTTCTTTGTTCGAAGGTGACATGACATGACAACTTCCAAAGTAATATCATTTCCCGTCCATATTTTTATGTTTTTTATTTTATTTTTTTGGTCTTTTTCATATTGGAAAGCTTGAAAAAGAATAAAATTGCTTATAGTACAAAACTAGGAGGAAACGAGTGTCGTGGGAAAGAAAACTAGTTCCAAGCAGTGGAACATACTTATCTATGCTCAATGCAAGGAAGCATGTGCAGGATAAGGACACTCAGGGGAATGTCTCCTCTGGTATGGGATAATAAAGCTACAAAAGATATATGGAAATCTTTGCTTGGCTAGGATTGATACAAGCTTAGGCTATATGGCTTATAAAACTGAAGCAGGGAGCCAACATAAAGCTCAATACGACAACCGGACGCATGAAATGCAATTACAACTTGATATAAATGGGAGTCCCTGTGGGAGATGACCAGCATAAAGTTCAAGAAATAATATGAGGTTCTTTCTCATAGACATGGAAGAACTACAAGGGACTCCCAAACCTAAGGGAGGACACTCGACATGGGTACCAAATGACAAAGCGGGATCTATCTAGGGCACCCATCAGTAGGAAAGCTCTACCACTTACATGATTCTACTTCTAACTACAGTGTGAAGGTTATGTAACATCATGAAGTGGGTTTGTACCTATATTTAAGGTGACATGGTCATCGAATAATGCATGATTTGCGAAGAAAAGTGATCCTATCCTATCTGTCAGTTCAGTGTTATACCTGTTATGGGAACGAATGGGTCAAAACCTCAGCAAAAGTGCACCCAAAATGAGTCCCTACACACCAATATTAGGCCAAACAACTCAAATGAGTTAATAAAAATCCAAAGTATAGGCTAGGTAGGTAAAATTTTAAAAAGAAATTTTATAAATAGTAAAAAATTGACATTTTCACCATTCCATTTTTTTTTACCAAAAATAGTGCGTTTGGAGCCATTTGGACTACGAACTTCAAAGTCCAATTCCGGGAGCTAGGAGCAATGAAATAAAGAACCATTAGGACCAGGTAGTTTCTAATCTCATCCCTCATATATTCCGTGTATTTATTTTCAACTTTCATGGTTGATTTTTAAGCTTAAGTCAACCAAAAATGGTATCCCGACCCACGCGGGTCACAGACTATCGGGTCATGTATAGGTCTTGATGTATGCGGTAAAATCAAAGCCTTCCAATGTACATACGCTAATGTTACAAAGAAAATTCATGTACAGGGACAGGTATGCCCAATTCAAAGGAAAAATAACACAAAAATTGGATTTTTCTGGCGGGATGATTCTAGAATGGAGAGAGCATGAGAATGAGGACGTGGATAGGGAAATCCATCAAAACATGAATGCTCAACAAGCTTTAAAATTATGTGGATTGTACAATTTTTGGAATCTTATGGGTTTGAGGGCCCAACCAAGACTTCTTCTTATGTTTGTTCACTACTGGGACCCAGACACAGAGGATTTTCATCTAGATGGTATGCCATTGAGACTAGAAGTAGAGGGCATCTACTTCATTACCAGACTATCCTACCGAGGCGAGGTAGTAAACTTGCAAGCTCATGGGATGGGTGGAGGGCTCACCATCAAGGATTATATAGCCATATATTTCCTTCTAGATACAGAGAATATCAAAAGTCATGTGTCGGTGAACTCCATCTAGAGCCTTAGTCTCAAGGTGATAGTTTTAGTACTATCCAGGATAGCAGGTTTGGCATCACTTCATTAGGCTTCTAGGAATCTCATGTTCTATTCAATAGAGTGTATGAGACCTACAGGGTATGATTGGATCACATCACTGCCGAGTGCTATGAAACAACAACTGACAAACTGCAACTTTGGCAGGATAAATAAATTTGTGTTCATCGACATACTTAGCACTTTATTATTTGAGAGGATAGTGGGACTCAGCCCTAGAATCAAGGTTCCTCCACATAGTCTATGAGATCTGGCCCAAACTCGTTAGGAGGAGGTGATGCGATAGTTAGGGGTATGTCGGACACCCAGTCCTTTCCCACCAAACTTATGCCATTGGTGGCGACAACAGATCGCGGTTGTGTACAACGATCCCTATGCAGGGATCGACTTCCGGAGAGACCCAGAGATGCCACTACCACTAGGGGCTGCATATGGTGATATAGGTAAAATCCCAAATGTTTTTTGAATTATTTTATTTTTTTTGTATTTTTTATGTATAAGGAAATCAAAAACAATTTTTTGGTGGTATCACATAGTGACATTGATCATGTGTGTACAGATGTGGTTCTAAGACATCCAAATGGATTCCCCTGACATCATCGGAGAGGACTAGGGGATGAGATGATCATTGCAAATGCGGAGCGGATGCTCAAAACCATACATGGCAACTTCTCTAGGTTGATTCACAGGGTACCCATGGTACAAGTCGAGGACTTTCCCAAGGCTATGTAGAGACATAGTAGGGGTATCCCATCCATGGGTTAGAGTATTCCAGCGGTTGGACAATGCAGTTGTTTGTTATCATGATCATCACCTAGGCCCTCAGGAATAGATGCCTAGATAGAATTTTTGTATCAACTATACATTTTGGTGGTTTGAAGCCTCATTTTTGTATCATGACATTTTGTACTGTGACACCATTTTGAACTATATTCAAAAATTAAAAAAATTATAGTGATTGTCTTGATGTATTTACATGTGTGTTTAAATGTAAATCGAATGTGTATGCTTCATTATTGATGTGACAAGTTCCAATCAAGAACATAGTTTGCCAATGAATCGACAACATGATTATAAATACTACGTATATGAATGTATGGTATGTAGTCAAATTGTCATTCTAACAACTTTACCCACAAGAACCTTTGTAATTATAATGTAGGATCCTTGATATAGTACAAAACATTTAAAAATTATACAACTAGCTGCAAGTCAAGGTGGACTTAAAGAGATCGAATTCCATTAGAAATGGCATTGCGTAGTAGTTCAATCATGGTGCTATATTCAGCAACAATGTTTGACAATGGCCGGAGACACACACCTCTTGAAGACACCACATGACCCTTAGGTGCATAGATGACCCAAGAAACTGAAGCTAAGTTCTGGGTATGGCGATTGGCACCATCCGCGAATCCAAGGTATACTGAAGACTCTGTCAACATATGCCACAAAAAGAGGAAGCATGTTAACAAGCCAATAACACTACAAGGGGACAAAAAATAAATATATGCAAACTGTACAATAATATACAAGATATCATCCTTGGATGAGAGTTATGCATAGTATTTTTTGAGATAGATCCCATTTCTAGGCTCCGTCAAGGCAGTCCCTTCATAATATTCTATCTCATAGGTGCCTTTCTCTAATACAGGTTTCACCACGTAAGGCCCATGCCACATGGGGTTGAAATTTCCCACCCCTAACGGTTCTTTACCTTGGTCATACAAGAGGACCAAGTCACCTTCATAAATCTACAGGGATGAACAAACTTATTGTATTGATCCTTAACACGAAGCTTATTAATCTCTAGAGACACTACGACATCCCGGCGCTGCTCATCAAGGTGCTCTAAGTGGACCAAATGCTCTTCCAATTCTGAAGTTTTTGGTAAAATATCTATGGCTAGTTTCAATGAGGGAATTTCACATTCAATCGGTAAAACTGAATCCACCCCATGTACTAGTTGATATGGAGAAAACCCAGTGGTAGTCTTAACTGCGGTTCGGTAATCCCACAAATAAAAGTAAAGCATAATGTGCCAATTGGTTTTTCTTTGTGGAATGTTCTTTGTAGAACGGCCTTGAGGTATTTATTGATGGCTTCCACCTGTCCATTCTATTAAGGTTAATAAGAAGAAGAGTTCTCTTTCTTATACCACAATTTCGAAACTAACTCATCCATCATCTTGTTTTGAAAGTGCTTGCCATGGTTAGTGAGAAGCTCTTTAGGGATCTTGAACCGAGTTATAATTCGATTGAATATCAAATGAGGGTCTGTCTCACCATAATATTTAATTGTAGGCATAGCCTCTGGCCATTTCGTGAAATAGTCTAAAACCACTATAATATGATGGTTTCCACTAGCCAAAGCTGGATTGCAATCCATAAATTCCACCCCCAACTTGGTGAAGGGGTTGACATTGATAATAGGATGTAACAGGGCAAGATGCGAGTGCACATTCTGTGTAAACACCTGGAAAGGGTCACACCAATTGACCACCTTAACACAATCTTTGAATACCGACAACCAGTAATAACCCACTCTAGGGATATTTTGAGTTGTAGAAAGCCTAGATAAATGACCCCCACACTCCCCACTATGGAAATCATTTAGCACAGTATCAACCTCATCATGGGTCAAACACATACGCAAAATGGAATCCACCCCTAGGTGATACAATGTGTCACCGATAATAAGGTAGTTCTTACCATTATGTCGTAAGCGTCAATGTTCATCCTGTGAGAGGTGAGAAGGAACCTTCAAATTCTGAATATAAATGATGATATCACCATACCAAGGGTCTGTAGTCAAAATGAGGAAGATATGCTCATCCTCAAACGAATCCTCATAGATCTCATCTTCATCCACACTAGGGGCATATGACATGAGCTCAACAAAAACCAATGACTTCTTCAAATTTGTCGAAACAAACTTGAGATAAAATTCTTACAAAATAATAATCGATTTATTGTACTTCCCCCTATCATTCGTCTAGTCAATACAAACTGAAACGGATTGATATGAGCTACAACCATAACCTATCAAAGCACTATGTAATGTCTCAACCAATGTACGACATGAATAATCATTAAGGATAGCTTCTTGACGTGACTATATCAAAGTTCTACATCATTGATATTCCAACTAAGATAATAGATAATGTGCTCCCGGAGCTCATCGTCCTCTTGAACTAGAACCATCCTAATCGTCTCTTGAGACGCAGCTATGTATAATGGGAAATCACAGCTATAGTCAGGTGGACTAATCACGGGAGTCGATGCCAAGGATTTCTTAATTGCATCGAAAGACTCTGGGGCTTGCTCATCCCATATGAACGAAATGTCCTTCTTCAAAAGGCACATAAAACCCTTGGTCAAATTAGCGAAATTGACGACAAATATCCATAAGAAGTTATCCATCCCTTGTAGACTTTAAAGATGTATAATCATGCGCAGGGGAGACAATTGAAGTATTTCCTCAATCTTCAAAGGATCGACCCTATTCCCCTCCTTGGATACGATAAATCCTAATAAACGACCCACTTTCACACAAAAGATGCATTTTTTAGGGTTTAACCGGATTTGATAACGATGTCATCTTTCAAAAACCAAGTGCAAGTGATCTAGATGATCCATTCTCAGATGAGAGTGAGTAGCTAAAGCATCCAGATAAACTTTGATTATACGCTTAAGGTCATGGAAAGCGAAGGTCATATCCCGCTAAAAGGTAGCTACGACGTTTTTAAGGCCAAAGGGCATCTTCTGGTATGAAAATTTAGCCCAAGGACAAATGAAAGAAGTCTTATGTTGGTCCTCAGGATTAATTTAGATTTTATTATACCCTAAAAAACCGTCAATAAACAAGAATACCTCGCTCCTAGCACACTCATCCAAAATCTAGTCTATGAATGGTGTGGGGAAATTATCTTTCGGACAAGCTTTATTCAAGTCTCTGAAGTCTGTGCACACCTGGATGGCTCCCTGCTTCTTATCCACTAAAATGGAATTAGATACCCATTAAGTCAAGGGAACCAGATAGATAAAGCCAGCTTTGAGTAAATTTTCTATATCAACCTTAATGACGGGCTCCTTACCTGGATTTATCGCACGTAAATGTTCTCAAACAAGATTAGAACCAGGATACGTTTTAATCTCATGCTCAAAAATAAGAGGGTCTATTCTCGGCATCTCGTCATATGACAAAGCAAAAACATCTTGAAATTCTTTAAAAGGTTTGGTATATATCTTAATTTCATCGAGAGAACAATCTACGCCAATGTAAATGTTCTCGATCTTGTTAGGAATTCGAGAAATGTTGATGGGAATCGTAAGTGATAGATTCACCATGTTCCCTTCAGCATATACACCATGAGTGCCTAATGGTACCATGGGATAACCAAGATTCTCGCTAAGGATTATCCTAAAGTCGTCGTGCTCTATCTGTTCAAGATCCAGGAGGAAGTAAGAGCGATGGTGCAACTGCTCCTCTTACGTCCACTAAGAAGAAGGAATAGGGTCTACAACAAGATCAAGAATGGTTGGATAAATAACCTTCATTGTAGACAACAGCATATCTATATCAGTATGTCTAGGGTCCTCATCTAAAGTTCTCGAAGAAGGGAGAGTCCAAGGGTCATCCAAATACGTAGTGCGAAATGGGAACGAACTCAATGATGATGAATCACTACCAAGAGTGGAACTGATAGCTAGGATTGGTGCTGAAATATTGAAAGATCCCATCAGTGACAGGTACATTCCAACACCAACATTCTTAGTTATAGGCCGAGAATTGTCAATTGTCAGGATGGTGGATCTCGACGATGCAGTTGAACCATAATTATCGAATGACATTTGATTGATCGTGACAATTTGATCCTTAAAAAAGAAGAAAATGACATGGAAAATGGAAGACAGTGACCGCCTTCATAGCATAAATCCAATTCTGGGCCAGTAAAAGATTGTAGTCAAGGGGCGCATCAACCACCTCAACCTTGATCGACGCGGTCTTCCCTACCAGCTGTACTTGAAGAGAGGGAAGGATACCATGTGGCCGAAATGACCACCCATCAAATGTAGTCAACATGGTCATATATTTTGACAACATGGGTGAGCCAAGGCCTTTCCAACAAGCT
Organism: Pseudotsuga menziesii; assembly: GCA_001517045.1. Classification (NCBI taxonomy): domain Eukaryota; kingdom Viridiplantae; phylum Streptophyta; class Pinopsida; order Pinales; family Pinaceae; genus Pseudotsuga; species Pseudotsuga menziesii. The sequence goes on from LPNX010104491.1 coordinate 542,129, forward strand.
ACAAACATCACAGAGGTTGCAACACCTTCATCAACGACTTTGCATTTGATCGTGTTATTCAGACACTCCAAATGGACTAAGAAATCCACATGGTAAGGAAAGCGAGGTTGGAACTCATGGGTTTCAAATCTAACTACCATGGAAGGATTAGGATCAACCACCCCAAGAGCAGTTAATAATGCTCTCCTCTGCGAAGGACAAGTCTGAAGCACTTCAAGAGATGACATCGCATAGGGATTCTGACCCAGGTCCTCGACAATAGAATAACGTTGGGCGACTTGAGCATTTGGATTGTGCCCCGAGCACTTTAGGACTCCCTTAGGTATACGAGGTATCGATTTAGGCTTGTCGAAATGAAAAGGAATCTCAGGAGGTATGGGATATTTACCCAAGTTGGGTTGTGATGGACCATAATCTTTAGCGAGAGTCACAAAATTAGCTTCTGACATCATGTTGATACAACCATGGCCATGTTCTACATTTGGTGGGTTTTTATTCCCACCAAAAGTGCTTCTGGTTTCCACATTCCTCGAAGCCATATGTCGATTATTCAGTAAAGGTTTAGTCAACACAATTGGTCTCTGTGCAATAAACTTTGAGGCATCTTTAGTATGAGGGCATAATTATGTGATATCGTCTCCCCCACAAAGCTTGCAAGGGAATTTAACCTTCCTCTTCGGTTTATCGTCCCCACATCATTATTAGTGTTCTTGTCATCGTTCTGGTTCTCCTTCCTATTCCCACCCATTCTATTGTTTCTTCCCTTCATTTTCCTCCTTCCAGGTTGCCGGTTACCCATCTGGTCTGATGAATTATAGAGAGCACATTCGTTGATTGGGTGGAATTGGATGAAGTCATATATCGTTTAGGCGTAACTGATTAATACACAAATTTTGCATTTGATTCCAAACCTGGTATATGACATTGGTACTCGTTCATCCAACAATACCATTGGCATGTGGCCCAGGTTTAAACTTAGGTTCAAATTTTAACCGTGGTGCATAAGGGATAATCTCATAAAGGATCCCAGACTGAGCATAAATCAAGTCTAACTACTGAGCTCTAAAGATATCATGCTCCTCATTCATTACTCTGAATTTCTAAACATCCTTCGCAATATAAGGCAACAAAGATTTGAGGAACCATTCCAACAAAAACTCGGGTGGAATGTTGGCCTTAATTAACCTCTTTCATCTATGCCACTCTTGAATATGATAAGAAATATGAGTGGCTTTATCCTGCCGAAATGTCGATAAGAGATCAGTTCCGGCATCATAATGTACCAGTAGCTGAAAGTTGTTAAGAAAGGACATGGATAGGTCATTAAACGTCCGATATGTGCCCCTAGGAAACTCTATATACCATTTCGTGATAGGGCCCATGAGGGTGCATCAAAACAGTCATACACAAACAGAGTCATGGTTTAATGAGTTTGAAGAGAACCAGAGGTGGAAATTAGTCACATGCTCTCCAGGGTCCTCACAACTCTTACCTTCAAACTTTGGAATGTCCGAAGGAATATTGGCGGGAACATCCGACCACATCGGATCATGAGATACTGGATCATTGGTCAACTTTGAAAGGTTAGGAAAATTCGATGTAGCTAAGAAAGGGAGCTTAGGTTGTTCCATCTAGTTCCATGCTCCCTAAAAAGGTTGGTTCACATAAGGTTGATTGTAGTAAATACCATGGCCTTGTCTAGTCAGATAGTAACCCCCTCCCGTATGACCCATAAAAGGATGCAAGGGAATGTAATAGTTTGGCATACGTTGAAGATGAGGCGCATGTAACCATAGTTATAGGATTGATAGGCTGGTTGACTCTTGGACATATAAGGAGGTACGTAGCCTCTCGACACAACAACACCATATGAAGAGAGAGTAACATGGTTAGATGCAACGCCATGTCCCAAAGGACCTTGCCGAATGTGAGGAGGGTATTAAATAAGAAAGTCATTTAAAGGAATAGGTGTGGTGGATAACGAGGCATAAGATGGAATGTAAGATGTGCCCCCAATGTTCATATGTCTATGGTCACCTCTGTGAGAGTGAACGTCAGTGTTACGCCCAGATAAAGGGTGTGAAAACCCTCCCACAAATGGAGCATAAGGTGCAATATGAACACTCCCAAATCTATCAACAAGGAAATGGGTTGAAGTGCCCCCATGATCAACAGTAGGTGACATAATAGTATCGGTAAGTTCTGCAATGCCAAACCTAAAAGGACTAGTGCTAGAGGAAGACCTCCGATAAGAAGCTGCAAAGTCTGACAGCTCAGGTCGTGTGTTATAGGAAGTACCAGCCTCATGAGGGTTAGTGTCAACCAGAGTCTCGGGTCTCAAAACGGTAGCATTCCCCATTCTAGAGTATGGAGAAGGAGGGAGTTCTAGAATATCATATGTAGTACTCATGATGAGAATAGTGTGTTATTCATAGTGTGTAAAAGTTATCCTAGAATTTCTAGTCTTTTGAGGAGGAGGAGGAGGAGGAGGAGATCCACAAGGAGAAAGCCCTGCTAAACATCAAGATCGGTGAAGCACCAGAACTCGGTCCACTATGAATCCACAAAAATAACAAGTATCAACAAATTATGATACCTAAATCAATCTAGTGCAAAAAGACCACACCCCTAAGTAAATCTAAGTCAAATGCAAACAAGCCAAGAGGGAGGATAAGTGAGCTCCCGAATGCAGCAGGTATGTCTCTCCTAGAAGAGGCCTGAAACTCCCATACACTACAAGTAGAGGTGTGTAACCAATTATAGTGTCCCTCATCTTCAACGCATATAGAAACTGTGCTTTCTAACCCCTACCTAGCTAGGACACTCACAAAATAACCTCTGCAAGTACCCCTTGCGATATCTAGGTAAGGCAACTAAGGTCACCACAATATAACCAATGTTCAAGAGGATATTCACAGGTGAGATCTACTATATGGGCAGGGTAACAAAGCCCGAAGCTCAAAATCACCAAAGGTACCTCAAAATCCCCCAAATACGAATAATATCCTGGAAATATCTCCGACGCTCGACAAAAAGTGGCCAGGGGCTATCCCCACCACTAACGTGTCTGTTTCCTCATGCTTAACTCATGTGTAAGAGGATCCTCTTGAGAAAACTAATTATACCAAGGATTTCACTTCTCACTTGGACAGAAAGCTAATTGTTTTGTTTCACAGTCTTGGAAAAATTTACTCACGGCACTCTATTCCAAGACTCTACAACCTAAGGTTATTGGTGCACCTCTATCAAATAAAAAGTGTAATAAATTTTAAATTAAGCATTAATTTTAATGGATGTGATTACTCAAGGGTAATGAACGTGCAACTAATGATATTATGACTCAGCAGTGAAATAAATATGCACACCTAAAAAACAATGCCAAGTGCAATTTGTCTTTAAATATGAAAAAGGGGTATGCCACTACATGAAATGCACAATTTTCTTCTTCAAATGCCAATGCAATCATTCCTATATGAAAACGTAAACACTAATTCATCTAAGCAAACCTAATGCAAGTACCATTTCAATGCAAAACATACCAAAAATAACAATATTTTTGTATTTTGATCAAAACTATATGAAAATGCAACAAACAAACTCTACAGACTCCCAGAACCTACATCAAGTATCAGACACAAGCAAAGCAAGACACTGAGGCCAAAATTATAATGCACTAATAATAAAACAAAAAGGAGATAAATGAGAAGAAGAACTTTTGGTTAGCACAAAAGCAGTAAACAAGCACTACAGGCACCCAAGAAGACATAGTCACAGAATAACCTTTGCAAGTACCCCCTACGATATCTAGGTAAGGAAACTAAGTTCACTACAATATAACCAATGCTCAAGAGGACATTCATAGGCGAGATCTACTATATGGGCAGGGTAACAAAGCCCGAAGATCAAAATCACCAAAGGTACCTCAAAATCCCCCAGATACGAATAATATCCTGAAAATATCTCCGACGCTCGACAAAAAGTGGAAAGGGGCTATCCCCACCACTAACGTGTGCATCTCCTCATGCTTAACTCATGTGTAAGAGGATCCTCCTGAGAAAACTAATTATACCAAGGATTTCACTTCTCACCTGGACAGAAACCTAATTGTTTTGTTTCACAGACTTGGAAAAATTTACTCATGGCACCCTATTCCAAGACTCTACAACCTAGTCATGTTGGTGCACCTCTATCAAATAAAAAGTGTAATAAATTTTAAGTTAAGCGTTAATTTTAATGGATGTGATTACTCAAGGGTAATGAACGTGCAACTAATGATATTATGACTCAGCAGTGAAATAAATATGCACACCTAATAAACAATGCCAATCGCAATTTGTCTTTAAATATGAAAAAGGGGTATGCCATTACATGAAATGCACAATTTTATTCTTCAAATGCCAATGCAACCATTCCTATATGAAAACCTGAACACTTATTCATCTAAGCAAACCTAATGCAAGTACCATTTCAATGCAAAACATGCCAAAAATAACAATATTTTTGTATTTTGATCAAAATTATATGAAAATACAACAAACAAACTCTACAAACTCCCAAAACCTACAGCAAGTATCAGACACAAGCCAAGCAAGACACTGACACCAAAATTATAATGCACTAATAATAAAACAGAAAGGAGATAAATGAGAAGAACAAATTTTGGTCAGCATAGAAGCAGTAAACAAGCACTACAGGCACCCAAGAAGACACAGTCACAGAATTACCTTTGCAAGTACCCCCTGGGATATCTAGGTAAGGAAACTAAGGTCACTACAATATAACCAATGCTCAAGAGGGCATTCACAGGCGAGATATACTATGGTATGGTAACAAAGCCTAAAGCTCAAAATCACCAGAGGTACCTCAAAATCCCCCAGATACGAATAATATCCTGGAAATATCTCCGACGCTCGACAAAAAGTGGCAAGGGGATATCCCCACCACTAACGAGTGGGTTTCCTCATGCTTAACTCATTTGTAAGAGGATCCTCCTGAGAAAACTAATTATACCAAGGATTTCACTTCTCACCTGGACAGACACCTAATTGTTTTGTTTCACGATCTTGAAAAAATTTACTCACGGCACCCTATTCCAAGACTCTACAACCTAAGCTTGTTGTTGCACCTCTATCAAATAAAAAGTGTAATAAATTTTAAGTTAAGCGTTAATTTTAATGGATGTGATTACTCAAGGGTAATGAACGTGCAACTAATTATATTATGACTCAGGAGTGAAATAAATATGCACAGCTAAAAAACAATGCCAAGTGCAATTTGTCTTTAAATATGAAAAAGGAAAATGCCACTACATGAAATGCACATTTTTCTTCTTCAAATGCCATTGCAATCATTCCTATATGAAAATGTGAACACTAATTCGTCTAATCAAACCTAATGCAAGTACTATTTCAATGCAAAACATGCCAAAAATAACAATATTTTTGTATTTTGATCAAAATTATATGAAAATGCAACAAACAAACTCTACAAACTCCCATAACTTGCAGCAAGTATCAGACACAAGCCAAGCAAGACACTGAGACCAAAATTACAATGCACTAATAATAAAACAAAAAGGAGATAAATGAGAAGAACAACTTTTGGTCAGCACAGAAGCAATAAACAAACACTATAGGCACCGAAGAAGACACAACAACACTCACAACCCACCCAAAATATCCCAAACATCAATATCTCAATCACAAATATGGATGTATGTGACTGTTCACGGAAAACCCATGTGTATATGTGACTGTAAGTACTACAGCTCATGTGTATACGCGATTTTTACCTCTATGACCCGCATATAGAAAGATATAGGTGGTAAAAAGGTAGGCTAAGACTCAGATTACCTCAAAGGAATGCCAATGGGATAACATACTCATGAACGAGACACAGAAACACAGAGAAGCAGAAAGAAAATCAAGTACATTATGCACCCAAACCCCAACAAAAAGAAAAGTCCCCATCAGAGTCTCCAATTCTCTTACAGAGAAGAATTTCTATGGCTTTGGGTGGACCACAACAAGAAGTATGACACCAGAAATCGACCTATTTCCAATATGCTAAAGATATAAACAAGTCTAACACTAAGGGATGAGAAGCGTACCTTATTCTAGACGTTTGTAGAAGATCCCCGTTGATATTTGAATCACACTTGTACTTACATTCCATCCTCAAAAACAAAGAAATACACAAGCCTGATAGATATTAAGTGTTAGAACCTAATCTAGCATATATAAATCCAATATATAATCAAAGCAACTACATACATGGATACAAATATTTATAGTTACACATATAATGGAAGAGAAATGGATATTTCTATTAAATTTAAACAGAGATACAAATGACAACCTCTGTCAGCACCTCGTCGAAATCGAGAAAGTGATTCCTCCACTTGGTCCTCCACCACTTCAATCCTCTGTATCAAGGCAAGCTCACAAGACAAAGGCAAGCTTGGGAAAGAGCACCAATGGTTTCTCTAAGGATAAAGGGATGTAGACTCAAGTATGCAAGAATGGGGCACAAATCCACTATAGTCTCTTTGCTCTTACAAGTCCTCCTCCTTCAATACTTCCAAGTAGCTCAATATATATCCCCTCAATGAGAAGTGAAGGGTTGATTCGAATCGTTTCCAGACATATGGAAGGCCAAGGGTCAAGTTATTCATTACTTGATAAAGAAAAAACTCCAAATATTTATTTTTGAGCACATTTCCCAATGTACACGGGTCATAATGGAGCAAGATGCGTGTACACACTAGCAGTAAGCTGGTGACCCACATATACCCATAAATATGACTTTTTAAGGGATTCTCTGGAGCATCAAAGTAATACTGGGAAAAAGGGGGTCCATAGAGTCTACATAGGGATAGGGAAGGCCATAAAAACATGATCTACCAAGTGTGGAAAATCCATCTATAACACCAAAGTTGAGGAATTTATCGCTTGCTTGTCACCATACTCATTGTGCATTCTAGAGAGCAATGGACAAGTCTTAGAAGAACATAATTACATAAAGGGTAAAGAATTGCAAATCCTTATCAAAGCACAAGAGAGCCATAAAAATCATGACTACAATCAGTATTGGTTTCAAGCAATCATCAATGAACAGTACCATGTCAATCTTCAGCGTTTATTGGCACCTTATCCACTAGTGCATCTAGTCCCTCGTATCCTTACATCGATCGAGGCACATTTTTCAAATCCATATATGAGTTCACTCAAGATTCTACTACATAAGTGGAAGCATTAGAAGTCTTCATACACTTCATAAGAGAGGTAATCTTTACCAAGTAGGGTAGGATAGGTCGATTTAGTTTTTGTTAATAAGAGAGAGAGAGAGAGAGAATAAAAAATTCCTACGATGAAAACCTTTTTAAGGAGCCTAGGACAGGCCTTTGCTTGAAAACCTCCTTTTATGCGAGTAAAGGTTTGTAGAAATAAAAGATTCCTCATGATGAAAACCAACAATGATGCCATGAGGAAGAGCATTGGTGAAAACTAGCAATGGCACCCTTACTTTGAGAGAAAAAAATTAAAAACAATAAAGATGTATTTTTACAAGGAACTATTCACACTTGCTCCAACAGGTCATTCCTACAAAATATTCGAGAAACTCCATCAATCAGTACAAACATAGCATTCAAGAATTAAGGAGTGGTATGGTTCGATGTCTTGAAGGTTACTCCCAAATGGTTCCATATCAGAGGTTGAAATAATTTGAGGGTATATAGACATATTAATCCATCTCCCCATGCAATTTCATGAATAATGGATGAATTGAAGGGGGGTAAAAAATTCAATTACAATCCTCTACCAAAAACTTGTAGATTTCAAGATAGCTCTGGCATAGGTACGATTTTGTTCTCATTGCCCCTTCAGAAATTTGAATAAAGGTCTAAAAAAATTTGAGGATGTGGGGAACATCTTATTCTATGTCCCCATGAAGTTTCATTGAAAAATAGTAAGTTTAAGTGGGGTAGAAAATTAAATTACAGTCATGAATAAATCAACAACAGTTTTGAGATAGGTGCATTCTTTGTACTCATGCTCACTAATAGTTTGTAAAGAAATGTGAATTTTTTACGGAGTATAGAGGACATCATACTCTACATCTATATAAAATTTCATATAAAAAAAAGAGTGAGTATAATAGGGTCAAAAAATTTAAATACAATGAAGTACCTAAAACTGGGATATTTGGAGGCCAATATGTCATACCTTCGGTGTTTTCATCATAGATCCATCATAAGTTGGATTCAAGAACTGAATTTTTTTTACATAGAAGAGAGGACATCATAATACAACTATCCATAAAATTTCACCAAAAACTGAGCTTTGTAAGTGCTCGAAAAAATCAATTACAGTCCTACACCCAAAAAGGAGTAATATGCCTCAAGCAAGACACAATCAACAAGCAAAATGAAAAGAACTTTTAATCTTTCAAAGGAAATATAGTAGAGTTTTCAAGAGTTCAAATAAATTTGGACAGCTCCCTTTTCAATGTTCCTACAAAGAGATTGTATCTCATCGAACCAAGCGAGCCTACAGATTATTTCAAGTGATCCAACCCTCATTATTTCAAGAGAGCTTGCAATTTTTTCAAGCAAGCGAGCCTGCAATTATTTCAAGAAAGCAAGCCTGCATATGATCAAGTGAACCTGCATATCATCAAGCGATCCAACCACCTATTATAAAGCAACCAGGTGAGGCAGAAGCAACATTTCCACCTCAACTATAGCAAGCCATTCATCCAAGAAAGTTCAAACACGCATCCAAATGAAGAAAAGGTTAAGTAATTTAGGACCTAGGTAACTTACTATCTCTTGTCAATTCATTCATTTAACAATATATGCAAGGATTTAGTAAGATATCAAAAGTTTAAATCATGCTTCAGTAGGTAATGAACTAGAGATGGGGAAGGATTCAAAGAATAGGAGTATACAGATGCACATTTTTGCACTCATTTCATCTCCAAGCAAAGGTATAGAAAATGTTCAACCTGCAAAGAGAATGCATATCCATATTTCAGCAAATCAATGCTACCCACGGTTGTATTGTTTACTATAGAAATTTCATTTCCAGAATTTATGTGCTCTACACGCTACCTCAAATCAAAGGCATTTAGCTAAGCATAATTTATCAGGAGGTATATTTTATATACATACATTTAATTAAATGGCATCCCTTCTTAAAACTTAGAACATTCAATATTTGTTAATTCATTATGAGGACACTGTGAGCTTTAATTTGGGGAGAGAGGAAAACAAATTCTTACCCACTATTCATGTTGCATAAACATAAATGATGGATGGATCAAGATATATCACGAGATAAAGATGGGGATATGCATACAAATTATCCAAGCACTCATTCTTAGCCATATAAAGAATGAACAAACACATACGATCCTTGTGTTGGTGGTGAAAAGGAAAGCAGCCTGCAGGAATCCATCTAAGCACAGAGAAAAATTCCTTCCTCTCCTTTACCAGAGGGTATATTAGAACTATTAGCTGGAATCCATCTAAGCACAGAGAAAAATTGTAGAAAATATGACAAGCAGTTGCATAAGAAGAGAGCACATAGACCACTTGAAATTGTTTCAAAATTCAAAGGCAAGCACAGAGAAAAATCCCTTCCTCTCCTTTACCAGAGGGTATATTAGAACTATTAGTTGGAATCCATCTAAGCACAGAGAAAAATTGTAGAAAATATGACAAGCAGTTGCATAAGAAGAGAGCACATAGACCACTTGAAATTGTTTCAAAATCCAAAGGCAAGCACAGAGAAAAATTCCTTCCTCTCCTTTACCAGAGGGTATATTACAACTATTAGTTGGAGTCCATCTAAGCACAGAGAAAAATTGTAGAAAATATGACAAGCAATTGCATAAGAAGAGAGCACATAGACCACTTGAAATTGTTTCAAAATCCAAAGGCAACAAAGTACTTTGAAGACTTAGGTTGGATAAACTATTTTGAGAATCTTGATGCAATTACAGAAAATTTACAAAGAATATGAAAAAGGTGGATGAGTACATATATGTAACCTTGGTCAAGGGAATTATGTTTGAATTAAATGAAGAATTTATGCACATAGTTTACTACAGGAACACAGTTTTTTGCAGAAAATTGTATTTCATTTGCAAGAGGACAGATTATGTGCAAGCATAATTAAGGCATATGAATGCATTGAAACAACAATTTACAGGACCATCATGAAAGTAAGTAGAAATTACACTTTAGTTGCCACAGGAAAAAAAAACATCTACATAATCTGCTGCTACATTATTTATTTTTACATTTTCAGTACAGGAAATCTATATTTTGCAGGATAGAAATAGGCATTTCCGGAAATTTTATAGCTAAGTGGATTAACGGATAATGCAAAGTTTTCAATCAAACTATCATAATTCTTCATCACATCAGATTCAGAAGAATATTGCAAAATTTTTCAATCAAACTATCATAATTCTTCATCACATCAGATTCAGAAGAATATTGCAATTTTTCCTAGAGGATTAGGCATGCTGGCAGGGGAGAAATGGAAGCAAGAGACAAACTTTTGGAACAACAGTTTTATTGCATGAGGATATGCAAACCCTTAAAGTTGGGGTATGGTGGGCCCTATAAATGGAAAATTATTTGTCCCATCTTGGTCATACCTAAGGCTTGTTAGAGAGATATAATTATTTAAATTGCATAGATTATTATTAAAAAAATGATATTCTTCCTAAAATTCTATGCATGTTTGTTTAATGAATATCTTGATATTTAATTAGTAATTTACCTAATTTACTTATTCATTTGATTTATTTATTAAGATAATGAACTAATATTTGTCAAATTAATATTCATTTGTGATGATTATGTAGGTGAATATTATCTAAAATATAAGTAAAATAAAAAAAGTACAAGCTCATACAAAGACAAAATAATTGATCCCAGAGTTCCTAAGTGGGTGAATCAATCCCACAAAATCATCATGCACATTTGGACAATTTTCTTAAATCAAGGAGCTAATTGCATGGATAGTTTTATCAAATGATTATTCTTCTTCTGAGCTTCCAAAACATGGAAAAACTACTCAATATATTCCCAGTTCCAAATCATGTGGGCTAAGTAGAATTTCTAAAGAAGAAAGCAATCCCATCAACTTGCATACAAATTACTAGTTAACTATAACAGCTTCCACAAATCAATAAGCTTATTTGCATGAGCAGTTTTGAATTATTTTTGTATAAATAATAGTGCATCTGATAAAATGAGAAAATTATTAGTTTATTATGCTTCTCTAAAACATTTTTCCATTCATCCCTTTTTGGTCAAGGAGATTTTTTAAGAGGCTGCTTGATGCCATGTTTTAATGGCAAATTTTTAATGAGAAATCAACGAGTTTTGATTTATGTTTTAGTTAGTTTAGAAAGGGTTTCAGAGAAGCCCCAAGGGTTAGCTCAATTGGTAAGACGTGCGTACACTCTCTCGGTTCGGGGGGAGGTCACGGGTTCAAGCCTTGAGTCCTCTGGGGTTAGGTCTTCTGCTAGGATGGCCGGCAGTTTACCACCTCTACCATCCACGAATGTGGGGAAGTATTGCTGGGTTTCCCGTGGATCTTTCCATCTGAAAAGAAAGGGTTTCAGAATCTCCCTTGGGTTAGTCCCACTCAAGGGAAGTAATTAAGTAATTTGTAACCTTGCATACCTTTCCTTCCAATCGTTCATTTCATTGCGTAGCTTTTAAATTCGGATTACAGTGACTATAGAAATTATGCAGTTTTTTTGCAACAAACTGCATAAATTCTAAATTTGAAAATGAACATAGCTTTTAAATTCGGATTACAGTGACTATAGAAATTATGCAGTTTTTGCAACAAACTGTGGAAGTTCTACATTTGATAGGCAGTTTTTTTGTAGGACTTTTATTTCAGCATTTGATTTTGCATAGTTTTTCTTTCTTTATGATTGAGCAATATATTAAATTTTATTTATGTTTTAGAGTATATTTATTTTCATGTTTATTAGAATTAAATTTCATTTATGTCATTTATTTTATATGTACAAATTTATTGTCTCAACTTGGTTAATGTTAACCCTATGCTTGTATGTGAGTTTTGTATGGAACTAGTAGATTCTCAAATTCTGCATATTGTAACATTAATGAAGAGTAAGGGGGGGATTTCACTAAAGGAAATTACAGCTGAATGTGAAATATCACCGTATGGTTTCCCCCTCTAGGAACGAATGAGGAATTAAGTGTCAAGTGGAATATTTGGATCTTACACTCTTGCAACCTGTAGTTAGACGTCATTTAAAGTTTGTTTCTACAATTTGAGGTTGAATTATTTTTTTCACATGAGAATTTATTATCATAATTAGGCAAATGGCATTATGGAATTGATATGTTGATGGTAGCGTAAATTAGTAAATCCCTTCAAAAGGTTTGTCGAAACCTAGGCAAAGAGTTTCTTAAAACTTGTCTCTAAAAAACAATTGATAAAGGATATGTTCCTGACTGCATAATGAAGATCCATTTTTCTTACAACCCTTAGACCATTAGTTGTTAAATTAGATTTCATCCTTTGTTTATTAGATTGGGATTCATTTATGTTGTTTACTTTGCTACTGGATGAATTATTCCTTTGTAATTGCATACATAGTGCATGGTACCTCTTAAGTTTGCACAAACTCTCTGGTTGATCATTTAAGTAATGAGCAAAGGGATTCAGTTTTATAATTGCAATTCATTGGCCCGCCTTTATGCTTGGTTTTCTTAAAAGAATAAATCTCAACACATTTAGGATTGGTAAAGTTGTGACTAGATCGAGGGTCAATTAAAATAGAAACAGATTGATTAGTAATATTACCTTCAACCTCATCCACAGTTGATTTATGATCTACTTGGTGTTCCTCTTCTGCAACATAAATTATAGGGAATTTCCTTGCCACTTGACCCATAGTTTCATTTTCATGAACATTATGAACTTGCTTTGCACCCCCATTTCGATGTGGACAGTTTATAAGTAAATGGTCCTCTCTGCATCCCCAACATTGAGGTGACTCTCTTGGCTCTTTTAGCTTGCCTCCCATCATTCTAGATGATTTTGTCACATCTCGAGGTGGCTTCCTTTGCTGATATCGGAAATGATGAGTATTGAACCCCTTCCTTCTTTGGAAAAACTTCTCATTCTTCTTGTCCTTCCATTTCTTATGAAAATCTAGCTTGATTTTGCTTTGATCATAACAATACTTGGCCTTCCTTATGGTCTCATCTAGAGTTTAGGGCTCATCAAATTCAATTTGATCTTTTTACGATTGAGGCGACCCACTTAGAAAATATTGAATTTTCACCTTATCATCTCTAATATACTTAACATATCTCAATAGCTACAAAAAATTATTTGCATATTCCTCCATAGTCATTTTGCCCAATTTCAGCTCATACAATTCTTTCATTTTTTCATCATTGTACCTATCAAAGAGGTACTTTTGCTTGAAGTATTTCTTGAATTGCTTCGACACAATATTCCTTTCATTGATCTTATTCACTTTCCTAAGGTGATCCACCCATATAGATTCCCTTCCATTCAGATTGAATATGGCCACTCTCACTTTCATATTTCTTAATTAGTCTTGGGCGTGGAAAAACTTCCTCATCCCAAAAATCAAAGCCTTGTCTTCTTGACCATATTTTACCTCACCATCAGATGTAGGAGGTTTGGCCTTCCTGAATTCTCTATGTAAGTTGTCCTTGGAATACATCTTCCTTTTCTTCCTATGATATGGAGAGCTTGATCCTTTTTGTGGACTCATTAGAGTCATATGACTCACTAGAAGAGAATTTTGGAGTGCGTGACCTGCCTCTATAAATCCTTATTGAACTATGGGACCTCTTATGGGAGTGGTTCCTTGAGATACTCCCACTCTTTTCCTGATTTTATGAGTGATTCCCAAATTTAATTTTCCTTTGGATGTCTATCAAAATTTGAAGCATGGTTGCATTGAATTAATTTTGTTCTTCTTAAGCTCAAAAAATATCTTCATTGTCTTCTCTATGACTTTGCAATTCCACCCTTAGGATCCTCATGGTTCTGCAATGTTTGGGAGAGTCACTTGATTTCTTAGAACATTGGATTTTTCTTTTCATTCTCCATTTGTATGTTTTCTCCCATGGCATCTATATCAGCTTCATAAGGATCATGTGCATCATCCATGATGATGATCTTCTTAGCCCAATCAAGACTAGAGGTTTCCAAATTGAGCTATACTCATTGTCGACCCTTAACAATCACTAATATAGTCCTGAATCTGCAAAAAGTGTTGATATAAACATAGTTGTTAGATTTATTTCATTATCATAAAATCAAAAAACAATTTTCATGTATTCTGGAAAATACCCATATTGACATTTTTTGACAATTATGGCTATCAACAATTTTCTGATCAAAATATGGAAAAATATTAATCGCCAATTCAAAAATTGAATCTGCACAATTATTCCCCTTTGGATAAGCTTTCAAATGACTATAAGTATCCTTAATTCCAAATTCTGAATACAAAGTTACAATCCTTCAAAATTGTCAAATTGGCTCAATTTATGCACCTTTTTCATTTGTTCTTTTAGGTGCATTTTAATTCCAAATGCCAACTTTAGACACTTGTATCAGATAATATATAAGGCACTAGAAAAAATTATCTATCGTCCTATATGTTATATGTGACCAGGATTACTCAACAACTTCCCTTTCTTGAATCTAATGCTTCAGTCATCTTTTATTAAATTCTAGAATCTATTACTTTTAATATTTTTCATCTTCTTCAAACTAAGAAATTTTAACAGTCCTATAACACCTCTTGATAATCCATCATATGTTCAATTTTATGTTGCTCCAATGTCCGTGGTTAAACTACTGACCCAACTTTGTTGACTTTAAAAAAAAATGGGGGTCAAGGGGGCTTGTCCCCATGTGGCCTCCCTATGCCGCTATAGGGTGGGCCAAGGGCAGGACCCTCATTCTTTTATTTTTTTTGCAAATAATTCATTTTTCGTGCAATCTAGTGCATAAGAAAACTGTCATTTTTCATCGACCTGTAAATTTCCTAACATAGCCTAATATGTGACTACTAAGGTGTAGATAACTGTCACCTTGTGGTGCAACCGTATCACCCTACATCCATTGTCATGAAAAAATAATGCTTAAACTTGGTATTTGGAGGTTTTCCTGCTGCAAAGGTGTTAACTGCTCACGAGGAAAGTGATTTTGGAAAGTTCTTAGGGGAGGATTTGTCAATCAAATGTTGACACATGTAAATGTTGACATGCACCCTGTGTGGTGCGGCCCAACTCCTCACTCACCAAATTAACCAATACTTACATTGTCGATGATTTATGAGAAACAGTCATTGATATTCCAAAATATATTATGGTCATGTCTTCATCCATCCCCACTATTAAGCATCTCGCAAGTTCCAAGGAGTTTTGGCTCACGGTCGTTGATATTCCCTATCATCCATTGGTCAAATATGTATCGCCTATGTACTCCATCATGGGAAACAAACTATGTGTGTGTCCAATGTGGTAGTTCCACATCATGCCTCTTATCCACATGGCTCCTCCACATCACTCATCCACATGGCACGGGTGGGCCCACTTAAAAATTACCCAAAATTTTAAAATTTTGAAATTACATAAAATTTTAAATCTAAGAATAAGGGATTATTATTGAATTAATTTATCCCCTTATCTGTCATCTAACAAAACTCGGATTTCTCAGCAAAATTCCACTGCAACACTATCATTTCAAAATTTTCCATAATCAATCTACCTGTCCCTCTAGTAGATCACAGATTTAATCCATGGCTTGGTCAGAATACCATTTAACATTTAAAACCATGAAATTTTCATAGGATCATTTCATTTGCAACTCATATTTATTCCTGTAACTATGCATTATGGCCCATATAGCTCATTTTTTGCAACCATAGGCTCTGATGCCACTCTGTAATGTCCCCATCCCTCAATTTGACCAACTAGATGGGACATTAACTGATGTGGGATCTCAAAATATCTCCTCATAAACATAATTACGAATTTATAATCATATAAATGCATGTGAAGGTAGATAATAAAAATATGTAGTTGAAATAACTCAATCCACAAACACAACATGCAATTTCATGCATAAGTATCACAAGCATGTAAATAAAAACCTTTTCACATGAAACACAAAAGAATACTTATATTTAAACAAAGAAGATCCAAGCAACTGAATGTGTAAGAGTGATTTTCCACCCAAGAAACATTCTTTTTGCTAAGAGGCCACCCCCAAGCTGAGCTATGAGGCCACCAAGGCAAAGGAAACACTTACATGCTTCTCTCTCTCATCCCACAACCCACTATGCTCTTTATGCTTAGCCAAAATCTCAACTAGAGCTCTACAAGGATATCACTAACAACCATGGCACTCCCAAATTCCCCACATAAAACAAGGAAGGAATTTCCCTTCATCGATCCATAGTTCCCTTAGGGAATCTAGCCCCTACAATGCTTACCAGTGTGTACAGTAAGATCCCAATATGTTGTATGTTGTTGGAGAACCTCATAGCATGAATTATGGATTCTCAAGCATCCACGGGTAGCAGGACTCAATGGATAATGGTTTCTAGCTTTTCCAACTTCTCTGCTCACCTACATCCATCTATTTTCCCTTCCAAAAAATCTGCCCTACCTTCAAATTTGAATTTATAAGTTATGCACAGTCTGGTAATGGGCATGAACAACAATAGGAAAACTCAATGTAGTATAGAAACATGCATGAGAGAATTTTCAAATGAGTGTTAAATCCAATGGATATGAGATGATGGTGAAAATACAACTAACATAGCTTTTGACCGTAGAAGAAAAGGACTACTAACAACTAACATAATTGTCACAACCCCCATGCTTCAATAACTACATGAACTAACTTTTCCCACCAACCTCACACATGCATTCAGGATTCGGTTAATAGTCAAAGGGAATTAATTGGCTAATTCAAAGCACATGGCAGAATTTTTGGATGAGTTCTGTTGGGCAATGGGGCAGACCCAAGTTAATTCTTATGCGTCGCACCAACAAAAGACCCACCGTGTTGGTCCTTTCGGCAACAACCTGCGCGCAGTTTGCAGTCTCACCCGAAACAGCAATGGGGTGCCGCAGAATCAGGTTTCTGCATGCAGAGAGGGGGATTACTATACCTTGGCCTTTAAAAGCAATTATTAATCAACACTTGTAAATTTATCATTCATTCACATATAACTTCGCAGCACAATAAACAAACTAAACTTGCATAACCCACTACGGGGAATTCACAGCGAAGCTTATTACCAACAGTGATCTAATGTTATCAGATGTATTCAGTTTAATGCATGAAAATAACAGAAACAGAAACAACACAATAAAACCATGACACCAAATATAACGTGGTTCACCCCCAGTGTAGGGGCTACGTCCACAAACTGCGTTTTATTCCTCTTTCCTCAAAACCACAGTTGATCTGCGCACTCAGCTGCAGATCCCTTCAGTCCTCAATAGCCGCGCACACAGTAGCAGGCTTCTGCGCACATAGCTGCAGACCTTTCTTTCCTTTCTTACAAAAAACCCTCTGCGCACACAGCTGCAGAGGTCGTCCACGCACACAGCTGGGACTTATCCTTTCCTTACAAAAACCAATCTAACTTCGCCTTATCTTTCTTTACATCAAAAATCCTAACCTTTCTTCTTTACACCGGCGCTTATTTATACTGCGCCTTTTTACAAAACCATGGTCTTAAACCATGGGCACCCAAAAACCCTAAACCCTGGACTTAAACCACGGGTTTATTACAAAGTAGAGGGTTTTGACTTACCCTGACACCCCTAAGACTATTTTGGCCCATAGCTTCGCTTACAAATTTTCTAATTAACCGCGGAGTTACCCAACATGGAGTATGCGCCCCAACAGGCCCCTAAGACTCACTGGTGGCCCGTCCCGGGACACTCTGCGAGGACTCTGGTGGGCGAATCTTCTGTGCGAGGGCCTGGGAGCGACTGGTGAGATTATGCAGTATCTCATCAACGGCTTTCTCCTTTTCCACCAGTTCCTGTAATACTGAAGAAGAGTCTGTGTCAGCCTTTTCCTGCGCAAACGTGTCATAGGTCTTCAAAATTTTGAGCTGACTTTCCGTAGTATTAGTCAATTCTAATGCTTCATCAACCAGGGGCTGTAACGCATTTTCCAGCATCGTCACCTTCGTCCTGCAAGACTCGATTTCCTGTTGAAGTTCCTTGCTGTGCTTTACTTTAGCTATCTTCTGCATAGGTGGCAGCGTCTTGATTTCTATGCGGACTGCATCTAACTCCTCCTGGCGCAACTTGATGGTTTCCTGAATCTTCCCTACATTCGGATGGTCCTACAGGTATGCCCATGCTTCTATGCTGTCTTCCATTAGTTTGGTGACACTAGCCACGTTGTCTGATATTTTTGTTGCTGAAGCCTTGATATCCTGCTGGCGCTGTTCTCGGACCTCTGGTGGAGTCTCAGGGGGAATGCGCAGTTGAAGTTCTGCAATTTGTTGCTGATGTTCTATCTTCATCCTTTCCAGCTCACTGCGGGACTGCTGGGCATAGTCTTTCATCTTAGCAATCTTCTGCTTTGGTTCCTCTGTTTCCTGTATGTCGGAGCCAAAAAGATTCCGACATGCTTCATCCAATGCTTGCATGAGCGTAGTTGTTGTCTGTTCAGCCTCTTTCTTCTGTTGTGCGATCTCTTCTAGGCGTGCGGTGAAAGTTTGGTTTTGCTTGTTGGAGTCTTCCAGTTGGATTTGTGACACTTGAGTTCGGGTATGGATCTCCTTTGTAATCGCGAGCTAACGGAGGTGCAACTCTGACAGAGGTATCTTTGTATAATCAAGCTCCGCGGTTATATTTGTCTGGGGACGAGAATCGATGTCAGGTTGCATCAGAGTTGCATTTGATACCTGTCCCTGGGGATCCCTAAGTGGCCATTGCCTAATGTCTTGCTGCGTGGGTGCCATAGTGCTGCTTGTCGCAGTACTGGGTGCTGATTTTGCGGTTAGCTCTTTTAACTCCGATACCCTGTTTGCAATACCTACGAGGCCGGCAAGATGTAGTTCCGCAAATTCGGACCATTTTTTAGTAAGCGCTATCGTAGAATGTTCGAGAGCATGCTCCAGTGCATCCATCGTGACAGTGGCTTCCTGCTCGATATCTTTATCCTTTGATGCCTTTACCTTTTTGCGGGGCTGTGGCTTGGTTACCTCGGCTACTTCTGGTGACTTGCGCTTCGTTGGTGGGGTAGGATCTGTTATGGTTTTGACCGATTGCTCATCCTGTTCATCCTACTCATCCTGTTCACTATCTCCACCCTGGCCGTTGTCATTTATCTGTGAATCACTTGGGTCTTCGCTATCTTCCAATGGGCTTTGCTGCTGCGCCTGACTAGTACCTGCGCCAATATTAGTAACTGGAGGAACCAGAATAGAGGGTTTCTTCCCTAAATCTTTCAGCCATTCGGCTGGCCATTGCTGAACGACCCGCCGGATATCTGGTTCGGTGACTACATATGGTAATTTGAAACATTGCCTTTGAGGATCTGCACGAGCTTGAATGAAAACATGATGCATGTCGGCACTAAAGTGCGTGACCCCCTCGTATTGAGAGAACACTGCATTGGTAAGTCGAGGTGTTCGCACTATCTCATAGTGAATACTCATAGCATAGAAGACGAACACAGTGTTCGTCATCTGTTGAGTTTCCTTATCTGAGGATACCCAAAGGGAGGCATACCTTGCTGCTCCTGGCATGCCAGGGTTTATTTCGACAAACTGGGCTTCAGTAGGTTCTTTCCACCCAACTAATGCAATAAGGATTATAAGCCACGAATAATGAAAAGGTCTACCTTTTTCTTGCGCATCGCGGGCATCCCCCAAAAACTCCTTCGCAAGATAGCCGGCCCAATTATAAGTATACCCCTCAGCGCAGTTCATAGCAATCCTGATAACCGGGGCAGGTACTTCAGTTGGCCTGCATTTCCTTACGAGTTTGCAGGCTAAGAGTTCAGCTGCAAACCGAATGGGCTGCTCCCAAATCGCGGAAGTATGATACCCCCGTTTCCCTTTTGTCAGGCCAAACCGTTCCTTCATGGTTTGCGCGAGCTTTGTGTCGTCATGTTTGGACGGAAACTCAGTCCCCGGGTCTGGTCCTTCCATGGGTAAACCTGTGATCCTATGGATGAGGGCGGCGTCAATAGGAATTTGCTGGTCCCCTATCCATAAATAGCCATCATGCACCAAGGCTAATAACTGCTTGGCCACTACAGTCACATGTATGCCGCGTCCAAAATGGGGAATGTGGAATAGCTTGAGTAGGCCAGCTTTGTCCAGACCCGCAGCCCATGTTTGCACTTCCAGTAGTGTGACCTTATGGTCGGGGTACTTGACGCGGTGCAAGTATTCGGCTGGTTCAAACTGTGGGAACTTGCCATGGTCATTAGTGTCATGATCGCTGTACTTAAGCCGATCAATCTTCCCTGTCATACTGCCAATCAGCTGCACTCCCGATGGTAACGAAGGTGTGGCTAAGGTAAATTGCTTTGTCCGACGGGGTAACGCGGTGCCTGGGAGAACAGGTGGTAGATATGGTGGCCGTGGTGGTGGAATATGCTCCCTTCCTCCGGCCGGGGCCCGTGCGGAACCAAAGGGCTCCATAGGATGAGCTGCTGGTGTTTTCCCTGTTTGCTGTGGCCGGTCTTGGTTGCGCTTGGTGCGAATTTCAGTTCTAGACTTTTTCCTGGCAGACCGTGTTTGCATTGGCCGTGGTGGTGCTGGGGGAGTGGCTTCATAGTGAGCGATAGTAGGCGGCCGAGTAGAACAGGGGATCAGACCCTCTTGCTCGAATTCTCTGACCAAGGCGTCAATCTCGCGTTCGGTGGTCATAGGTTCACTCGAAAAGCTTGACGAAATGCAGGATGCGATTTTTCCTATCTTAGGCATCTTCTTATACACGCCATCAATCAAATCAGGGAGGACAGTGCATTGAAGGCACCAAATCTGATGAAAATCTTGTCCATGCGGGGCGCGATTGCCGGTACTGGTCTTAGTACAGTCATTTAAAGCACTTAAAATCCTGCTGCCGCCAAACTGGCTGCCTCCCAACGGTCGAATTTTGGGCCTCGCGACATTTTTGGGCTGCGACAGAAGCATGGTCGCAGCCTCGAGGTAATAAGAAACTTCGGCCCAATAGTGCCCTTCGACCTGACCCGGTAATATCTGCGATAGGACTATTAAATTTGAGGTGCGAGCGTCTTGGCTCTGCCCCTTGAACTTACTTCGCACTTCTTGAGCTTTCCTTATAAATGTGGGGCGCGTGACTTTCTGTCGGAGCTGAAGTTCTGTAGGGCCGGCCCCCCATGCTGCGGTAGCGTCTATTGCTATTTCCAGATGTTGGATGTTTTGTGACTGAGGTACTTGTTCTTGCATCGGCAGACTAATTTTTCCAGGGTCTGTCATCCCAACCTGTGCAGACACTTCTCGATGCTGTGCGCTAATGCATCGAAGAGACTGAGTGATCTGTGCGCACCTATGGTTATGTAGCTCATACAGTCGTTGCTGCCAGTCCTCCAGACCATCGTCTGAATCCGACATGCAGGAGCTATCACATTGCCAATCCATTACACCATCAGTATTAGGCTCGACATAATCTGCATCCGTGGCTGTGATGTTATAGATGTGGTCTAGAGTATCCTGCTCCCCTTCATCTTTGAGTGGTTCTGTATATCTTTCTCCTTGGGATGGGTCGAGGGGTATAATAACGCGTAGGCCATTTCCTTCGAAGGTCATCTGTCGCCTTTTAAGGTTGATGATTGCAGCATTGGCCATGGCCCACTCAATTCCCAGCAGGGCTGGGTAGGGGTTGCTGTCATCAATGATCTCAATAACTTCAAAGTCTGCTAGAGTACTGACCCCATCGATGTCGATTGGGACGCTAAGAAGTCTCCCTAGCGGTACAATCCTTTGCTGGTTGGCTAGTCGCAGCTGTATAGGTGACCAAACCAGGGAAGGATTTCCCATTTATCCCCACGTCTACTTAGGGAGGACATTGACGTCTGACCCAAGATCCAGGATGACATCAGTCATATCATAATCTCCTATCTGAACATTCAACCTCATTTCCCTTCCCGTCCTTCGGACACGACTAACAGTTTTCTCCTGATCAACTCCTCTCTGAGGGTCTGTGACAGGAAGAACTTTTTGCAGCTCGTTTAGAGCGTTCTGATTGCGCAAGAGTTTCATACAGCTCTGCAAGAAAGAGGATAGTGTACTTACTTTATCCGTCGAGGCCCCCTGTAGCTGCGAAGCCTGCTGGTGTGGCCACGCAGATATGTCTACAGCGTCATCAACATTAGCGCACCGGGCCTCCTGGACTGGTGTGTGATCCTTCGCTGGGCCAAGGGCTGGGACTTTGTTGGAGGCCTGTTGTGCGCACATCGTGGCAGGTTGCGTTGGCGAATCTTGAGTATGTGTCATAGCTCCACTCCGGGTGACCACATTGAGGGCTGGGGTAGGTCTTTGCTCTACGAAAATCAACTGAATACTTGGAGTAGGGCTACGGTTATTTTCCTGTATCTTTGCAAGGAGCTGGGGGCACTGTTCAATCATGTGATCTACTGCGCGGCAATACCGACATGTCGTAGTGGGGTTCCGACAGTCGCGGGCCAAGTGACCAGCTTGGTTGCAATTGTAACACACAACCTGGCCTCTACCTCTGCCGGTCATCCCACCACGGCCGCGACCACCAAAAGCACCTCTGCCGGAGTTGCCACCACGGTACCCATAACCATCATTGTTCTGGGCTTCATTGTGGACTCGGTAGGCATCAGAGGTGTGCTCTCGCATAAGGTCATAGCTATGACATTCTTCTTCATTATGGCCAACGGACTTACAAAACTGGCAGTAGGGGTTTTTGGGAACTGGGACATATCTCTGGAGGAGAGGGCAGTGCTCAGGGCGGTGCTGGCCAGGGGTGCGGCAAATCTCACAATATATCACACCGGCGTTGAATTGGGTGGGCATGCCCGTGTTAAGATAGGTTCTGACCATGGGGCACTGGTCCCTATCGTGACCCTCGGACCGACATTGCGTACACCAGACCTCCTCTCGACTGGTTTTGGCTTTCTTCATGTCACGAAGTTCCAGGGCCATTGCTACCAACTGTGCTTGGATTTGAGCAAGACCAGAATCGTCTCCGACGGGGGCGATCTCTAGCTTCATTGCGATTTCCAGAGCTTCTTGCTGGTCAGCAACCTTCTGTTGCATGAGCGGTGTTCTGATGTGTGGCAATAACGCAGCGATAAACCATTCCTTGTGCTGCGCAGGACTAATAGTGAAGCTTACTTGGTCTAATAAGACTTTGAATCTCTGGTCAAAGTCCCACACGAATTCGCCGCGCTGCTGTTGAATCTCTTTGAGTTCAGTGATGCTCTGTGATTTTGATTTCGGTTTCTTAAATTCCTTAATGATGGCGACCTTGATTTCATCCAAATTGGGGTGCTGATTACTGGAGAATTTCATGAACCAAGTCAAAGCCCGATCGCGGAAGGAAGTAATAAGCTGCGCAGTTCTCACATCCAGGTTAGTAATACTCTTCGCGTTCCAGACGGCCTCACATAAAAACCAGAACTGTTCTGGGTCTTCTGATCCCTTTCCTTTGAAGATGGGAAGCTTGATGTCATCAGCTAGGTGGGCCATGTTGGTTCTGGGAGGGTGGGGAGGGGGGCAGGCCGTTGATGGGGGGGGATTTACGGGGTGAGGTTGACCTCTGGGCGATATACTTGGACTTGGTTGCCTATCACGCTGCGACCGAACTGTAGGGGTAACAAAGCGATGCTGGGGGGTAACAGGAGGGTTTCCATCGGGGTCGGATTGTGGAGGGCTGACAGGGGGAAGTACGGTGGTCTGTCCTGAAGAGTAGGAGTCAAAATTTCTTTTGTACCGTTTCTCACTTCGGGGCAACCCACTTTGCGAGTCGAAAGTATTCTCACTTGCAAACATATGTTAGTACTACTAAACTAGCAGTCTGACTCAAATAATAAGATACCCTTTTCAACCAATAGTATTTTAATCCTTAGGCCTAATAAATTCAAAAGCTTACCACGGGGACCCTTGAAAAACTGCCGTTCAGCTTCGCTGAAAGAAGTGCTTGTATCAATGGCAAACTCTGTCACAAAGGCCTCCAATGTGCGCGTCGTCCAAAAATCGACAGCGCGGGATACCTCGTTGTTCACGTGTTGCACAAGGTTGACCCTTGCGGGAGTCCACATAGGAATCCGTCGAGCTTGAAAGTTCGTCCTCCTCTCTGTTAACCTAGACAACCACTGGTGCAACTCTATATGGAAACGACCAAAGAAAGTTTCATAAGTATCACAAAAAACATACCGTTGTAAAAAGTCACTTACGCTTCGACGCGGATTCGTATTCTCTTGCTGCACGAATTGCAAACAGATCTCAGCAAACCAATCACTGATGTCCTTCACAGAGGGCCTCCAGAACATAGCCCTTGTGGTACAAGGTAAACCCCTCTTGAGCAGGTACTGAGTTCAACCGGCAACGGAACCAATTTGTTGGGCAATGGGGAAAACCCGAGTTAATTCTTATGCGTCGCACCAAAAAAAGACCCACCGTGTTGGTCCTTTCGGCAACAACCTGCGCGCAGGTTGCAGTCTCACCTGAAACAGCAATGGGGTGCCGCAGAATCGGGTTTCTGCATGCAGAGAGGGGGATTACTGTACCTTGGCCTTTAAAAGCAATTATTAATCAACACTTGTAAATTTATCATTCATTCACATATAACTTCGCAGCACAATAAACAAACTAAACTTGCATAACCCACTACAGGGAATTCACAGCGAAGCTTATTACCAACAGTGATCTAATGTTATCAGATGTATTCAGTTTAATGCATGAAAATAACAGAAACAGAAACAACACAATAAAAC
>LPNX010104491.1:573683-589744 GCA_001517045.1 Pseudotsuga menziesii
ACCTAACATGATTAAATACATACCAAGTAAAAAATGGGGGTATTACAGCAATACCCTTCTTACTCGTCATCTCTATCACTTGCAATGTCATTTATTTTTATTGCAAATTCATTTCTATGGTATGATCATATCCCTCGATTGGATATCCTTTATCTTGAACTAAACCATGTAAACCATGTCATGAGAATGACTCTTGCAAAAACTCATGTGTCTCTATATGGGATGCATGAGAGGGGAGTTTGAGATATGGAATGAGAACGAAAAATTTATTAGTCATTGAGTAACATGGAAGGCCATGTGTAGGAGGTCACCAACAATATCCATCATCAATCCAATGTAACTCATGTCTGATGCATCATCATTGACACTTTCTTTGGTTATGCAGTGGCTCTCTCCAGGAATCTCCACTTGATGTTCATCACCTTCTCAATGTAGAATGTCTCAATCTTTTCCATGTGTTTTCCACTCAAAATTAGGTGATAATTTCAATTAGAATTAGTGCTCTCTCTTTAAACACCCAATCTGCCTAGAAATTATCTTGTATTGATTTGTTCTTCAGATACATTGTAGTCTAATGTCAAGCATGATTGATATAATCCATAATCCAAGTGTAACCATCATACTACTCACATAGTATTTTGACATTTTTATAACCAAGTACAAATCCTATAAATGCCAAAAGTGTTTATCATTGTTACAAAGAGTTGAAGAAGCAAATCAGTTTAGCAACGAATTCATTTTAGGGCTTCAAACAACTTCCATTTGAGGATTTGTGGGATAAAATGTGAGTGTAGTATGTAGTATTAATCTTTTCCTCTACCTACCTCAATTGTTAAGACCCTCTAGAATTTATTGTTAGGTTTAGGTAAGGTAGAGATAGACTAGAAAAAATGTTAGAAAGACAAGCCTCCCAAGTTTCTCATATACATTTTGTTTAGTAGTTAATCCCTAAGTGTTCAAACCAAGTACATGAAAATAACAATGGGTTTAAAGAAGATTGAATATAGTTTTATTTAAATGCTTCAATGTCCCAATAAAGAGGCTACCAAAGTATCCTCCATGTTCTAGAATGTCTTATTGAGTGAAACAAGACACTAAGGTCTAGTTTTTCCATTGAAATCATAGTTAAAAGTGCTCGCTCATCTATCCATCAGTAAGTTTTTTAGCTAGTGTAGGTCAAATTCCACTTTATAGAGAATTTCATCTAGCCTCCTCATGTTGGTATTTTGTATTGAAGTGGAGAAATTCACCTACTATAAGCTCATAGATGATGAATTAAAGCTTGGACCCACATTAAAGAATGAGAATGCTAATGACAATGTTATTAGCATGATTTGCTTTATTGGGTGGTGATGCTCTCATTTTAATGTGGGTTTCCTATTTTTGCAGGTTTGTCTTTCTTTTGGTGTGATATCATGTTTTGTATAATGGAAGGGGTTAGTAGAAATATTGTGGATGCAATAAGGTCAAGTGTAGTATCCCTGGAGGTAGGCCTCATAGTTGTGTATATGCATGCATTGGTTGTAAATTCATGAAATTTCCCCCTTTATCTATCTAGGTTTAAGCAAACATGTAGATATAAATTTCATCTTTATTAGTATCTTGTGCAATATATATTGATAAAAATGAGCCATCAATGCTTTCATTGTGCAATTCCTTTGTGTCCACAATGACTCATGCATAATTGTAATTAATGTAATGCATTATCTAATAAATTGTATTTTAAAAAATCACAATACTTTGGTAATCACGTTATATAGATAATCACATCATGATTTTTAGAAAATGAACTAGACATGTGTATTTAATAAAGATAAGAAGTATAATCACAGTGATCTTTAACAAGGGATGACACAACCCAATTCCTATCAAGAGCCAAACCGAACTCATAATCACCCTCAAACACCTAATCATTTCAACTTATGTCTTCCATCTCCTACCTCCTCTTCTATTGCAATATGTTAAAGTGTTAACTATATTGACCCAACCCCATATATAACCATGAGGTAGAATCATTGACTATATTAACCTCATTTCCCTAACATGTAATGGACATTCATCATCACATGTTTAAGGGAATGTGGCTAACACATGCCTCCCATAACTCTAAGTTTTAGAGGTTGATACATAATGGGTAACATTTACAACCCTCCTAATAGAACTAATGTCAACATCCTAATATCAAGTCGTAACCAGATTTTTCAATTGTTAGCCTAAAATCCACACCATAAAGTAACCACTCTAGGAAAACCTTACTTCTTATAAAAAACAAACTTACTTGTGAATCATAGTAATGTTTAAGAATATAGTTGAAATCACAAGTAAAACCAATAGGCTATGTACTTAATGTCTACAACATCCACTTTACCTCAACACTACAACTATTTCACTCTTCTGTATCCCATCAATTTGTAGGTTATCTCACCAATGGATTTGGTGGAGCAACAAATTACAGTAAGGAATATTGAATACCTCAACTTTGTCAACGCAAAATTTCAGGCAAACTTATGAAAACTAATATGTATGCAACTATAGAGTTCTAATTTGAAGTTATTATTTTGAAATTTGCATAAATGAAGTATTCGACTTTGATATACCATTCCAATTGATCATTCATACTCTTAGGTTCATGACTTTCACTCCTATTCCTTATGACAACATATAGAAGGCAATGAAGGTCTACCGTCACTACCTGTTTGATGAAGAGCTAATTAGATGAGTTTTATCAATCAAGGGATCAATGACCCTTATCAGAGATGATGTACTAGATCCATATGATATACTTAAAAGAACAAAAAATTGTAAATAATAATCAATGAAGGAATTACTCAAATGACTAAAATAAAAGTGTTTCTAAAGAAATGGAAGAAATAAAATAACTACTGGAAAATAACATGAAATAAACTAGTACTTGGTTTTCCTACATAAGTATGTCTACTCGAAGAATATAAGTAAAACATTAGAAATGAATGCATGTGGGGTTTCTCAATACTATCCTTGAGTGGGCCCTACTCAAGGGCTCCTAAAATCCTTGATAAACAAATAGCATTGAACTATGTAGCAAATAAATCTTCTCTTTATTCAAAATTTGTAATCAACATCAAGGCAACTAGTTTCCTTCTACTATAGTTCAAATTTCCAGTAGTACATATACAAATGGTAATACAAAAATAATCCCCTTATAATATCATCCCATGCCCTTATTAACAATTGGATGAGAGACCTAAATGGGATCCTAATCAATCCCTTGATTGATGGGGGCTGTTCCTAAAAAATTTCATTTTCTTTCATGAGGATCTAAGCATCTCTTGTCCAATTCAATTCTCTTAGAGGTAGTTCAAATTGCTTAGATGTCATAAAGGTCGTATTTGAGTATCGGTGGCTCCTAGGGTAGATAAGGGGACAAAATCCCTTGAATTTATTATCATGGAACAAGTTGTCTTGAGTCTAAAGTGGATCCATCTTGTTTGGGTGATTTTCTTTCTTCCATTCACTATCCTTGAGATCGTATTAGCTTTCAAACAAAATACACACATACATCAGCAAAAACCATTTAGGAACAAGAAACACCACAATCATACTCAATAATTTAAGCTAATCATGCATGTATAGCAAGAAAATGTCAAAATAACATCATTAATTGCTAAAATGCATGATAATTTCATATGATGTGCAAGTCCTTGAGAAAAAACACTAAATGTTTCTATAGTATGGTCTATATAAAATTCAATATGGAGGACCATCATTACCCCCTAGCTCAGGGATTTACACATTCTTGTGCAACAAAAAAACCCCTCAAAAGCTAATCCATTGCATGCTTAGCCATGCTAATCCAATTGTTAATCCTTGAATTGTTCATGTATAAAGTCATATGCCACAATCTAAGCAACTCCATGTCTACAATGATATTATTCCTTCAGCTCAATGTTATCCCATATTGTCTTCCCCTCTTCATCATTCAACTCTCTTGTTGACTACAAAGGGGAATGGGATGTATGAGAAGTAGATATTTGATCCCAATTCCAATCCACTTAAGCCTCATCCTGCTGAGAGTATCTTTGTACAGGATGGTGCTTGAGAAAAATGCTCTCAAATTAGATGGGGAATGGAGCTCCATCTTCTTCAATGTAAGTGGGTGATCCTCCCACCTATTGTGCAAAATTTGTATTGCTTCATATTCCAGGATCTTGACCATGTCTTCACACTAGAAAACTACCTTTCTTTGTGTTTCCTCCAATATGTGCATCAAATCTATATTAGAGAGAATCCTTGCATTGTGTTTCAATATTTCCTAGAGCATGGTGGTTTTTGTCCTCACACAAAGAGTACTTCTATACTCCTGATGTTCATTTCTCTATTTCTCAACAATCATCCTCTCTTCCTTTTGTACCCAAGAGAAAATTTCCCTAAGTTGAACATCCACCACATATGTATTGGGGTCCATCTATAAGGGTGAGGCTTCACAAAGTTATGTAGATAAAATTCACAAGTTGATTCTTATATTTTTCTTAGCATTGTTGGTATAAATATGTGAGCTCTTTCTAAGTTTCCAACTGAGGGTGTTGGTTCTTGGAAATTTGTCCCAATTGGAACTTGATACATTGTTCTATCCAAAATAATGTATATGTTCTTGTAGGGATCGATCTACAAGAAACCAAGTCTTACGCTGCCTCTATGGATTTTCGAATGGTTGCCTCTAGCTCATCAATCATCTAATTTTTATCCTTAGTCTCTCTTTAATTTTTTTCAACTATTATCTGTATATATTCATTCTCATGCACCTTTAACTACTTCCTGTCATCCAAATGTTTCATCCTTAGATCAATTTGAACATTTTCAAGTAGTTCCATGATTTGTCGCTTATTTTGGGATCTTTTTTTAGTTGTAATTTCCAATTATGCATTTTTTTCAACAACGATTTTCCATTTTATGATTATGCCTTACTTTTTCTATATATACCACAAGGTCCTTGATGCTAGGTTCATATTTCTTGGTTTCTCGTTGATATTCTCTGGCATATTTTTTGTGCTAAGAGGTGAGTTTTCTTCGATTTCTATGGCAATCTTATGCTCAACAATAGCCAACTTCTTTGCTAACTGGGACCTTATTCTTTCCCTAGTAGCTCTACTTGGTTTCTCTCCTATAGGTATTCCTAAATCAACCTTAAAAGGGGTGATTTGGGATGCACCATTCTATACTAGAGTGGTTGATATATCCATGCCTTATTCTTATGCTCTTGCAAACCCCTCATTTTCTCTTTGTTTGTGTTGGTCTTTCTATGGGTCCTCCTCTTTTTGTTTATCCCTTCCATTCCTGTCATTATATTCTTCTTCCAAGATTCCTTGGTAACAACCTTTTAGTTGGGACTTGCATGTAGGAAAAAAACTCCTCTCTACTAGTGGTTAAGAACTTGTCACAACTAATTTGTCAAGGTAGATTATCCAATGCATCACATATAATCAACTAGTCTAACCCGTGATGGGATAAACCTTCCATTTTTCTTGTTTTCGCCATGAAACTCATTTCCTTAAGTGATTTTAAGAAATAACAAGAAATTATTAGGTTCTTAGGCAATTGGTAGTACCCATGTCTAAGTTGGTGCAACAATATAAAGTGGAATGCACACACCATATTGTTTCTGCACTCACAATTTATGTGTGTCATTATGTGTAAGTCTAGCTTAGCCCAAGGTGAAGGAAAGATTCCCCTTTTAACTCCATTCTTCTTCTCTTCCATTCTCTCATAATACCTATGAAAAATATTATTTTCATAGCAGGTAGATTGCCTCTCTTCCTTATCCCATGGAAATCCAGTAGGTAATCCTAGGACTCTCACTAGTATGGGTTTATTGACTTTGATTTATAATATTTTAACTATGGTGGTGTACTCTTACTCTTCTAGGTATTGGAAATTTTATGCAAATTCAATTCCATTATCAACATTCCCTTGAATATTTCTAAAGAATTACATCAAATTTGATTTTTGGAATACTTCAACAACCCCATGGTTTACATATATTTTGGAGGGTCTACAGGTTCACTTATATTAAATCTAGTTTCCATATAGGGAGTCAACATTCCTTGTATACCATATGGTGTCTTTCTACTTGGAAATTATTTTACTCTATTTTATTTTTCTTACAATATCAACAAGTACCTTCACTTTTTAGGATGGTTTTTCCTCTAATTTTGACTCTTGCTTATAAAAAATAAAAACATTGCTTTCATATATTGTCATGATAACAAGCTTGTTTAATATTTTTTTTCCTTTTGAGAATGAAGGAAATGCGCTAGCTATTCACCTTTGTACTTGGCTTATGGTGTCGGATTTCCCAATCCGTTGCAACTTGATGTTGTCTTCCTTGAAACTATTCATTGTTTCTCTTCTTGATTATTAACAACAATGGATTTCTCATGCTTAAGTTGAGGATAATGAGATGATTTACAAACCCTTATATTTGACCAATCCAATTTTTAGGTCGTTTTTACCTTGCTCAAGGCCTGAATTTTAACTTTGTTTATGTTTAGATTAGATAGGATATTCACACTCAAAGTTTGGGTCCCGATGTTTCCAATTATAAAGTTAGCTTATGGTTTCCATGGTATTCAAAATTCCACCACTACTCATATCTTGCTCGTGATTCAATAGAGCTCACACATCACTAAGGGTTTCAACAACATTCATGTTCTAAATTCTCGAGCTTCTCCAACAAACTCAAACTAATCTTTGCTTAACCTCCTGGTGGCTTGAAATATTGACTTTCATTTTTGTAATCCAAAAATGATGCCATCAAAAATTAAAATTTAATGTTTATCTGATGGCATCCCTTTGTTAGGATTTATAATCCTCCCTTGTCCATACTCAGTCTATTAGATTATATTTTCCTAACTTAGGAGTCATTACTTGATATTGGGTCCACTACTACCATTAGGTCCACTTGGGCTATTGGTGCCACCAATACCAACCACTAGATTGTGGGGAACACATATGGAAGTTAACTGCAACTGAATACATGTTCATGCATCATTTTATGTGCCTCGAAGACCAATCCCTACAATTTAGGAGCCACTCAGAGTGCCACCACCAAGCTCCTTCAGTTGTTGGTAGTTGGTACCTAGTTAAGCTAAGTTATACTCCATTTACATTCAGTTAGATGTCCTCCAGTTCAGTTAGCACCAGTCTTGCATGGCTGCATGGGGGTAGGAACCATTTCTCACCTACCTCAATAGTTTAATTGGTTTAACTAATTGAGAGACTGAATTAGACATCTAGATTTAGNTAGTGCCAGTCTTGCATGGCTGCATGGGGGTAGGAACCATTTCTCACCTACCTCAATAGTTTAATTGGTTTAACTAATTGAGAGACTGAATTAGACATCTAGATTTAGACTAGTGAGTTTCGATAGTGATTTAGACACTTCTAGTTAGCCAGTCAGTCAGGATTGAGTTGGTAGATTTGAATTATATCCACATGATTCAAATTATCCTTTATGTTAGACTGTTGTATACTGTTGGGATTAATGAAGATTAATGTTGTAATTTACTGAGCAATACTTATCAGTTTCCTACGAAATTTGTCTTGTTCAATGTACATTTTTCATTCCTTTCCACTACATAATTAAACCTTTAAAATGCACTCATTGCATGTAGATCAATGGTTCAATAATTCAAACATGTTATCAGAGCCTATTTAGGAAAGCAGCAAGTCTATCAAATCTCCATTGTACAGCAGAAGCAGTTGGGTTTCCATGTAAGTCCTGCAAAGTGTGCATTGCTAACTCTGGATTCGTCCAAATAAGTCTCTACAGGCTTGACATACCCTAATAAAGTGTACATGTCGAGATGGATGTCTTGATTCTGACATAATTGTGAATTGATTTTTTTTGCAATGTTTCTTGTAGGTACTACGTAGATTGATTGAAGAATTCACTGTTCATAAGGAAAATTAATGGATTCCTCATCTCTTTTACCCCGGATCCTTACACCCTTCAACTATGTTGATTGGAGGGAAGATATGCAGGTCTCCTTGCGCAAGCTTGGCCTATATAGGATAACCATGGGTAGAGAAACAGAACCTCATCATCCTACTGAGAAAAATAAGTTCTTGAATCGGTTGGATGAAGCATTTGGATTCCTTTGCACTCACGTCTCCATGGATCTCCTCTTTCACCTTGAGGGGTTGAATACTCCTAAATAATCTTGGGAGAAGCTCGAATTCTTGTTTGTAAAACAAGATGATATTCGAGGGCACATATTGGAGAACAAGCTATTTTCATTGCATCCCAGCATTTTTTAAACTATCCAGCAGTTTTTCACAAAATTCAAGTCTCTAGCACTACAATGTAATCAATGAGGAATAAAGAGGAAGGATGAGCAATGTGTGCTCTCTATTCTCAGCAAAATTGGTCTGAGTACTCTTTCTTCCTCTCTAGCTTCCATTCTATAAGATCTTCCATCCCCAATTGGAAGATTCCTTCACTAGATGGCTTTGTCGATTCTTTAATACAGGAACAGGATAAGTTGGTCCAAATGGGAGTCCTCCAAACTTCCAAGAACCAAGCTCTTATTATGTGGAACTCAACCAATGCGCAAGATAAAGGGAAGCACAAGAGGAAGGATCCTAAATCCTATGATTCAAAGCCAAGAGAGAATCAGAATACTTTTGAAGGAGACTCGAGTTTTGAGAAGAAGAAAAAGTTTGAAAATATTAGATGTCCTTATTGTATGAGAGGCTTTCATCCTGAAATCCAGTGTATGAAGAAGCAAATCAGCCAAATACCAGCACTCCTTAAACATAACCATATTTATCTTCCACAAAGAGTAAAGAATTTGGATGCTGGACAACTGATGGAATATCATGAGAGGTGCCATGCCTTGAAGGCTATCCTCACTCGGTCGAAAGCTTACTTGATAGATTCTAGAGCATCCAACAACATGGTTGCCTCCAAGGAATCCTTCACCACTCTCAATCTCATAGGAGGGACTACTATTCATATGGGTGATGACTCTCATATCCCAACAACAGGAAGAGTTTCCATTAAAATCCAGCATGGTGAGTTCAATAATGTTCTCTGTGTGCCCTCTCTTATAGAAAATTTGTTGTCTGTATATCATATGACTCAAACTGGCTCACCAAAGCAAGTTGTATTTGGCCCTGACTTGGTAGAGATCACAGAAATATCAACCAGGAAGAATATAGAAAAATTAATTGCAGACCATGCCTCCAAGGCATATGCATTCTCTCATTTCATGCCATCCTCAGATCCAATGTAACCAAAGCTTCTATTTGAAGCAAATAAAGGTATCAAAACTCCTTTACTTCCTATTAAAGATACAAATTTATTGTCTAACATTTTAGATTCAGAAGAAGAAGAAGAAGAAGAGGAATACCAGCATGATTTTGATATTGAGTTTACTCCTCAAAGAGATCTAGATCTAGATCCAGCATCCACTTCATCTCAGCAGCCTAAATGGGCTCAGCAGCTCATTAAAGCAGTTGGGGATAGTGTTGGGGATCCAGATGATAAGAGAAGAATGAGGTCCTAGCATCAGAAAGAGTATGTTGTACTGTCCCACACAGATCCACTTCTCCTCGAGAGGTGCTTCATGATGTTGGGGTCATATCCTCAAACATTCAAGGAATATTTCCATGATCCAAGATGGCAATAATCTATGGATGAGGAATTTGATTCGCTACATGACAATAAAACTTGGGAACTTGTCTCCTTACCTCCAGGGAGGAAACTTGTTCAGTGAAAATGGGTCTAAAATACCATTATATACTCTGATGGAACCAAAACCAAGTACAAGGCTCGTTTGGTGGCCAAAGGATACTCACAAGTTCAAGGATTGGACTATATGAAACATTCCCTCTAGTAGCAAGATTGGATTATATCAATCTTTTCTTGGCAGTTGTAGCTTCAAAGAGATGGGAGGTACATCACATGGATGTGAAAAGTGCCTTCCTCCATGGTGGCTTGGAGGAAGAGATTTACATGAAACAACCTGAGGGGTACATTGAGGATCCTTCCTTGGTTTGCAAACTGAGTAATTCGCTCTATGGGCTCAAAAAAACCCCTAGGGCATGGTATTCCAAAATGGATTCCTTCTCATGTCACAAAAATTTGAAAGATGCAAATCAGATTGCAATGTTTACATGTTAAAGAAATAGGGATCCTTGCTATTGATTGTGTTGTATGTGGATGACTTGCTCATTACTAGCAGCTCTATTTTTGGATTGAGAAGCATCAAGTCAGCTCTGAACAAAGCATTCACTATGACTGATCTAGGACTGTTAAGACAATTCATTGGTCTTGAAGTAAGTCAAAATACTTCAGGAATCATGTTCTCACAATCCAGATGTTCATTAGACATTCTCATAAGATTCCACATGGAAGACTGTAAGGAAACCCATTTTTCCCTTTCTATCTGGAATCATGATAGAGGAAGGTGGATCTACACCATTGGTAGATGACACTCTTTACAGACATCTCATTGGGATCCTTCTATTTCTCACACATTCGAGACCATACATATCCTATGTTGTGAGTGTTGATTCTAGGTACATGCAAGAGCCACATGAGCTGCAGTGGAAGGCATCAAAGCGTATCTTGCACTATGTGTAGGGTACTAGAGATTATGGGATTCATTATGCACCTAGTGCATAACTTGATCTCATAGGATACACATATTTAGACTAGGTAGGATATGGGGATGATAGAAAATTCACTTCAATATTTGTGTTTATGATTGGATCTGGGCCAATTTGTTGGTCCAGCAAGAAGCAAGCAACACTTGCACTCTCTCCAGCAGAAGCAAAGTATAGAGGAGCTGTGAATGCAGTTATTCAGGCAGGTTGGATGCATGGCATCTTGACAGAATTTAAGATTTGCACTTCCCTTTCAATGGACATTTACTATGATAACCAGAGCACCATAAATATTTCCAATGATCCAGTTCAGAAACAGAGGATGAAGCACATTGAGGCTCACATGCATTATATTCGGGAACTAGTGCATGACAAAACTATCACGCTATATTATTGTGCTATAGAGGATCAGATTGTAGACATATTCACCAAGTCCTTCACAGAAAAGAAATTTGTCTTTCTCAAATCTCTTTTAGGTGTAAAGTCTTGATTCGTAATTCTTGTTCCTACTTATCTTGATGGGGGGGGTTCCCTTGAGTTTTTCCCCTATTTCCTCGGTTTATTAAGAATCTTTTTTAATTATTTTAGAGTGTAATGGGTGACTTTTGTCCTTGTTTCTAGGGCCCATAGTTTTCCAAGTTAGGATTAAGGGGGGGTGTTAGGATTTATAATCCTCCCTTGTCCATACTTAGTCTATTAGATTATACTTTCCTAACTTAGGAGTCATTACTTGATATTGGGTCCACTAATACCATTGGGTCCACTTGGGCTATTGGTGCCACTAGTTCCAACCACTAGAGTTTGAGGAACACATATAGAGGTTAACTGCAACTGACTGCATGTCCATGCATCAGTTTATGTTCCTCTAAGACCAATCCCTACAATTTAGAAGCCACTCGGAGTGCCACCACCAACCTCCTTCAGTTGTTGGTAGTTGGTACCTAGTTAAGCTAAGTTATGCTCTAGTTACATTCAGTTATATGTCCTCCAATTCAGTTAGTGCCAATATTGCATGGTTGCATGGGGGTAGGATCCATTTCTCACCTACCTCATCATTTTAACTAGTTTAACTGATTGAGAGACTGAATTAGACATCTGGAGTTAGACTAGTGAGCTCCAGTAGTGATTTAGACACTTCGAGTTAGCCAATCAGTCAAGATTAAGTTGGTAGATTTGAATCATATCCACATGACTTGAATTCTCCTTTATGTTAGACTATTGTATAATTCTTGGATTAATGAATATTAATGTTGTAATTTACTGAGAAATACTTATCTGTTTCCTATGAAATTTGTCTTGTTTAGTGTACATTTTTCATTCCTTTCCATTGCACAATTAAACCTTTCAATTGCACTCATTGCATGTAGATCAATGGTTCAAGAATTCAAACACCCTTGTTAATATTGCACCCATTATTTGATGTGAAATCCTTACCCATTTATTCCACTCACTAAATTAAACATGTTAACACCATGTCATCACCAAATTACTCCCCTCCTCCCCTTTTGAGCCTATCATTCAACGCTACGTTGACAATTTTTCTAGGGTTGATATAATAGAAAAGTTATTTTAGGGATATTGGGATATTAGGGGTGTCACGACATTGATTCTTATAAAATTCATAATTGCATAAATTTTAGTTGAATATATGTGCATGTGTGTTGGTTGTGAAGGATTTGCATCTCAAGTTGATGATCATAAATAGTTTGATGATCTTGATGAATGCATTGTGTAAAAGGTTGATATTGAATGATACAATGGTAGTATCCTATAGAAGGATCTCCATCATGTATATGGATCTAGCTTGATCCTCTTTATATGGTAATTCATGTAGAATCCTATAGAGTGAAACTTTTATAGTGGATGTCTCATGTAGAATCTTGTAGGGTGACACTTTTGTAGTTGATGAATTATGTAGGTGCATGTAAACTGACACTTGTGTAGGTTCCTATATAATGAAACTTATGTATATGTTGACTTCCTCTTTTATAGCATCATTTTCACACCAATCCCACATATTCTTATGACGATCTGATATTATCCATTTCCCTCTTTTGCATGCCTCCTTGATCCTTTGTGATGTAGGTACATTAGTTTATCTTGCAAAACTTCTAAAAACTTGTGCTTTCCAAGCCATATGTTCCCTATAGTAAGCCATCATGTGTGTGTGTGCCCTACTTTTGGATATCTTGCGTTTGTGTTTTTTCAAGGGTAAAAAATAAAAATAAGTTATTTTATGGAAGTTGTTTCAATTCCGACCATTCCCAATTCCCATATTACATCAAATAAAATAAAATAAACACACCTATGACTGCCCTAACTACTTCCTCATAAGTATAAAAGAGGCATAGGTAAAGGAAAAAGCTAGTTTTTTGAAGATCTTGAGAAGACTAAGAATCTTTAGAGAAAATATTCTCATAGTGTTCAAATAAAAAAATATTCCACAAACTTCCCTTGCGTGTATGTGAAATTCCTTATCCACTATCTGAAACATGGGATTTCCATCCTTCTTGTGAGACTTATTATGTCAGCAGATCGAATGGATTCTCTTGGACATACTTGGTAAGTGAATATTTGGATTGGAAGTTTCATGTTTGATGGCCCGGGTGGAGGAACTATGACCTTAGTTTCATAATGGTACCACATCAAGACTCGGGTGATACTATTCCATTGTATCTTGTTGTTCATTTTTTTATAAAAACAATTTACTTTTCCATCCATATAAATTGTTCAATTCTTGTTTATGAATGTTCAATCTTGGATGTGTAATTTTGTAAGTTCAATTGTAAATATAATATTTACAATTGTAACTACTTCTTGTTAGTTCTTGTTCATCTTTAGATAGAAATTTAAGTTCTATGCAATAAGACTGGAGAAACATCAAACCAAAGGTTTCTTCTTCAACCTACAGGAACCAGGTAAGTTATTCACAAACTCCTTCATCTATTTACAGTTAATTGTAAAGATCATAGATTGTTTCTTTCTTGAATTGTTGTATTTCTTTTATGGGTATCGATCTATGGTGATCCCACCCAAAGATCGCTAGGGTAACATAAACTCCTGAAATAAAAATGGTGACTCCACTAG
The DNA here is from genome assembly GCA_001517045.1 of Pseudotsuga menziesii. Lineage (NCBI taxonomy): Eukaryota > Viridiplantae > Streptophyta > Pinopsida > Pinales > Pinaceae > Pseudotsuga > Pseudotsuga menziesii. The sequence goes on from LPNX010104491.1 coordinate 587,418, forward strand.
GGACTTCTTCCATTGTTTCGGCAGTTTACAGCTTTTTCTTTATGGTTGATTTCTTGTTTGTTTTTTGTTTTCTTTTTTGGAATTTCCTATTGAATCTTAGTAGCTTCCATATTAGGACCCTTGTAGGGGATAAAATTTGGGTTTTGGATACCTGATATTTAGTTTTTTCCATTTCTTGCACATATAGGAGCGTGTATTAGTCTTGTATATTGCACAAGAAAAATCACTGATTTTCTCCACATACATGTCCTAGACATTGTTAGAGAACAATTGTATGTGGAATGTCTTAAGCCAAAGCACATATTCCTAGTTTTTTGTATCCTTTTTTCAATCTTTTTCCATTTAGGTTAGTGTTGTGCCCCTGCTCAACAGCCTTTTAAAATCATTATTTCATCAAACAAAATCCCATTTTGTTTGATGAAATGTTTAAATTTTAAAGGGATAAGTTCGGCTACTGAAAGGAAGATTTTTCCTTGGCTACTAATTGATTGAAGTTCAACATTTATGAACAACCTTTGCAAGTTATATTAGATCAATGAAATCGCTGCCTTTGAATTACTGGTCTGGATGAACTTTGACTAGGAAGATTGATTTATGAGTATTCATGGTTTTTATGCTCGCTGTTGTCTATCCTAGTTTTGCATGTTCCTTTGAATAATACACATTGGTTTAGTCGATTTCATTTTTATAAATATTAATGAGGTTGTTTAACATAGTGTTCATGCCAAGTAGAACGATGGTGATTAAAATCTTAAGCTTTGGGATTATGTTTAAGCTTGGACACATGATTTACATTGTCACATCCTAGGGTTCGTTAACCATGGGCTACGTTAATATTGACTTGCATTTGACAATATGTAAAGGGTCCAGTTTTAAACTATATAGTTTATCACTGTTCGCCACCTTTGATGAATGGATCGAACATAAGGTTGAGGTCGCGTATATTATGGTTGTATTGGAAGTGATTCATGGCACGAATCACGTTTATCACCATTTCAGAGTGTTATTATGACACTCATTCTTACCTTGTCCTCCACGTACATACTCCCTATCGTGGGTGTCCACCATTGAAGCACCTGTAACTACGTACACCTCGCGCTCTCTGGTCATTTAATGCAGGCTATATGGGGTTAACATCAGTCTTTCGGGGTTTCGACCATCATTTACGATTATCACTCCGAGTAGTGATGGCTCTAATCATGTCGAACCCGCAAGGGTTTCTCCTGTATTAACCCATGGCTCACCCTTTGCATTACTTACTGTTGCTAAGTCTCGGTTCCAAGTGCTCTCAACCTACTCTTCTGTCATTGATTCAGTGGTGGCGAGTGCTTGGTGCATGGTTTCGTATTCACAAACGATCAGCGATGGCTCCTGTTGTGAGAGTTGAACCTTATGAGTTAACCCTATTGGATTCGAACCCTGGGCTTTTGCAGAAAGTTAGGGACGTCGGGTGGTTTCCATTCTTAGAGAGGTTTTCTGATTCCAATCCAGAAGTCACCAGAGTATTCGCATTGTCCCTGGTAAATTATCAAGCTGAAGTTGGAGATTTGTGTTTTCGAGTTGATGAGAGGTCGGTTGCCAATGCAACAGGTCTCCCTCTGTCCGGACAAAAGTGGTTCAAGTATCAGAGGATGGATATTACAGAATGGAGAAGTTTGCTGAAAAACCCGACGCAAGATGTGTCCTTTCGAACAGGGGTTGCACATAAGTATTTCTTGAAAGATTGGCGCCCTGTGCTCGATTTAATTCATCGTTATTTAACTTGCGAAGGTAGGTTGTCTTCGGCCTATGTGTATCACCTTCGTTTGATGGCTGTTTTCATAGGATTTCCCATCAATCTCCCTTACTATCTTCTTCACAGTCTGTTTAAAATGTCAAACGCCATTAAGAAGGGACCAAAACATGTAAGTCACAGTCTGTTTCACCATGGGTTAGTGCGTATGTTAATAGAGAATGAATTAATGAAATCTGGTCGCTCCTGGGAGCAATTCATAGAGGCAAATGGTTTCTCAGGGTTTTGTCATTGTATGTTTGATATCCCAGATGATTGTAATAAACACAGGGTTTCAGGTTTGACTCCTCTGAGTAAATATACATTAAACCCTAAGAGTGCAAAACCCTCTCAAGCACCTGTGTGTAATTCAAAGGATGATTCCCAGGCCTCTTTACAGTCTCGGCGTGTAAATAAATCTCCAACCCTTTCGCCCGTCACTCCATCAAACAGCAGCGACAAAGCTGGAAACCGTCGGGGAAATTTACCTAAGTCCAAGTTGGGTAGAAGGTTAACCAGGAGCATGTTGAAGGCCAAGGTGGCACAAAACCGTGTG